>CM034313.1:48907187-49263823 GCA_019925795.1 Dendrobium chrysotoxum
AAGCGCTTCAAAACCATGAGTCCGATCTTTTGATGCAGAGTGATCAGGGATGTTATTTAAGGTTGGGGTCGACATCTAGAGCAGATTCCTAATTGATCCCTTCTGACTATGTCGGGTGGAATGCTTAGACTAAAATGCAATTAAAATTTTAATTAATTATTTTCTAATGCGATGCATGCTGATTCAAATTTCCTAATCAGGTAGGGTGCAGAGATTTTAAAAAGGCTTATAAAAAATAATTTTTGAAAAGCCTAGACTTCCCGAGATCCAGCACCTCATCCTCATAAGTCGGATTATCTGGACTCTACCCACAGGCGGGAAATTTCTTATAGCAAGGAGGGAGAGAGATGTAGTAATATGCATGCGACCCCAGACGATTTCGGCTATTCCCTAGGTCATTAAATTTCTATGTTATTTAAATCTTAAAATTTTAAATATAAGTTATGAGTAAAAATATTTTTGGTCCTTAAAGAGCCTAACGAAATCCAGGCTAAAACAAAAAGAACGGCATGCAATCGCCAAAAAAACTAAGAAAAGCAGGCAATCCTATATGTAATCAAATTAAATCATAATACATAAAATAATCAGATTAATTAAGTAAATGTCCATAAGCAAAATTGCCTTGCTTATTACAATCCAGATTTACATAAATTAAAAGTGCCGGGCACCCCCAACAACAACCCGGGTTCTAATCCTAATACAGATGCAAGTGACTTTCAGTGGAATATTCTCTGTCTTCAACTCCTCGTCTTCTCCTCTTTGAGCTCCTTGGATTCTTCGTGATCGGATACCCAAAGGGAAAAGAGAACTCTTCTTCCCTTGAAGGGAAGGTTACTCTTTCCACTTTGGGTAGTAAAATAATCGAAATTTGAAGTTCCAAATGGATAAGGACTATCCCCAAAGGTGTATCCTTTCCTCTTTGGAATCCAAACTTTGGATCTATATATCCTAAACTCAAAGTGCCACTTTCACAACTCAATACTCAAACAAATTACATGAATGTAAAAATAAAAAATTTTAGACTCTCCTGCAGGGTTATCCTAAGCATTTAAATATTAAATCACATCCCAAGCATTTATATATATATATATATATATGCAGAAAAATAAACACACTTGACCACGCTCTTTTTTTATTTGGGGCTAAGCAGCTGAGCACCTGTAAAATTTATATTTATAATTTATTTAGCCCCCTTTATTGCCCTGCACGAGCGTGGCCACCTGCAAAAAAATCCAGTGAGCATCTAGATCATTTCTAACCAAGGGTAATCTAATCGCCCATCACATTAATTCATAGAGTGCAATAAAAGTAAACAAACACATCAACAAATTTCAATCACAACATGCAATGAAAACTCAAAACTCCAACACACAACAAGAAAAGTAAACACCGGCCTAGCCTAGATCTAGATTCAGTTATCCTAGCAAACCATCTAAAGTGTGTGTAGAAGGTCATGTGGCTGGGGTAGATCCTAGGATGGGTAATTTGTTCAAATTATCTAATATTTGAATTTGTGGAAGGCTCAAAGAGAGGTTTAATTAAATTTCAAATATTAGTATATTAAAATTTAAATTAAACCCATTTTTAATAGTTAAATGATTGCTATCTTTGTTGCTCACTGAGGCCATGAAGTTTATTTCACCTTCCTTGGGGCTAAGCTAATAGCCTCGTAGGCCTGGGTTACCCAGTAGCAATCGGGGTTGATTAAGTTGATTTAGTTTGTTAAAATTAATGATCAATTAATATTAATTAATTTAATTAAATACTGAATTTTAAAAGTCAAATTATTTTATATTTTTCATCAACAGGTTCGTGGCGTTGTGCCACCGGGCTCGAGGAACCAGTCCTCCTTGGGACACTTAGCCCCGCAGACCGGAGTAGTCAATCCTAAAAATCTTACTGATGTAGTTGAATTAAGGGTTTAAACTTGGTTAAGTAATTAAAAATAACTTAATTTTGATGTTTAACACTCCATTGAATCCATTCGTGGAGTTGTGCCACCAGGCTCGAGGAACCAGGCCTCCGTAGGACACTTAGCCCCGCAGCCCGGAGTAGTCCATCCTAAAAACCTTACTGATGTAGTTGAATTAAGGGTTTAACTTCGTTAAATGATTAAAAGTAACTTAATTTTGATGTTTAACACTCCATTGAATTCATTCGTGGCGTTATGCCACCAGGCTCAAGGAACTAGGCCTCCTTAGGACACTTAACCCCGCAGCCCGGAGTAGTCCATCCAATAAACTTCATCTTTAGGGTAGTTGTTTTGCATTTGAGTGTTGATTAAATATTTTATTAATCAAATTAAAGTTTTCTGGAATTTTAATGAATTATTGGATTTTTAGAAATTAGTGGAATTATTTAATTTATGTTAATTAAAGGGGTCAAAAGTTAAGCTTTTAAGATTAAAGATTAATTTTGCAAGTTTAGATTTTTAGTAAATATTAACCTTATGATGACTTTCTTATACTATGAGCACACCACAATTAGAGTTTCTAGTGGAAAAATTATAATGTTGTTGAAGTGTAGGCCGAATTTGATAGAACGATTGACCATAATTTGACTTTTTTACTTTGACCAGATTTTGGAGGTTTGACATTTGTAGAAAATACTAGACCTTAATTAGAGTTGATGGACACTAAGTTTGTTTAATTTAGATTTTTCTGTAATTAGGTTATGATTTTTTTCAAAGTTTTACTAATTATTGAATTTTTAAAATTGCCTAATTAGGAAGGTTTTGATCATTTTGATCCAAACTCATCCCAAACTACATGGAATCAATCTCAAAGGTCAGGAATGACCCATGGGAGTTTTCCAAGTGTTTGGAAATTATTTTGGATTTTTAATGATTTTTAATTAATTAATTTAATTAAATATTGATTTTCATTAAAAGTTAAATTAAAGTTAAATTAGGAGTTAGCTAAGGGGCTTTTATTTTTCCTAGGTAGAGGACTAAGTTCTGGTCAATTTGAGATATTATTTATTTTTTTAAGTTAATTTGGATTTATTATATTTTTTTGAATTGTATGGATCCCAAAAAGGGCTAAAATTTCGGTAATTAATTTTCTAACCTAATGACATCCAAATTCAATGAAATTTGAGCCTAAGGTAATCATGTCACTATTTTTCTATGTTCAAGTTTCACCCCTATTGGCTGTGTGTAGAATCCCCTAAGAATTTTCTAAGTTTTCTAGACTTTTCCTTAATTATTTTTCCTAGGTGCTCCTACTGTTCAAATGGGCTTGAAATTTGGTTTGTCTAACCCTTGCATATATGCAATCACACCACAAAAGTTGTGCAGTCTAATTCTATAGAAAAATGGAGTTATGAATTTTCAAAGTTTTGGGTCCAAAATGGACCCACTACCTTAAAAATTCATATCATAGAAATTCAATGGGTATCTAAACCTAAGAAAATTATAGTACATGCTTAAGATACCCAAATACCTTCCACCAAAATTTGGGTTTCAATTGACCACTGGATTGTGAGAAAATCATAAAAAACTAATTTCAAAGAAATAGAAATATCTCATAAACAAGTAATCAAGTCAACTTAGAAATAATTTTAATAAATACTAGGCTAAATTATCTTTCCAATGAGCAAAAAACACTTAATTTGATGGAGAAATGAATTTACTATGAATTTTGAAAGTTATGATTATTTTTTTTAAATTTTTAAGTCCATTAATAACCGGCACCAATCATTGGCAATGATCGGCGCCAAAACGGCGGCGGCGTATGGCATTTTGATATGCAAAGTACTGTTTATCAACCACCTATCCATGCCATCACTAACCCCAAGCCGTCCGATCGAGAAAGATAGAAAATCGGACGGCCGAGATCGATCAAGGCCATTTTAGTTCAAAATGAACTAGAAATTGAAATACTCATAACTTTCAAAATACTCATCGAAATTTAACAAAATTTGAAACATAGGCTCATGGGAACATGAACTTTCATTGACTAGAGTTTGGAGACCCCAAACAATGAAATTTTTGAGCAGTTTCAAATTGAAATTTAAACTTAAAATGAGCATAACTTACAATCCAACCATCGGATTTTTGAGATCTTGGGCTCGTTGAAAGTTACAGTGACTCTCTACATCTTTGATGAAGACACCAGGAGCTGGATCTAGCTGGATCAAAAGTTGTGTTGGAAAGGCCTCTTTCTCTCTTTAGAAAGCTCTCTCTTCACTAAAATAGTGATTTGAGGCTTGGAAATGATGGAAAAAAGCTTGGGAAAGCCTTGGAGATGGATGGAGAGGATGGGGAAGGCTCTAGGAAGGTTGGAGGCTGTTGGAGTGGGAGCTTAGGTGAAAAATGAGCAAAGAAGATGCCTTAGGTCAAGTTTCCCTCCCTAAATACCTTGATTTTGAATGGGTGATTTAGATTCAATTAGGGAGGGAATAGATAGAGTGCCAAGTGTCCCCTAAGTATCCCCAAGCTAGGGAATAGGGTTGGTGGTGAGTGTGACTTGTCTTGGTCCATGGAAAGAGGACCACAAGCCTTTTCCCCCATTTTGGTGAACCAATGCTTGGCTTGGTTTAAGGGTTGGCTTAGGGCCTCTTAAGAGAGGGAAATGGTCCATTTTCAGTATTTTTGAGAAGGTTAGGATTGAGATAAAGGTTTGCCAAGGTGGCATTGTGATGTGGCCATGGTTTGGCTCTTTCTCATGGGTTCAAAGGGGGTTGGAGAGGATTTTGACCCCTCCAAATGGGTTGACCAAGTCAACCCAAGGGGAGCTTGATTTAAAAAGCTTTGGACATGTCAAGTGTGTCCAATTAAATGATTTGAGGGATTGATTTGATTTAAAATGGGTTCACGTTGAAATTGACCTTAATGTGGGTTAAGGGTGATTTGGTCAGCTATGGTTGACTTGGTCAACCAGGTCAAACCAAAGAGTAGTTTTGATTTCAATGAGTCTCAAATATCATGGGAAATTCATTAAGAAAGGTTTCAATGGTTAAAGATGTTGAACCATATTGAGTTTTGGTCAAAAGTCCAAAAACCCCTTTAAAGGGCATTTTGGTCGTTTTGACCTCTGGTCAATCCTGGGTCAAGGTGAGTCCAAAAAGATGTAGATTAATGCTGAATATATCAATATCAAGGGTCTGAAAGTGATCAGAGGGTTTGGAGGAAACTCCAAGGTCAAATTCCACTAGATGACGAGTCTAGTGGCACGGGCCGTAAATATCTGAAAGTTTAGCAGCCTTTGGGAAAAGATGCAGTTTCTAGAGTTAAAGTTTCGGATCAAGCTCAAATTTGGAGGGTTGGTCCTAGAGGCATATCTAGATGATATGCAGTTGACGGATCATGATTTGGAAGTCATTTGACTGGGTTTCTAGGTGACAGAAAGTTCACCCAGAAGGGTTTCAGGACCTAGGTTCTTGGCCTTAAAGGTTTGATTTGGAATGTTGGATTTGGGTTGGATTTAAGAGTTAAATGATTGACATTGAACCATTCATATCAATGGAAATCAAATGAAAGATTGAAATTAATTGGATATGATTTGAAATTTGATTGAATGTTGATTGAAGCCTGGATTAAAGATTGAGTTGAAAGGTAGAGCTGGGTTTGATTGGAATTGAATTGGGTCTTTATTAGGACCTTTATGACTGAGGGGTGGACATCTCCCCATCATTAGGTCACTAAAAATAAACCCAAGTGGGTCCTAGTGACCTCATACAAAAATGAGGTCAATAGAAATAGATAATGATTTTGTAAAAAAGTTTGCTAGCTAGTCCTTTGAGGAGATATGATAAAGTTGAATGGTTTTATTTTTTTATACATTTCCTGATAAAATGACAATCAATCTCTATATGCTTTGTGCGAGCATGATTGGCAGGGTTATTCGCTAAGGAGATTGCTGAAGTGTTGTCACAGTAAAGTGTAGTTGGCAAATATTGAGTGCAGTCAAGTTGTTGTAGCAGACGATAAAGCCATATGATTTCAGTTGTGGCCATAGCAATAGCATGATATTCAGCTTCATTAGAGGAACTTTTAATTGTGGTTTGTTTCTTTACACTTCAGGAGATGAAAGTGGTTCCCAAGAATATATAGTACCCTGTTGTTGATTTGTAATCGTATTGGTCTTCTGCCCAATCTGCATCTGTGTATTCTAGGAGTGTGAGGGAGGTATGTGGGCTGAGATTTAAACCATAGTGTAGAGTGCCCCTTAGATAGTGTAGGATGCGTTTGAGTGCTTTAAAGTTGAGATTTTGCAATAGGACTAAAAGTTTTAGTATAATTCAAACCAAATTCTTGGTTGTATCCTAGTGTAACTAGACGGGCTTTATAGCAGGCTATAGTCCCATCTGAATTATATTTAGTACGAAATGTCCACTTGCAGCCAAGTGGATTTTATGACAGGTGTGAAGGAACAAGTTCCCAAGTTCCTTGGGATTATAATGCTTAAAATTCTTTGGACATTGCAGATCTCTAGTGTACATTCTTAGAAGCTTGGGAATAGGTAGTAGGATCTGGTTCATGGATTTGATGAGAGATCAAATACTTTCTTAGGCTTTAGATTACCTGTTTGAAGTCTGGTTTTTATCGGATGATGAGGTTTTGGTGAAATAGTTGTTAGCACGGTTGAGACAGTAGGAGAGCAAGTATTAGTTCGAGTGGTCGGGTGAGTTATCTGGGGAGGAGAAGTGTGATTGACTATAGGTGTAGGAATTATAGTAGCTGTAGCAGGAGCGTATATAGTTGATGCAGGAACCAGCAAGAGTGGAGGAAGGTGATGATTGATATCAATGTTGGTTGGTGTGGAGGAGCTGGCCTGACATTGTTTGTAAGGGAAAATGCTCTCATTAAATATGATGTGCCTTGATATATAAAGTCAGTTCATAGTAATATCGAGGCAACAATAGCCTTTTTGCATTTGAGCATATCCAATGAAGACACATGGGGTTGAGAGAGGTGATAATTTGGATCAAGAGTATGGTTTGAGCTAAGGGTAACATATACATCTGAAAGTTCTAGGATGCATGTAGGAAGGTTGCTTGTTGTATAATTGAAAGAATGGTGTGTTATGGTGAAGAGTGGCAGTAGGAAGGTGATTAATAAGATAAATGGCAATGTGAAGAGCTTCAACCCAGAGATTTGATAGGGTATTTGAGTGAATAAGGAGACTTCGTATAGTCTCTAGAATATGATGATTTTTCTTTCATCCATGCCACTTTGAGAGGGTGTGTAGGGACAGGTATATTGATGACTAATGCCCCAATGAGTGCTGTAAGATTTAAAGATATGGTTGAGATACTCGCCTCCACCATCAGTACGTATGATGCGAATGTTCTGATGAAATTGACATTTAATGAATTTGTGAAAATTAATGAAGGTTTGGGTGACTTCAAAATTTTGAATTAAGGGAAAAACCCAATAATATTTAGTATAGTCATCAATAAATGACACAAAATATCGATATCCTTTAATAGAAGTGCATGGGGATGGACCCCATACAGCAAAAAATGGAACATGAGTAGTAGTCTCCGAGGCAAGAAAAGAAAGACGTTTCCTTTAGCTACACTACATGTATTACAAAAGTTATGAGATGAATCAGCACAAATGCAAGATTGAGAATGAGCTAGAGTGCAGATGGTGGGATAAGAAGGATTTCCAAGTCTACTATGCCACATATTTGGTATGGTTTGCACAGAGAGAAGTGCAAGATTTGAAGTCTTCTCAATGGATTTGTAGAGACCATTATGGCATGTTCCTTGAAGAAGAAGACGCTTGGTCTTCGAATCCTTTATTTGATAGCCATTCGGGGAAAAGTCATAATATAATCATTGTCAGTGGCTAACGGATGCACAGAGAGTAGATTGAAAGCAAGATTTGGAACATGATGAACTTTGTGAAGATAAAGATTACCTGATGGAGTTGGAAGCAGACCTTTACCTATGTTTTAAATGGGTAGATGATGTCCATTGCAAAGAACCACTTGAGATGAACCAGTATAAGGTTCTGTAGTGCTTAATATAGATGCATCAGAGGTAAGATGCACCGAGGCTTCACTGTCCAGAAACCAGTCAGTTTTATGGGCAGTTTCGGATGAGCTGAATGATATAGAGTTTGATGTGGCATCTGTGTATGTTAGATCAGTTTGATACCAGCAGCGAATTGCAGAGTGGCCATTTTTGTTGCATATCTAACATATGATATTGCAATGTGTAGGTTTATCTCCACGTCCCGTCGCCTGTAGTGATCGTCAACCACGGTTGCCATGATTATTATGAAAATGACCCTATCCTAGACCCCAACTACTATAAGAGCCAGATTGTTATCCGTCAGGTGGAGGGACTGAAGATCTTTTGTGTTATCTTGCATTATATTCTGTTCTTCATAGCGTAGGAGGCTGTAGAAGTTATCAAGATTTAACGACTGTTGGTTTGTGTGAATAGCCATTTTGAATGATTGATAAGAGGAGGGAAGGCCACTGAGTGTATAAAGAATGACATCTTCAGGGTTGATTGTACTTTCGGTCGTTGTGATTGTATCAACTTTTATTTTAACTTCAAGGAGAAACTGAATCATGGTTTTGTCACCTTTGGAAAGATGATGTAATTCATTTTTCAATTGGATTACTTGAAATCGAGTTGTGGATTGAAGGCGATGAGCTAATGTAGCCCAGATTTCTTAACAGTGCGTTAACAAAAGAACATATGGAAGGATAGACGATGTAATTATCGAAAATAAGGCGGCAGCAACAATTTGATCTATTAAGATCCAAGTATCGTGCTGAGTGAGATCGATGAACGGGGAAGATGCAGTGGTGAGAGATGTTCTTGGAGGACAGTTATTATATCCATCAAGAAAACATCTAAAGCCATTCGCATGGAAGATTTTCTCAACTTGAGATCACCAAATTGGATAATTGTCAATTGTTAAGGGTGTAGGAACGAGATTCTTGATGTTGCTTATTAAGAATTTGAGCTGTGGCGGTATGAAGATTATGGAGCAAGGAGTGGTTGAATCCACGGTGGGGAGAGAAGTGGATTATCCATCCATGAGAAGAGAAACATGGATAGGGAGGACGCCAGGAAGGAAAGACCAAAGAAAGAATCAAGAACAGATAAAGGAAGAAAAAAACCAGACTTCGTTGTGGGCATGCTCTGATACCATGTTAGCCTACAGGTGCAATAATGCAAGTAGGAAGAAGTAATGACAGAGAAAAATAAGCAAAAGTATTCATTACTCAATGTATCCATAGACAGGGATTACACATGTATATATAGAGAATTGAAAAGAAGGACCGTAAAGGCTTAAATGGAAAAGGTGGCAAGAAATGTACTTTGTTGTTGTTACAGCATGTCATTGCTGTTATCTGTTAAAATTTTCAAGTGTTTAACAATTAGTCAGCGAGTCATAGTAGGTGGATTCATGCCTTGTGGACATGTAAGAGGAAAATCAACCAAGGTTCATCATGACACAGAGCGAGTCACCCCTCACAATGATAATTAAGGGACCAAATAGTAAGGGGATAATCAAGACGCATCGTGATAGATTTTTATGTTGTACTCATAGAGGAAATGTCGGATATGACCCATATATAATTTTGGATCCAACAATGGTGGAGAAAAATAATCCATAAAAGGCAATTTTCAGTTTTCTATAAGAAATCAAAATTTTATAAAATAAGAATTCTCATGTAAATTGTAAAAGAATTTCAAAAATTAAAATATGAATATTAGGTATAATGAAAAAAGAACTAAATAAAAAGTAAAATTGAAACTAGAAAAGTTTGATCTAAACATCCAGATATCTTGAAATATGAAAGAAAATGGCACTATGATACATCTATGTTTGATCAAATGAATTTTTAGCAAATGTACCAATTTTCTTTTTTCAAATCTCAAGTGGGTAAAGTAGTAACTCTCTCTATTGCGTACGCAACCTTATAATGACAAATGACATTAAACTCTCTTGCAAATAATAAACTCTAAATTATTCAATAAATTTTACTTAAATTTTTAGAAAGGATCAGCTTTCACGTAGAAATTAGTAGAATGAACACATGCAAAATAAATTTAAAATTGATCAAAAACGTTATTAACAAATTATGTTTTCTGCCAATAATAAAAAAAAAAAGCTTTTTAACAGAAAAAGAAAAAAAAATTGCGTTCAATTTTTTTTGGCGTTTTTAATTTAAACGCAATTCTCTATTGCGTTTTATGTGAAAAAGAAATTTTTTGCTTATTTATTGTTTTAAACAGCTGCAGGAAAACGATTTTTTTTTCTCTTTGTTTATTTGGCTAAATTTTACGAATTTTTTATTACAGGTAACGAAAAGCAACGTAGTTTTTTTCTTTTTTTTTAACATTTTATTTTTGTTACGTTTTATTTTTACTTTTTAATTTTTTGTTATGTTTAATTTTTATTTTTTTTGTTAGAAACCTCCATTCTCTCAAGTAAAATTTTTAAAATTATATTCTACAAAAGGCATCAGGTAACCAAACGAAGCCTCACTAAATTTTGATAATTTTCTTCAAACTTAATAAAAAATATGATAATCTTTTTAAAAATTTTAAATTTCAACATTATTATATTTAATTAATTTATATTAAACAAATTTTAAATTTCAAAACAATATTCCTTTAACTTTTATTATTATAATGCATAATTTGTTTATTTAAAATAAACATTATATGAGTATTCAGCTCTAATGTCTATTCTTTTAAAATTTTCAAATAAATATTTCATATGAATTAATAATTAACTTTAAATTTTACTTATTTTAAAATAAGAAAATTATGTTATTCTAAAAGTGATATATCTTCAAAAATTTATCTTGATCGGACATGAATCTCGATGCAAAATCAAGTTGGAAACTTTCGAAATTAGTTCTAAGACCATATGAACTTAGAATTTAGCAAACTTACAGTCGAACTGAACGTCTCCAAAATATGAACCCAACGATACCAAATTCAACTTGATCCGAGCTCAAATGGGTCGAAATCAAAGAATCAAAGCTCCTTTGGAAGGTTCAAACCATAATTTGGATTACCAAATGATTTCTAAACGCAACATGCTTATAATCGAATCGAGTGGCTTGACGTGCTGAATCCAACAAGCCCAAGATCATAAAATTCTGATATCATGAATCAAGGGGATCAACATCGGTCATCCATTCAAACTGCTCCCAACTTCCCATTGATCTCCCTCCTAATTACTAGCCATGTAACTCTCAAAAATTTATAAATAAACCCCTCATTCCTCATAGAAGGGGGACTCAAGTAATAAAGAGAAGGAAGAGACAGAAATAAGAGTTCTCTTACCACCAGACTCCTCGACCATCGCCAGACTACTGCCTGGCCACCGACAAACACGGACTTCAGCCCAGCCACCGACTTACATTGGACTTCTACCCGATCATTGACTGACAGCCAACTTCCGCCCAGCCACCAACTGACGACGGAATTCGACCCAGCTATCGACTGACATCGGATTTCAACCTGACCATCACCATTCGCGAGAATACTGCTTGACTGCCAACTAATGCCAGATTTCCGCTCGACCACCGAACATCATCAGGTTTCCATCTAATCTTCGTTCATCATTAGATTTTAACTAGACAGCTGACTATTGTAATCTGATCGTTCTCAATAGGATGGATCAGTTACTTGTAATCTATTCAAATACTAGTGGAATCTTTTCAACTGGGCATGGCCCCATGATTTTTCCTTTAGGTTTTTCCATGTCAAAAATTCTAGTGTTTCTATTTTCTCTTTTTGTGTGCTTGATACTCGCGTAAGGCTAAGATGTATGATTTTTCATACTTTATCACCGCGAACATTAACCCGCAACAATTTCACGCCATTTATGGGAATTCCAATCCCACTATCTTAAGCACTACTTTAATGGCCAACATGTGTAGCAATAGCAATTTGGGAGCCTCTCGTTCTAACACCTCCGTCCAAAAATTAATCTATGAATAAGAGATACTAAGCATCTATCTCTTTTTATTCTGGTGGGCAAGACCCTACTAAATAAGAAACTTTAGGATCTTCCCTAAAGATCGTATCCGAAAGATGGAAGAATCTCAAATGAGATCCTTCAACTTCTGTAAGAGACTAGGCAGCTAGCACTAGCACAACAAGAGGAGGTTTTTCTCCCTCGAGATCCACCACTGGCCTAAGGTGTTCGACCTGAACATCTTCATACAGATTTTCCTCTTCCTTAGTTATGGATGAATCTCCCATCATGTCAAGATAAAAAACTTGCTGACATAGTGAGCTCTACCAATCCTTCGTGCATGGGTCAGTAACCTTGCATTCCTCCAGTTGTCGCTGAAGATTTGGCCTGACCTCACGTTGTTGATCTCCCACACAATGCTTTACATTAGGAACTACGGCGACTGGTTCAAGAAGAATTCCCAATAAGAAGTGGATGACAATCTCTTCATCAGTGGTATTATCAGGAGTCATCACCTCTAACTGAAGCCATCCTTCAACATCTCATTCCAGTAGGACTCAAACTACCGAGCATAAATTCTTACGATGAGACATCGAACCCCTATGAGCATATTGATTATTATAAAACCATCATGCATATCTAGCGAGCCTCAGATGCGCTCCTCTGCCAAGCTTTTCCTGCTACCCTTAAAAAATAAGTGTGAATGTGATTCTATTCAATTTCAGTCAGAACTATCCCCATATTCCTCAAATTGGCCAAAGTGTTCGTCGAATAATTTATTGCCAATCAAAGAATTACTAAGGATTCTTCTCTCCACTCTAGGATTCAACAGAATGCAGAAGAATCACATAAGGATATTTTTAATGATTTTTCACCGATGCTCAGAAAATTTTAGGAGTAGATCCTGAATTACTGAGTGGAGTTTTTCTTAGAGGCCTCTATCATGGTCCCTTTTACATGACGCTTTTGCGAGACACAGTTTCTTTGTATACTAATTTATTTCATCATGTGGAAGCATAAATATCAATAAATAAAGCCATCAATGCTCATTTGAAATAGTTTGAGCAAACATCCAACCAATATGAAAATGCTCCTACAATGGATAATTTATTCTCGCAGTGAAAGAAAAATAGTAAAAGAATAATAGTCTACCTTCTAGACCCCCATTACCACGATGCGAGCCTCGATAAGAGAAGGAGTTTACACCACTCAACCCATCTTGAGCAAATGTACTAATGGTCATTCAAGATAAAGATAATGTTATGTGGCCTAGTTCATTTAAGTCAAATACAAAATATTTAGATTAATATTGTCATTTCCAATATAGTCATGCCCACATCACTAAAGCTTATAAGAAACTCAAGGATAAAATTAAGAGACTTATCAGACAAGCCTACCTTTGATGGTTTATTCAAAGTCCACATGCTTGAGATGATGCCCGTCCCATAGGGGGGCGAGTAAAATCAACAATAATAAAAATAACCATTGAATAATCGTCAAATGATTAGTGAGATTAAAACCATTGATGGGGTCCCTTATTATCTAATCAAGTCTTATCTATTGTAGATGAAAAGCTGACACCAAATAAGTCTCGTATCGATCATTCTATTAATTTTAATGATTTTGATTTGGAGGGAGTAAAAACCCTTCATCAAGATCCACTCATGTTTAATGCGGGGATTGGTGACCTATGTTACAACATCTAAAGAATTTTGGTGGACAATGGGAGTTCCACGAATAACTTATTCTACTCTAATTTTCTCAATATGGGTCTCACCAGAAGAAAACTTCAACCCTCCATAGGTCCACTATATGGGTTCGATAGTCGACCTGTATGGGTGGAAGGAATAATTAATGTCCCAGTCGTACTTAGAGAATTTCCCTAATAGACTACGCACTTAATCTAGTTCATTATAGTAAAGTCATAATCAGCTTATAATGCTATCTTTGGAAGGCCACTCCAGTCGAACTTTAGGATTATCACCTCTATTTAATACCTTAAACTAAAGTTTTTTACCCTGGAGGAGATCAATATAATATGCTGAGATCAACAAGTAGTAAATCTTGCTATCTTAGGAAGGCTTAACCATGTCTATCAGTTACCCTAAGTATCGAGGATTTTAATCTCCATAATGAGGATATCCCTCAGAGGGCTTCCCCATAGAAGACCTCACTTTTGTATCTATATTAGAAGAATACCCTTCAAGGACTGTACAAGTTGGGTCTCCTCTCTTAGATAAAGAGAAGAAAAAATATATAGATTTTTTACATAGGAATCAAGATGGTTTTGCATGGACACCAGTCGATATGCTTAGATTCGACCCAAAAGTGATTATACACTCCCCCAACATAAACCCGACATGCAAGCGAGTAATATAGAAGAAATAAAATTTTGCACCAGATCGCCAGCAAGCAATCAAGTATGATATTGATAAACTTTTGGAGGTTGGATTTATACAAGAAGTGCACTATCCCACCTGACTAGCGAATGTCATCTTGGTGTGGAAGGTTAATGGATCTTGGTGAATGTGCGTAGACTATATAGATCTCAATAAAGCCTACTCGAAGAAATTTTTTTCATCTCATCGTATTGACTAGTTGGTCGATACTACCTCTGAGCATCAAATATTGAGCTTCATGGATGCCTACTCTTATTACAATCAAATAAAAATGGATCCTATGGATAAAGAGGTAATGGCTTTTCAGACTGATAAGGGGTTATACTGTTATCTAGTCATGCCATTCGGGCTCATAAATGTTGGAGCCATATATCAATACCAAATGAATTAGTTTTTTAAATGCCTTATTGTGAGTACTATGGAAGTATATATTGACAATGTGTTGGTAAAAAGCTTTGAAAAATCTCAATATATATCTAATTTGGAACAGTGCTTTTATCTATTATAATGCTACAACATGTGACTCAACCCTACCAAATATATTTTTTAAGTCACTTTCAAAAAGTTCTTAGGGTTTATGGTAACCTAATGAAGAATTGAGGCCAATCCTAAGAAAATTAAGGCACTAAGGGATATGGTACCCCCAAGGAATATTAAGGAAGTCCATAGACTTAATGAAAGGATCACAACACTATCTCATTTCATGGCCCGCTCATAAGATAAATATATCCCTTTCTATAGGATACTCAGAGCTCTACTCGTAGTTCTGGAATCTAATGGATCGATGAATGTCAAGAAGTTTTCGAGCAACTATGAAAGTATTTAGCATCGCTACCATTACTTTCAAAACCAATACTAGGAGAAAAGTTATACTTGTACCTGGTTATTTTTGTACATTCTATTAGCTCGATCTTGGTATGAGAAGAAAATGCTATATAATGACACATCTATTATGTCAGTTAAAATTTTATCAAAAATGGAGGAATGTTATTCACAATTGGATAAAATAGCATTGGCATTAGTTTAATCAGCCAAAAAACTACACCCATACTTTCAAGCTCGTATAATTAGGATCTATATAATTATATCATGGAGAAGTATCTTAAAAAAGCTAAAATCATCTAGCAAATTAATTAAGTGGTCTATGGAGCTAGGAGAGTTTGACATCCACTACTTGCCTCGGCCTGATATCATATCTCAGTTACTTGCAAATTTTATAGTTGAATGCACCATCCCCATATCTTACAAGCCACTAGTGCTTCTCCATCTCCCTCATGTTGGAAACTGTATATTAATGGAGATTCTAGAAGTTTGATGCTAGGGCAGGAATTCTGTTTATCTCTCTACATCAAGTTACCCTTGACTACGGGCTTTGACTTAAGTTCCTTATAACAAAAAGTGTAGCAACGTATGAGGCCCTTATTGCCAAGTTAAGGCTAGCCTTAGACTATAAAATGTAAAATTAGGTTATTCACACTGACTCATAATTAGTCGTCTCCAAAGTGGAAGGAGAATTTGATGTCCATAACCCATAACTGGCCTAGTACTCTAACATCGTGAAGTCCTCTAAGCCCATATAAAATAGCATCAGATCAAACATGTTCTCTAAAAGTAAAATATACAAGCTGATGCTCTTTCCAAACTTTCTATATTGATAACTAAGGATGTGTCCAAGAGAAAGTGAATCAAGGAGATCCTTTCCCAAGTATCCAAGATTTGTGGGTCATATAATAGATCGATAAACCCAGAGAGGATTCTTAGATTGATCCCATATTATCCTTTTTATAAGATGGTGTGCTACCTAAAGATCTCATAGCTGTAACATAACTTTGAAGATAAATAATAAATTTCACTATTATTGGTGGCAACTTGTACAAGCTAGCCTTCACCGAACCATACCTCAAATGTTTCCCACCTTTAAAAATCAATTCTGTACTTTGAGAAGTTCATTTAGGAGTATGCGAATAATATGAGAGAGGTAGAGCATTAGCTTACAAGATCATGAGGCAAGGATTATATTAGCCTATAATGAAATTGGATGTACTTGAATTCACTCAAAAGTGTGAAAACTGTCAATTGCATTCTAATCTCACACATACACCTCCTTTAGAGATTGCACCACTTTAGAGCCCATCACCTTTCACCTAATGGTGGATTGATATAATGGGACCTTTCCCTATGGCCATTAGATTGCAAAACTTCATCAGCTTAGTTCTAGATTAGTTCACCAAATGGGTGGAGGCAGAACCGTTGGCAAAGATTACTAAATCATATACCAAACAATTCTTATAAAGAATATGATATATTATTTTGGCATTCTTGCAAGGACCATTACCGATAATGGGACTTAATTTATTGAAAATTTTTTTATATATTTCTATAAAGATTTTCATATTAAACTAATCTACACAGCTGTAGGCCATCCTCAGGAAAATGGCCAAATAGAGGTTAGAGATTAGGCAATTTTGAAAGGGTTAAAGACACATTTGGGGATGGCTGAGGGGCCATGGGCTGAAGAACTCTGAAATATCCTCTGGGCTTGTAGAACCACAGCCATAACACCTACATAGGAAACCCCATAAAACCTCTACTTTGGTATAGAAGTAGTCATACCGGTTGATATTGAAGTCCCAAGCCATAAAGTTCAAATTTTTGACTTTAATAACAATGAGGAGAAGCCCAAGAAAAACTTAGATCTCCTCCAAGAAGTAAGAGATATAGCCTTACTTAGAGTCCCTACATATCACGAAAGAGTTTTTCGTCACTACAACAGAAGGGTGAAACCTCAATGTATCTCAATTGGGGACCTAGTTCTTTGCAGCATTGAAGCAACTTGAAAGAGTCCCCAATGCAACAAAGTCTCTCCCCTCTGGAGGGTCCTTATTTGGTAGAGTTATGGTCAAGCCTGACACCTTCAAACTAAAGGATACCAATGGAAAGATGCTCCCATAAACTTAGAAAGTTGGAGACCTTCGCAAGTATTATCAATGGGTGTTGATAGTACTGTTTATCTTATATTATATATTTTCTCCCAAGTTATTGAAGTCCCCGTTTATATCTCTTCTGTGTTGAGTATGGTGTAACTTTGAAATCCTTAAGTCATATTAGGGAATTATTATATTATCTTATATAATATCGTAATGTGTCATTTTCTTCTTTCTGATATTATCTCATTCTTTAAAAAAAAAGATAAAGATGACAATAAAAAATAAACTAATAGCAAATCTAATCTCTTTATCCATAATTCAAGAAATACAATCTTCATTGTATCTGTTTGATGTGATTAAAAAAATAGTTTTGAAAAAAAAGTTTAATTTTCTTTGGAAAATGTTGGATTTCTGAAATTTTAATTTTATAATAGAACACTTATTAAGAATAATATATTACCTCGAAAGGTGATCATATCATTCTCTAATAGGCCCAAATTATAAATCTTGATTTACACTGATTATCATAATCAAACTCAAGGAGAAACAACATATGATTCCGAAGAATCAGATTGATGTTTAATCCAATGTTTAACTACAATAATCTAGTAAAGAGATCATTAATTTCATAATCAAGATCATGATAATCGTACGATATATCTTTCCAAGGAAAGAGAATATTATCTGTTATCGATCATTTGAAAATGATGATAATAATCGTCAACTCTTGAATTTCCTAAAAATAATTAATTAAAATTTTGAAAAAACTTGATTTTGAAAATTTGGTCTGGGTTTCTAAATCTCCTACAAGCGCAAGCCCTCGTAGTTAATTACATCATAGGAAACTAAAAATTTCCTACAAAATTCTCGATTAAAATAGCGATACGAATTTTATTTAAATTTTAAAGTTTGATGTCAAAGGAGGTAGGGTCTGAAAATTTCAATCAAGAATGGATCAAAATTGAACAGTTCTTTTTGGAGTCAAAGGAAGAAGGGTAAGAGGTGTCTTGAGATTCTGAATCACTTTAGAAACACCCCAAATCATCCTAAGTGTTGGGCTTGAATTAGATTGAAAGAGATTTAATATTTAAGTAGTCAATTTTATTAGAGAGTGGGAATTAGATTCCCGAAAGGTTGAGGTCTTATGATTGAAGATTTGCCTCAGAACCTAAGTTTAAAAATGGGTACTGAGAATCAGTGACCCGAATCCTAGTTAATGCAATGCAATTTGGACTTACCCTGGCCTGGATTGGGGAGCTAAACCACCTAAGCGCTTCAAAACCATGTTGTCCGGTCCTTTAAATGTAGAGTGGTTAGGGATGTTGTTTAAGATAAGTTTTAAGGAGAACGAGGCCGATATCTAAAGCAGATCCTAATTGACCCCTCTGACCTATATTGGGTAAAATGATTAAGCTAAGAATGTAATTAAAGATTTAGACTCAATTTTTAATTTATATCTAATGCAATGTATGCTAGTTGATTCAACTGAATGCTTGAATCAGGATAAAGAAGTTTTAAAATCAGTCTTAAAAAATAGATTTTTTCTTAGAAGATTGCACAGATCCCCTTGGACAGAACTGCACCCGCATAGGTCAGGTGGTATGCCAAAACTCGTAGGCGGGGAGGTGCCTAGCAAAGGAAGAGAAAAATGCAACAAAAATGCTTATGAAAGACCCCCGGCGATCCTAGGCTTACTTCTTAAATCGTTAAAATTTTTATGTTAGTTGAAATCTTTTAATTTTATTTAAGTAGAAAAAGTTTTAACGATCCCTCACGAACCTCCGATCGGGTTCCAGGCTAAATCAAAATCGACATGCAATAATCGCCAAAAAACTATGAAAAGCAGGAAAGTCCTTAATCGCAATCAACATCAAGTAATAAAATTAATTAAATAATTAAATCAATTAAATAGGTGCTCAAACTGAAAGTCCATGTGTAAGTGCCACTTAATTATACAACCCAGGGGCTGCAGGAAAAGTACAGTGGCCGGGCACCACTAAAAACAACCAGGATTTCTAATCCTCAGACTCAAATGACTTTGAGAATGTGTCTTCTCGTTCTTCACCTCTTCGTCCTTCTAGAACTCCTTGGATCGTCAGGTCTGGAAATCCAAATGAAAAAAAACATTCCCTCGAAAGGGGGTTATCTTTTCTCTTTGGATATTTAAAAATATCTGAATCTGAATCTTTAAATGAAGAGGGACTCTCCCTGAGGGATGTCACCCTTCTCTTTGAATTTCAGATGGGGTTTATATCCCATCTCAAATCACTTGACACATTACAACTCAATTCAAATTAAATTACATTAATCAAAATTTAAAACTTTAGACTCGATCCTACAAGGTTATCCTAATAATCAACAGTTATATAAGCATCCCAATAAGTTAATATATTAAAATTTAAATGCTCAATTACAGCCACAATTGGCCAAGCTCTTTTAATTTTAAAGGGGGACTTAAGCAAATTTCTAGAGCACGTGTGCAATTTAATATTTATGATTTTGCCCCCTTTATTTAATGCCCTGTATGAGCATGGCCACCTGCATAAGATTGAATTAGTACAAATCATCCCTAGCTTAGGGGTAGATCTAACGTACAATCGAATCAACACAGAGTGCGATAAATAAATAAACAATCACATCAACATCAATTACTTAAATCTAGCAACCAGTATGCAATGAAAACCACAGAAAACCTGGCACACACAAATAGCAGGAAATTAAACACCGGCTTAGCCTAAGACTAGAGTTGGTTGTCCTAACAAAACATCTAAAGTGTGTGAGGTAGGCTGTGTGGTTTAGATATGTCCTAGATAGGATAATTTGATTGAAGTTGTTTAAAGTTCTAGTTAGTTGAAAGGCTTGAGGGAGATTTTAATTGAAATTTAAGTCTTAATGGTTTAAAATTTATTTAAAATTTAATTTTGATTATTTATTGGATACCACCTTTGTTTCACACCAAGATCGTGAAGTTTATTTCACCTTACTTGGGGCTAACTTAATAGCCTTGTAGGCCTGGGTTACCTAGTGGTACCCGATATGATTAAATAATTTGAATTTTATTAAGATTTGAAGATTGATTAATTTTTAATTAAGGTTGGTTGGTTATTGGTTTTAATGTTGATTTAAGATTTTCTAGAATTTTTAATGATTTGTTGAATTTTAGAATTTTCTGAATTATTTTATTCATTTAATTCAAGGTTCAAAAGTTAACTTTTTGATTTAAAAGGTTTTATAAAATGTTAATATTTTATTAAAATATTAGACCTTAATACGATCAGTTAGATAGTAAGTACACTGAAATTAGATTTTTTTACATTTTATTAAGAAGGTTTGAAGTTTTGACTTGATTTTGAACTAGATTTGACCAAAAGTTGACTTTTTCAAACTTGATTGATTTCTGAAATCTTAAAATTTTTGATAAATATTAGACCTTAAGGTGAGTCATATGCCTTTGAGTTTGCTCAATTCGGAGTTCATTTGAATTAGTTATGACTTTTTGAAATTTTGATAATTTATTAAATTTTTAAAATTAGTTTAATTAAAGCCCTTTTTATGGTTTGAATCCAAATGACCACCAAACTCCTTGAAATCAACTCTAAAGGTTAGGAATGACCTAAGGAGTGATCTCCAAGTGTTTGGAAAATTTTTAGAATTTTTAATTATTTTTATTTAATTAATTCAATTAAATATTAAATTTCAATTAAAATTAAATTAAACTTGATTTTAAAGTCCAATCAAGGGTCTTTTATTTTTCTTTGATTAAAGGTTCAATTCTGGTCAGTTTAAGGTATTATGTGTAATTTTTGGGTTTAATCTTGATTTATTATATTTTCTGGAAGCTTAAATGGCTTAATTAAGGTTCAAATTTGATTAAGTTAATTGAGGGGCTTAATGACTTCAAAGTTCAGTGGGAAAATTTTCTAAGGCTTAGAATGTCACTAAGTTTCATTGTTCAAAGTTTTAATTCAATAGGAGATGAATCTAAATTATTGGAAATATTCTAAATTTTCTACTCAAGGTCCTTCATTATTATCCTTAACGATGTCACTAGGTTTTATGGGTTTAAATCAATATTCACACTAACCCTTGAACTTAATATATGAATACACATACACAAGTAATCCCTAAAACTAAGAGAGCCTTAAATTAAGTGGTGTGTGCATTCTACACATGTAAGGATTAAGATTATTTAATTAATTAAAGGATTATTCAACGAATAATTAACTTAAATAATTACTCATTGAATAATCACCACTCCACATTAATGCTCTTCAAATATGCTCAATCAATGTTTAAAGTATCAAGGGATCTCTCAAAGTTTAAGGTTTAAAATAAGTATAATTTTAAAATATTTTTAAAACATATGCATATTTATATATATATATATATATATATATATATATATATATACCTATATATATACCTATATATAAATAAAAATTTCAAATTTAGAATACTTAAAATATTAATAAAGTAAATTTGAAATTTAAATGAGAGACCCACTGATTTTTGAAGTTATTTGAAAATATATTTTTTTTTTTGAAAATATTTAGTTTAATATTTAATTAAATATTAATTAAACATTAAAATAATTGAATGGTTAATATTAATCAAATTTAATTAAGGTTTTAAACTTTGAAATTAATTTTAAATTTAAGTACTCAGATTTTTGAAAATTTTGAGATATTATATTAATATTTTTGATGTAAAATGAATTTGATTTGAATTTTTGAAGTTTAAATAATAATTAAATACATTTAAAATAATTTAAAATCAATTGCTTTTTAAAATAATCCTTAAATTGAGTTTAAATTAAATATTATATGTTTCTAAAATTTTAATAATATTTAAAATAATTGAATTTTTAAAGTTGCTTGAATTTAATTTAATTGAATATATAAATATTTGAATAATTAAAAATTAAAATATGAAATATACTTTAAATTAATTATGAATTTAAATTAAATCATTTAAAAATATAGATATATATATATATATATGTATTTCTAAAATAATTAAAAATATTTGAAAATTTGAAAAATATTTAAATTAATATTAATTAACTATTAATTAAACCTTTAAAAATTAATTATTCTTAAATTATTTAGAATATATATAATACATTTTAAATATTTTTAATTTTAAAATAAAGATTTTCAAATTTTGGAATTTTTAATATATAATATTAATTTTTTTATTTTAAAATAAATTTTAATTAATTTTATAAAGAAAATAAAATTTAAAACAATTTAAATAATGATTTTTTAATCATTACTAATAATCAGGCTGCAGCTAACACGTGGCAAGCCATGATTGGCTATTCCAATCCATGGACGCTTTTTCCAATCATTGGAAATGATTGGCCTGACAGCACAATCATTACCTCATGATTGGATGGCGGTGGGTCCACGTGTTATCCCACTTAAACACGTAAGCGGCAAACGATCTGGGCCGTTGATCGCAAGATCAAAGGCCCAGAAAATGTTCCAGAGCTGCTCTCCATGAAAGACGCCCTAAACTCAATTTTTTGAAGTTTTCTTTCTATCTAATCGATGAAATTAGATGAAATTTTAAACAGGGAGCCTAGATATGAAGAGCATTAATATGGGATTAAAAACTTGAATTAAATCGAGCATTTCAAATAGTTAAATTAACCTAAGTATCTTATACTAGGGTTTCGATTTTTACCTAATCCACACGGTGGATTCAAGAGTTCTTTGGCTCTCTGACCTCGTAGACTATCCATGCAAATTTCCTTAGTTGAAATCATGGCCTGAAACTTGCTGGATCTGGAGATCTTGTCCTGAGTCAGATTTGAAGCTTGGCTGGCCGGAGGATCATCGTTGGCGAGCTTCTAACGGTCGTGTTTTGGTCGGGAAGGCTGGAGGGACTCTTGGAAATCTCAAACGAAATGAGCTTTTTGGTCTGGGGGCCTTCGAGTGATGAGAGAAGATTAAAAAAAATCGTCTTCCATGGGAGGCTTTTGGCCAATTCAGCTCTCTCCGGGCCAAATGGATGGCTAGGATCGTTTTGGCTTCACTCTCAAATGTTTGCCAAGTGTTCTAAATGGTTAGAGAGCAGAGGAATCACAAGGACAAAAGGACATGAAGTGGAAAGCTTTCTATCTCCTCTTCTACCCATGTGGAATGATTAAAGGCTAATTAAAACTAAGCCAGGGATTAAGGAAGGGCTTAGAAGCCTCTAGAGTCTGTTCAAGCTACTGGAATAATTTGATGTAGAATAGATTAGCTTTAAGGAGTGGTTTGACTAGGTTTAACCCTTTTGAAATCTTATATGACTGTTTGACCAGTCAAATAGTCAAATTGACTGCTGAGTTGGCATGAAGTGATGACTTAAACTGGTGGAATAATTTCAAAGGGGTTTAGAGACTAAGGGTTGGAGCTTGAAGTGATGTAAAAGGGTTTTTAATGGGTTGGACCAAGTCAAAATGACTTGACTTGATTAAGTGAACCATGGCTTGATTTCAAATGGGCTCAAGGGTATCTAAAGCATCAAATGAAATGATTCTAAGAAGTCCTAAGCAATAGGATTGAATTTGAAAGGTATGAGCATATGGGAAGCAAGATTTGACTATTGGTTGAAGTTTGACGAAGTCAAATTTATGTGATTTGACTTAAGATAGGTTTAGAAAGATTTGAGGAATTAAATGGAGTAGGGCTGAGGGGTTAAAGGTCTTGATTTGAATAAATGGGTTGGAATAACCCATTTGGGCCCTTAAGAGGTGTTTTGGTCGACTCAGGTTGACTTGGTCAACCAGGTTGACCCAAGGGGTGGGTCCAGGTCCAGTAGATTTGAAATGATATTCTGAGTCTACTGGGGGTGGTCCTATGGTCTGAGGAGATCATTTAGTCAAAATGACCTATTTTGACCCTTAAAGGCCTATTTGGTCAACCTAAGTTGACTTGGTCAACCAGGTTGACCCAAGGCCTGGTTTTGGGTCCAACAGATTTGGTTTGATATTTGGAGATCAATCGAGGTGGTCCCAAGGTCTGAGGAGGTCATTTGGTTAAAATGACCTATTTTGACCCTAAAGGGCCTATTTGGTCAACCTGGTTGACTTGGTCAACCAGATTGACCCAGTGGCTAGTTTTGGTACTAATAGGTTGGGTTTGACATTTGAAACTTGCTGGAAGTGATTGTATTTGATTTGGAGCTCATTTGGTTCAAAGTGACTATTCACACCCCACAAGAGTATTTTGGTCATTTTGACCCCTGGTCAGCTAGGAGTCAAATTGAGTCCAACAAAATGCAGTATATTACTCAATGGGAGATAATCAAGGGTCTGGAAGTGATTGGAGGCTTTGGAGAAAGCTTTAGGGTCAGGATCCACTGGGTGGCAGGTCTAGTGGCATAGACTGTAAATATTTAAAGGTTTTACAGCCTTTGAATTTTAATTCAGTTTCTGAGGTTAGAGACCTCAGAATGAGCTCAAATTTGGAGGGGTGCCTCAAGAGATATGTCACATCAGTCTGGAATAACAGTCCCTAAATCAGAGGTCATTTAATAGGGTTTTGAAGTGTTTAAAAATTCATTGGAAAAGGCTTTCAGGACTTAGACCTTTGGCCTTGGAATTTGATCTGGATTTCTGGTTTTGAGCTGGATTTTGGTATTGAATGCTTGAATTTGAGTTGTCCAAATCATTCATGATCATTTGGAATGATCATAGATGATAGGATAAAGATTGCAGCTTGATAGAAGGCTGGCTCAAGTAATGAGGTTTGAATTAAGATGAAGATTAGTTGAAGGTCATGATTTTGAAATTTAGATTGATTAGGGGTTTGATCTGATTTGAATCTAGATTGACCTAAGGCCCACGTTGATCTAAGATTTAGAATAGGTCTATGATTTGGGTAGATCCTAAGGTCAAGATAGATTTAGGGTTAAGATAGATCTATGATCTGGGTTGATCTGGAGGAAACCTAGGGTATGGAGTAGATCATAGGGACTGAACTCTAGGAAGATCCTGGAGTCTAGATATCCTAGGGTTTGGATTCTAGAAGAGTCTTAGGATCTAGAGTAGATCCTAAAGTATAAACTCTAGGAAGATCCTAGGGTCTAGATAGATCCTAAGATCTAGATGGATCTGGATGGATCTTAGGGTCTAGAGTAGATCCTAGGGTCTAAGAAGATCATATGATCTAGAGTCTGGCAGAATCCTAGGATATAGAGTAGATCCTAGGGTCTAGATAGATCTAAGGTCTAGGAGAATCCTAAGACCTAAATTGATCTAAAGTCAGGGTAGATCCTAGGGTTAGAAATCTTGGGAAATCCTAAAATTTAGAAATCCTAGGATCTGAGGTCTGGGATGATCTAGAATATGGGTAGATCCTAGGACCTGAAACCTGGGGGAATCTTAAAGTCTAAAAATCCTAGGATCTGGAGCCTGGATTGATCTTAAGATCTTAATAGATCTAAGATGCAAAGTCTGGAGGAATCCTAGGGTCTAGAGTAGATCATAGGATCTAAAGTCTAGAAAGAATCCTAGGTTTTAGATTAGCCTGGAGTTTGATTGAATTGAGTTTAAAATAAATTTGAGTCTGGATTAATATTTAAAGTCTGGATTGATCTAAGATCAGATTGATCCTAGGGTCAAGATTAATCCTAAGGATTCGAAAGATCTTGAGGTCTGGATTGATCCTACTGACCTCATACAAAAATGAGGTCAACAAATGGACCCCCAATATGTGTAATAGAATATAGTTCTATTACACATATTGGCGTTGACCGAATAAAATAGTCAAGTCTGGAGTTTTGATCCTAAGGGAAAGAAGAGTCTATTCTTGG
The DNA here is from genome assembly GCA_019925795.1 of Dendrobium chrysotoxum. Lineage (NCBI taxonomy): Eukaryota > Viridiplantae > Streptophyta > Magnoliopsida > Asparagales > Orchidaceae > Dendrobium > Dendrobium chrysotoxum. The sequence goes on from CM034313.1 coordinate 48,933,230, forward strand.
GGAATCGGAGTTTGAATTGATTCTAGGGTAGTTCCACGGAGGCCGTACTCTACCACTAGTGGGTCTGATCCTAAGGGAAAGGGAGAGTCTATCCCTAAAGGAGAAGAAAGTCTAGAGTATCGTATAGAAAGGAAGAACTCCTAACTATAAAAGATTGAATCTTGATTTGATTCTAAGGAAAAGGAAAGTCTAACCTCAGAAGGTTAAATTTGAAATGATACTAGGGTAGTGCTGGGGACAACATACTATACCACTAGTAGATCTAATCCTAAAGGAAGGGAGAAAATTTACGCCTAAAGGAGAAGAAGGTCTGGATAATCATGTAGGAAGAAAGAATTCCTAACTTACTGAGGATAGAGTCTAGATTTGATTCTAAGGGAAAGAAAATCCTAACCCTAGAAGATTGAGTTTAAAAATGAAACTAGGGTAGTGCCACGAGGGGCATGCTCTACCACTAGTAGATCTAATCCTAAAGGAAAGGAGAAAGTCTACCCCTAAAGGAAAAGAGGGTCTGGATTATCGTGTAGGAAAGAAAAATTCCTAACTACAGAGGATCGATTCTAGATTTGATTCTAAGGGAAAGAAAAGTCTAAACTTAGAAAATTGAATTTGAATAACACTAGGATAGTGCTGGTGACAGCGTACTCTACCACTAATGGATCTAATCCTAAAGGAAGGGAAGTCCTAACCCTAAAGGAAAAGAAGGTCTGAATGATCGTATATGAAGAAAGAATTCCTAACTACAGAGGATCGAGTTGAAATTTGATACTAGGGTAGTGCCACGAGGGGCGTACTCTACCACTAGTAGATCTGATCCTTAGAGAAGGAAGAAATACCTAGCCCTAAGGAAAAGAAAGTTTGATTTTATAACTTGAAATTATTGCAAATCTGGTTTTGTGATGATAAACATGTTTCCAGTGTGTTTTGCTTGGCTAACCCGTTTCAGGCACAAAAGATCACGAGCAAATCAAGCCAACTCAAGATCGGGTCCAAGTGTGTCCAATGTACTGTTTTTCATTTTATTGAGTCAATTGTAATGTAACTGATCCCCTAGCTAAGTAACCTTGCACACACACACTCAGGGGGAGAGCTTGAGTGAATTAGAGTTTCTGTTCAGTTTTTGTTCAGATCGTCCTGGATGATATTCACATCGTCCTGCACGATAGGGTAAAAACAGAAACCCTAATTAGGGAGTCTAAGTTAAGAGGGTCTGATTAAGCAGATCATCCTGGACGATCTTTGGATCGTACAGGACGATATGCCCAAATTAGAAATTCTCAACCGCCAGATCAAGTTAGGCAAGTTTTTATTTTTAGTTATTTGGTCTGATCGTCCCGGACGATACGTGTATCGTCCTGGACGATTCAGTACAATCATGCCTAATTTAATCTGGTAATTAAGGAAAATAATTTATTTTTGATTGATACGATCATATCGTCCTGGACGATCGCAGGATCATCCCGGACGATCTTGATCATCTAGTGCATTTCAGCTGTACGTCCCGAACTGTGTTCAGGATGATTTGGGCACTTTTTGAACTAATCGTACAGGACGATGTCCCTATCATCCTGGACGATCAAGTCAAATTTTGGTCATCCAGCACAGATTTCTCTGGACGACCCGAACTGTCTTCTGGATAATATTCCTCGATTTGTACTAATCGTCCCGGACGATCGCAGGATCGTATGGGACGATATGAACAATTTTTTCTACTGATCGTCCAGAAGAGCCAGATCGTCCAAGCTGAAACAGCTAATTTTAAACTGATCATATAGGATGATCTATCGATCTAGTGCTGGACAATCTTGGCCGACCAGTTGGGATTTAGGGCAAATTTTAAGCCCTCCTATAAAAGAACTTTTTCTTAAAATAAGAAAAATCTTTTGCCACCTTCCTTCCGTGAAAAACCCTAGAGAGAGAGTTGGGAGAGAGAGAGAAGATCTTGTGAGGGGCAGATAATGAGGGATTCACTAAGGTTGCTCCAAGCACGGATCAGAGTCGTCTTCTCCGCTCGTCATCTTTCGTCTAGTCGGTGTTCGTCGTGGGAGGATTATTCGCAAAAAGATCCAGGGTTCTCTGCCTGCTTCAGGTGGAAGCAAAAGGAGTTCGAAGGCTCTCTGCCTGCTTCAGGAGGAAGCAAAAGGAGGTCGGGCTCTCTGCCTCACTGTGTGGTGAAAAGGAGGTGTTTGTACAGGCTTCTCCGCCTTGCTGTGGGAGCAAAAGGAGAGACACTTTTTGTTTAGTGCAATACCCGGAGGGGAGGCTCCGGGGAGTGGACGTAGGTCAAGTTGACCGAACCACTATAAAATCTGGTTTGCTTTTCTGATTCAGTTTTGCACTTTACTTTTCCTATATTAACTGCTTGGGTGAATATCTGTGATTGATCTTTTCGTTCTTGTTTACTTGTTTTCGCTGCTAAGTATCGAAAAGATTTTCATTGTTATCGTGAAATTTTTAAATAACCAATTCACCCCCCCCCCCTCTTGGTTAGCCTCGGGACTAGTTCACTAGGGCTTAACATCCCTATCAAACTTTCAAGTGGTATCAGAGCGGGATTCAAAATTTAGGTTTAAAAACTTTTGAATTTGATCCATGGCTAACTGAAACAATCATAATAGTACTGAAGGTTATTCTATTACAAGACCACCGTTGTTTGATAATATTCCTTTTGATTTTTGGAAAACACGCATGTCTACTTTTCTGCAATCTATTGATTATCGCATGTGGATGTTCGTTAAGGACGGATACGAACCACCTTTTAGATTGATTAACAATGTGAAAACTGAATTGCCTTTTGCCGATTGGACGTTTGATGATCGTGATTTAGCACAGTTAAATGCAAAATGCTTGAACTGTTTTTTTTTTTTTGCTTTAAAATCTGAAGACTATATGTGTGTTTCTACTTGTACAATGGGAAAGGAAATCTAGGATAGATTATGTATAACATACGAAGGTATAACTGAAGTCAAACAGTCTAGGTTAAACATCTTGTTACATGATTATGAACTTTTTTGCATGAAACCTAGTGAGACTATTTCAGAAATGTACACAAGGTTCACTCAGATTATTACCTCTTTGCAAGCTTTAGGTAGAGAACTTACTAACTACGAAAGAGTGAACAAAGTTCTTAGATGTTTGCCTGCTTCTTATGATGCTAAGATTACTGCTATTACTGAATCCAAAGATTTAAAAACTTACTCTATTGACAGCTTACTTAGATCACTCATTGCTTACGAGCAAGGGGTGAACCAAAGGCAACTTGATGCAGGTGAACGCCAGAAATAGAAGACAGTGGCACTAAAGGCCAAAGATTCAGATGCTAGTATTTCTGGGTCTGATAGCGATGATGTTGCCTTAATCACAAGGCAATTCAAAAGCTTTCTAAGGAAGAAACATAAAAACTATCAGAAGTGAAACAATGGTAAGTCCAGTAAAAATTTTAAGGGTTCATCTGAATCTGTTTGTTTTGAATGCAGGAAGCCTGGATACATTAAGGCTGATTGTCCTATACTTAAAGCTCACCCAAGCAAGGAGAAGGGTGAGGAGAAACCAAAGTTCAAAAAGGACAAGAAGCGGATTCAGAAGGCATTCTGGGCAGACTCTGCATCCGACTCTTCTGAGACTGAAGCTGAAGAGGAGAAAACAAACTTGTGTCTGATGGCTGATGATCACCCTGGTTAGTCGGACCAGGAAGAGGTATGTGAGCTTACTTACGATCAATTATTTGAAGTTTCTGAAAGAATTCATACATCTTGTAGGAAACTTATGAAAACTCATGCTAGTTTTAAATTAGATTATTTGACTTTGCAAAAAGAGCATGATTCTGTAGTTAAAGATCATTCCACACTTGATTCCAATCATATGTCCTTGCTTGATGAATTTGATGATTTGAACAAAAAATATTCTGATTTAACTGTTGAGCATGATTTGTTAAAAACATCGCATATTGAATTAGAAGTTGCTTTTAAGAAAGTGAATGATATGGCATGTGATTTAGAATGTAATGAAAGTGCAAGAACATTTGAAATTGTAAGTTTAAATAAACATATTAAGTTTTTGAAAGTGAAAATCAGTGCTTTTGAAAAGAATAAAACATCGCCTACTTTTGAACAATTTTATGCACCGCCACCTTTTGAAAAATCTGTTGGAAGTACATCAAAGCATGTTTCATATACATCTAGGAAGAGGCACTATCACCCACGTAGATTAGTCAACCCTTTTCCTGGTGTTAGATGTTTTTTATGTGGCATGTTAGGACACATTTCCCACACCTGCACTATTCACCATAGTACACAGTGGGTGTGGAAACCCAAACTGCCTGTTTCACAGCACAGCACGCATGCATTGCATTCTTCTTTTCATAAGAAGGAACCCAAACCTGTTTGGGTTCCTAAGACTGACGTTTGATATTTTTGTAGGTGTGCTCTCACACAAGACCTCGTGTGAGCATGTGGTACCTGAATAGCGGATGTTCAAGACATATGACTGGAGATGCAAATCAGTTCATTTCGCTGGAGGCCAGAGTTGGAGGCAAAGTTACACTTGGAGATAACACAACCAGGAAGGTGGTAAGCTCAGGTATAATTGGTGATTCAAGGAATTTTATGATTGATAATGTTTTGCTTGTAGATGAACTGAAGTATAACTTACTAAGCATCAGTCAACTCTGTGACAAGGGATACAGCATCAAATTCCTGTCCACTGGCTGCATTTTAAGCTTAAATGATGAAGTTGTTTTGCAGGGGCAAAGGATCAATAACGTCTACAAGCTGGATGTAAGTTGCATTAAATCTGATAATTCAATTTGCTTAAAAACTGCTGCTGATGAGTCTTGGTTATGGCATAGGAGATTGTGTCATGCCAGTATGAAAACCCTTAGGAGAGTCACTCAAAAGGACTTAGTTAGAGGTGTGCCCAAGCTTAAGTTCACTAAGGATCACCTGTGTGATGCCTGTCAGTTAGGGAAGCAAGTCTAGTCCTCTTTTCACTCTGTTAAGGATATTAGCACCTCCAGACCTTTAGAAGTTCTTCACATGGACCTTTTTGGACCCATTAGCACTGCCAGCTTAGGGGGGAGAGTCTATGGGTGTGTGATTGTAGATGATTATTCGAGGTTCACTTGGGTTAAGTTTTTGTCACATAAATCTGAGTCATTTGATGAGTTTAGATCTTTCTCTACTTGGATTCAGAAGAAGTTAGGATGTGAGATTATTACCATCCATAGTGATCACGAAGGGGAGTTTAAAAATGAAAGATTTGGAAGTTTTTGTGAGGATCATGGGATTAGTCACAATTTTTTAGCTCCTAGGACCCCTCAGCAGAACGGGGTAGCTGAAAGGAAGAACACGACCTTAGTGGAAGCTGGTAGAGCCATGCTTGCTGAGTATTCACTTCCAAAATACTTTTGGGCTGAAGCGGTGAACACTGCCTGTTATATGCTGAATAGGGTGAGTGTGAGAGTCAAACTGAACAAGACACCTTATGAGATCATTAAGGGCAGAACTCCAAATCTGTCCCACCTCCATGTCTTTGGCTGTAAGGTTTCCATTCTGAACAACGGGAAATCACCCTTAGGAAAATTTGACCCCAAATCTGATGAAGGAGTGTTCTTAGGATATTTAAGTGTGGGGAAATCCTTTAGGGTGTTCAATAGGAGGACTTTGGTGGTAGAAGAAACAACCCATGTAGTGTTTGATGAATCTGATCCTAAGGAGTCTAGATCTGAAGTAGAAGATGAAGAGATTGTTGAGATTACCCAAGGAGTTGGAAATACAAATTTGGAGGAAAGGGTAGAACCTCAAACCACGTTGCCTAGAGATTGGAGATATTCTTTGAGTCATCCTAAAGAACTGATCTTAGGAGACCCTTCCGAAGGTGTTAGGACTAGGCATGGACTTAGGAAGGAAGTAAACCATTCTGCCTTTATCTCAATGACTGAACCCACCAACATCAATCAAGCCTTGTCGGATGAGTTTTAGATTTTAGCTATGCAGGAAGAATTGAATCAATTTGTAAGGAATGATATTTGAAAGTTGTAGAAAGACCTAAAAATCAAAGTATTGTGGGAACCAAGTGGGTCTTTAAGAATAAGATGAATGATTCTGGTGTGGTGGTGAGAAATAAGGCAAGATTGGTGGCTAAGGGGTATAATCAGATAGAAGGGATTAATTTTGAGGAGACTTTTGCCCCTATAGCTAGATTGGAAGCCATTAGAGTGCTACTAGCCTTTGCCTGTTATAAGAAATTTAAGCTGTTTCAAATGGATGTCAAGAGTGCCTTTTTAAATGGGGTAATTAAAGAAGATATTTTTGTAGAACAACCCCCAGGTTTTGAGAATTCCCAATATCCAAATCATGTCTATAAATTAAAAAAGGCCTTATATGGATTGAAACAGGCACCCAGACCTTGGTATGAGAGGCTTAGCACATTCCTGTTAGAAAGAGAGTTTGTTAAGGGGAGCGTAGACACCACCCTTTTTCTGAGGAGATTAGGGGATGACTTACTCATTGTCCAGATCTATGTTGATGATATAATTTTTGGATCTTCTGATAAATATTTATGTGATGAGTTTTCTAAAATAATGAGTAAGGAGTTTGAGATGAGTATGATGGGAGAATTGTCATACTTTTTGGGGTTTAGCATAAGGCAAACGAATGATGGAACCTTTCTCAATAAATCAAAATACACTAAGGACATTTTGAAGAAATATGAAAAGGACAAAGCCAAGCCAATCAATACTCCCATGCCCTCCTCAGTTCAGTTAGATAAGGATTCAAATGGAAAATCTGTTGATCAGAAGAAGTATAGAGGGATAATAGGTTCACTGCTTTACCTGACTGCTAGCCGACCTGATATCATGTTTAGTGTCTATCTTTGTGCTAGGTTTCAGGCTGATCCTAAAGAGTCCCACCTAACTGCTATTAAGAGAATTCTTAGATATCTTTTAGGGACCCCAAACCTAGGAATTTGGTACCCTAAGCACAGCACATCTTTTGAGATCATTGGATATTCTGATTCTAACTTTGCAGGGTGTAGGGTGGATAGAAAGAGCACTTCTGGGACTTGTCAATTCATAGGACAGTCGTTAGTCTCCTGGTCCAGTAGAAAATAGAACTTAGTTGCACTTTCCACTGCTGAAGCTGAGTATATTTCCTTAGGGAGTTGTGTGGCCCAAGTTCTTTGGTTGAAGCAATAAGTCTTGGATTTAGGGGTACCTGTTGGCACAATTTCTGTTCTATGTGATAATACTAGTGCCATCTGTATCTCTAAGAATCCAATCCAACATTCTAGGACCAAACACATTGATATAAGGCATCACTTCGTTAGGGACCATGTTACAAAAGGGGATATTGAGCTACATCATGTAGCAACTGAAAATCAGCTGGCTGACATATTCACTAAACCACTGGCCTTTGACTCATTCAGCATTTTGAGAACCAGATTAGGAGTGATTTATATAAATGCTTGATTCTGATGACTGATGATTTCTGATTGTTCAGATTGGTATTCTATTTTCTGTTAGTTAGTTTTTGTTTTTATTATTTGCTTTCAGTTGATTTTATTTCCTCTGCTGATTTCTGTTTTAGCCTTATTGTTAGTTTGATTTGAGTATTTAATTTGCTGTGATTTTCTACCTGTTTTTATTCACTGGTTCATATCTTGCACTTACTATTTTATGCTTTTCAAAATTTGATCACTGCTAACTACTTCTGATAATCTGAATTTTTGACTGGGAGTTTTTACCTTGTATTGGTTTGGAAGCTAGTAAGCAGTGATTGATTCCACTGAATCTGTTAAAGGGAAGAAACATTGATGATTGTTTCTCTTCCTCTAACTCCTTTACTAGTGTATAGTTTCTTTTGGATAAAAATCCTCTTCAAAATTAAAATGTTAGTTTTTGAAATAGAGATTATTTTATCTTCCTACAGTAATCTGCCTCATATCAATAGTATTTTTCAAAGTCTTGAGTCATTAGTTTGATTTTCTAAACCAAGTGATTGCATTTATCATATGTTGTATGGCTTTTGTTTTGTGAATCGTTCTTCCTTAATGTGGAGAGTCATCTCCTATGTCTGAAGGATAATCTCACAGCTGAGACTCTTTAATGATTATGAAAAGGAGAAAGCTTATAAAAGATGCGCAGTGCGCCAGATAATTTGGAAAAGAGGCATAAAATGAGCCCAAAACTGAAAATATGCGAAATTGTCAAATTGGATACACAAAGTGTATCAAAAATCAAAAGATGCGCAAAGCGCCAGCCAATTTGAAAAAGAGGCACAAAATGAGCCCAAACCAAGCTTTCTTCCCTTTCAGATTGTTAAATGTCTTAGAAAAATCCGTGCGCCACTTAATATTTTCAAAAGCTTGAGTTTGAAAATCTTGATTTCTAATTTTTTACTTTGTAACACTATTATATCAGATATTTTTCTGGAACGAGGCTTGAAAGGATCTCTTTTCAAATCTAATGCCTTTTCTTCTGAATCGAATTTTTATTTTGAAAGAGGTTTGCATCGATAAGGTGCCCGGGGTCGGAGTTACGAAAGTTGATTTTTCTAACCTTTTCTGGATTTCAGCACTGTCAATCGTCCTCTTATTGGTTTTTGAATCTAAAATCAAGGAAAAATTCTGATTTACTCGAGCAGCTTGATAAAAAAAAAAGTTACTTTTATGTGTTTTTGCTATAAGATTTATTCGTTTTTGTTTTATTTTGATTTCATGGTTGTATTTTTGGGATCCTGATCGATCATCTTCATCCTTCATCTTTTTCTATTTTCTTCACATCATCCTAGACGATACCACGATCGTCCTGGATGATCCTCTTCGTCCTGGATGATCCAAACATCATCCTAGACGATTCATTCAAAATCGTCCCCACACTGCTCCTGCTGCTGAAAAATCCCAATTATTAGTGATCATCCTGGACAATTCTTACATCGTCTTAGATGATATGATCTATATCTTCCTGATCTGATCAAACAGCTGACATTGCACCAATTATTATCCATCGTCCTGGACGATCCACCTCATCGTCCTGGACGATCCACGTGTCAGCCACTAGACGATTGGAATTCAGCCTGTCCGACATATTTATTGCATATCGTCCCGGACGATCCACCTAATCGTACGGGACGATACTTTTCATCAACGGTCGTCCAGCCCGACTCCTCAGGACGATCGCCTGTGTCTAATCGTCCTGGACGATCTCTGATCACCCTGGACGATCGGACCGCCTTTTTTGACCAATCGTCCAGGACGTCATAAATGACCAAATCGTCCCGGACGATGTCGTGATCGTATGGGACGATCAGGCTATTTTCTATATAAAAAGTAGTTTTCTTCAGATTTTTCCACACATTTTTTCTTCCACTCTCCTTCTACTTCCTTACACTTTGTATTCCTAATGGCTGGTGGAAAAAGGTCTCGTAAAAATGGTGCCAGTTCCTCCCGGGGACCGGTTGATCCTCGCTTCTCCAATGCAGCCGATCAGGCTGCCTACGAGCGATACTGCGAAGTGGGGATCACACCATCGAAAATCATAAATCCCCGCACTCTCACTTATCCTGTCCTTGACCTCTTCGCACACACCTCCCTCACCTTCATCATGACTCTCGCATTTCCCTTTAGTTCTGAACTTCTCCGCATTTTCTTTGCAAACTTGCGGATTTCAGCTGATTATTCCACTCTCCGTTCTTATATAAATCAGTGCCCTATCGAACTTACCTATCAGGACTTTCACAACATTCTCCAGCTATCTGTCACTAGAGACAAACTCCACACCCTTATCACCGACCTAGACTATGATTGGAGTGTCGCCAATCATTTCCTTCACAATACCAGTGCCCCTTATCATGACAATGCCTGCTCCACTTCTTAAGGACACCCGGACTATTCAGCATGTTCTTCATTCCTCCATCATTCCAAAGGCGGGGGATCGGATTCACATCACCCCACTCCTATCCTTGACCACCTACTACATCCTGGCCAAAAGGGAATTCAATGCCACAGACCTTATTATCTGGTACCTCGAGCACCTCACCACCATTCGGGATCCAGTTTATCGCCATCGTCCAAATCTTGCCTTAGGACACATCGTTGCCTATGCCCTCGAAACCAAATATGACCTGCAATATCCTGCAGCTCCAGATGTTCCTCCTTCCTTCCTCACCAACAATGCCTTCCATATCCTACACAGCACACGACTACATCTGGAGCCCGCCCCGGATGTTGAGGAAGAGGAGGAAGAGGCCATTCCAGTTCCTACTACACCAGAGGCACCTACTCCCCTTCACATTGCCTCTCCCTTTGACCACCTGGTGCAGCGTTTCGATCAGTGGGAGGCCAGATTTGACTCAGACGTGGTTGCCCAGGAGCAGCGGCACGCCGAGGACATCCAGCGCTTCACTGACTATGCTGCGCAGCAGCAACAGCAGCATGACCAGGACATCGCCTGGATTGGAGCCCACTTTCAGGTCATTCACCATTACTTCAACCCTCCACCGCCACCTCCTTCTTCCGATCAGGATCCGCCTCAGTTTTAGTTTCCTGTTTTGTAGTTGTTCTCTTTTATGTTTTATTTCCGTGTTCTATTTTTCCCTCCTCCTTTTTGTGATGTCAAAAGGGGGAGTCAGTTGTAGTCGTTTCAGTCCTTGTTATGTGTTATATTTTTTGGATTAGTTTGATTGTTAAATGAAAATTTGAGAAAAAATATATCTATTTTTCGATCTCCTGTTTATTGTTATTTTCAAACTACTTTACAAATGTTTGCCATCATCAAAAAGGGGGAGATTATTGTAAATCTGGTTTTGATGATGACAAACATATTTCCAGTGTGTTTTGCTTGGCTAACCCGTTTCAGGCACAAAAGATCACGAGCAAATCAAACCAACTCAAGATCGGGTCCAAGTGTGTCCAATGTACTATTTTTCATTTTATTGAGTCAATTGTAATGTAACTGATCCCCTAACTAAGTAACCTTGCACACACACACTCAGGGGGAGAGCTTGAGTGAATTAAAGTTTCTGTTCAGTTTTTGTTCAGATCGTCCTGGACGATATTCACATCATCCTGGATGATAGGATAAAAATAGAAACCCTAATTAGGGCGACTAAGTTAAGAGGGTATGATTAAGCAGATCATCCTGGATGATCTTTGGATCGTACGGGATGATATGCCCAAATCAGAAATTCTCAGCCGCCAGATCAAGTTAGGCAAGTTTTTATTTTTAGTTATTTGGTCTGATCGTCCCGGATGATACGTGTACCATCCTGGATGATTCAGTATAATCATGCCTAATTTAATCTGATAATTAAGGAAAGCAATTTATTTTTGATTGATATGATCATATCGTCCTGGACGACCGCAGGATCGTACCGGATGATCCTGATCGTCTAGTGCATTTCAGCTGTACGTCCCTCAGGACGATTTGGGCACTTTTTGAACTAATCATACAGGACGATGTCCCTATCGTCCTGGACGATCAAGTCATATTTTGGTCGTCCAGCACAGATTTCTCTGGATGACCTGAACTGTCTTCTGGACGATATTCCTCGATTTGCACTAATCGTCCCGGACGATCGCAGGATCGTACGGGATGATAGGAATAATTTTTTCTACTGATCGTCCAGAAGAGCGAGATCGTCCAGGCTGAAACAACTGATTTTGAACTGATCGTACAGGATGATCTATCGATCGTCCTGGACGATCTTGGCCGACCAGTTGAGATTTAGGGCAAATTTTAAGCCCTCCTATAAAAGAACTTTTTCTTAAAATAAGAAAAATATTTTGCCACCTTCCTTCCCTGAAAAACCCTAGAGAGAGAGTTGGGAGAGAGAGAGAGAAGATCTTGTGAGGGGGAGTTAGTGAGGGATTCACTAAGGTTGCTCCAAGCACGGATCAGAGTCATCTTCTCCGCTCGTCGTCTTTCGTCTAGTCGGTGTTCGTCGTGGGAGGATCGTTCGCAAGAAGATCTGGGGTTCTCTGCACGCTTCAGGTGGAAGCAAAAGGAGTTCGAAGGTTCTCTGCCTGCTTCAGGAGGAAGCAAAAGGAGGTCGGGTTCTCTGCCTCACCGTGTGGTGAAAAGGAGGTGTTTGTATAGGGTTCTCCGCCTTGCTGTGGGAGCAAAATGAGAGACACTTTTTGTTTAGTGCAATACCCAAAGGGGAGGCTCCGGGGAGTGGACGTAGGTCAAGTTGACCGAACCACTATAAAATCTGGTTTGCTTTTCTGATTTAGTTTTGCACTTTACTTTTCCTATATTAACTACTTGGGTGAATATCTGTGATTGATCTTTTTGTTCTTGTTTACTTGTTTCTGCTGCTAAGTATCGAAAAGATTTTCATTATTATCGTGAAATTTTTAAATAACTAGGATGATGCCACAGGGGATTTACTCCATCACTGGAAAATCTAATCCCAAGGGAAGGAAAAAAAACCTAACCTTAAGGAAAAGAAAGTTTGATTGTAGAATTTCAAATTAAATAAAAGACGATGCCACAGGGGACTTATTTCATCACTGAGGAGTCTAATCCTAAGGGAAGGAGAAAAGCCTAACCTTGAGGAGAAGGAAGTCTGGTTTTAGAATTAAACCCAGGACGGTGCCACAGAAGACTTACTCCATCACTGGGGAGTCTCATCCTAAGGGATGGAGAAAAGCCTAACCTTAAGGATAAGAAAGTCTGGTTTTAGAATTAAACCCAGGACGGTGCCATTGAGGACTTACTCTATCACTAGGGAATCTAATCCTAAGAGAAGGAGACAAACCTACCCTAAGGAAGAGAGAACTAGATGATCTCGTAGGAAGGTAGTATTGCTTCTTATAGGAGATTAGACCTAAAATTTTGAATTTTAAAATGAGAATGGTGCCATAGAGGGTGTTATCCATCACTAGTAGATCTAATCCTAAGGAGAGAAAGCACGATGACTCACATCTATCCTTAAGGAAAAGGAGACTGGAGGACCCTGAGGGAAGGAAGCATTGCTTTCCACAGAAGGTCAGATCTAGATTTTAAACCTAGGATGGTGCCATAGATGGCATGCTTCATCACTAGAAGATCTAATCCTAAGGATAGAAAGCATGATGACTCACATCTAACCTTAAGGAAAAAAAAACTAGATGTTCCTGTGAGAAGGAAGCATTGCTTCGCATAGAATCGAGTCTAGATTTAAAACCTAGGATGGTGCAACAAAGGGCATGCTCCATCACTAGAAGATCTAATTCTAAGGATAGAAAGCACAATGACTCACAACTGTCCTTAAGGAAAAGAAAATTGGATGATCCTGTGAGAAGGAAGCATTGCTTCGCACAGAATCGGGTCTGGATTGATTTAATGTAAAGGAAACTTGCCTTACACAGAGGATTAGGTCTGGATGATCATGTATAGAGGAAACTTACTCTATACAGAGGATCGAATCTGGAATGATCATATGTAGAGGAAACTTGCTCTACATAGAGGATCGGGTCTGGAATGATCATATATAGAGGAAACTTGCTCTATATATAGGATCGAATCTGGATGATCGTATATAGAGGAAACTTGCTCTATAAAGAGGATCGGGTCTGGAATAATCGTGTGCAGAGGAAACTTGCTCTACACAGAGGATTGAATCTGGATGATCATATATAGAGGAAACTTACTCTATAAAGAGAATCGGGTCTGAATTCTGGAACTTGAGATTTGAATGATTTTTAAATTTGAATTTAAACATTTTTGAATCTGAAGATGTTTCAATTTAAAATTTGATTTGATGAATTTGAATTTGAAGGATTTTAAATCTGTGATGTGTTTTGAATTTGATTTGAATTATTTTTGAATTTGAGGAAATTTGAACTTGAAATTTGATTTGATTTTCATTGATGTTGAATTTGATTTTGAATTGTTTGAATTTGAAAGATTTAAAAAAAAATTGATTTGAGTTTGAATGTGGAGAGGTTTTGAATTTGATTCAATTTAATTTTGAATTTTAAATTTTTTTTTTAAATTTGATCTAGAATTTGATTTTGAATTTAAAGTGTTTGAATTTAACTTTAAGTTTGACTCTCATCTGGCATGGTACTTCCTGAAGGACCTCCCCAATATTTAAAAATATTGGATGGCACTCTTTAGGATTGATCAGTCAAAGGGAAACTTCCTCAAAGATCGTCATTAAAATGAACCATCCAGTCAACATTGATTCAAGCTTTTCATCAAAAGTGGTCTACAAAAGACTACGATCAAGTCTCCTACTTTGGGAGTTCTAAAGTGACACAACTTATCAATATCTTGAATCAAACGTAACTTATGGATTTTTAAACTTCATCGAGCATGTATTTAATTTTTATTTGAGGCTCTCGAGCTCCTCGAATTGGAGTCGGGCACTTTGCTCAACTATAGTTTGATTTTGAACAGCAAGTCCCGGCAAAAGAAACTATGCCTCTAGATCAGGATGATCTAGGACCCAGTACAGGGTGTGGTTTGATTATGAATGATAATTTCCGGCATTATAAAATACTCCTTTAGCGGGATTGATCGTGGACCCAGCATAGAGTGTAATTTTATAAAGGCCTTAGAGGAAAAGATGCCTATGCGCAAGGACTTACACACATTTCTCAAGGACCAAATTTAAATTTTTATCAAGAGTAGAAGATTCATTCTTCTTATTGGAAAATTTCCTCTAGCTATTTGGACCCTGATAGAACGACGTGCAGGAACAAATTTAGAAGTATAGTGAAAAGTGGATCAACTCCAACAAACCTAAAAAGGTTTCAAGATTTAGGTTTTGTTGGCCCAGGCCAGGTTTCGTAGAAACTAAACTAGGGTCTCCCTTGAGTATTTTGAATTAAAATCAATTTCAAAGAGGTTTAAGTTGAATAAAAAAAATGATCTTTTCAATTCTCTAGCACAAGAGATTTTTGTATCTTGATAAATTATTGATGCATGACAAAAACTCTGGATTCAAGATTTTTAAAATCAAGCAATTTAAAATTGAATGGGTCTTTTGAAATTAGAAGAAGGGAGCCTCTTTCATTCTTTTTCTGGTGGCGCACATTGCGTATTCTTTTAATTTATAGTGCATTTTGTACTGTTTCCTTTTTTTTAATTTTGGCGCATTCGTGCATCTTTTTGAATTTATTTTGATTTTGAGAAGAGGCTACACCTTTATTTTAATACCAGGATTACATCTCAAGTATAAGAGAAGAAAACTCATTCTCTTATGCAAGGATAAATAATCCTCAAGGCGGACCCAGTCTTTTTGAAAAGAGTATCGGCTTGACTTTTGAAAATCATTGAACAGATTTTAAGCATGCAAGAGATATTTATTAAGATAGAAAATTGCTAGAAATTTAAGAAAATTTTTATTTCAAAAATCAACTTAAGTTTGACATTGATTTTAGTTCAACAGTTCAATCAATCCCACAAAAGAGGTGGGAGGGAGGGGCATTTAAACATCTGGTGGAGTCAACTACTACTTTCTCTTGTTTAAAACTCAAAATAGTGGTCAATTTTCATTAAAAAAATAACTCAACTATCTTGAAGGTCTGAAATCAGTACACTTGAGAAATTGAAGGCTTTCCTTAAAAAAAGAGATTGCAAATCTAGGTGGCAAGACCCAGCAGTGTGGACTTAAATTCCTATGATCTTCTTGGAGAGAGATACTGTTATTGGGTTTGCACTATCCTTAGAAGTTTCTTCATCATTTTAATTAAAAAGACTTATCTCGATAGGACCCTGTTGAAAGTTGAATTTCAACGGTATCACTATCTGATATAATCTTAGATTATTTTCCCTCTCATTACTAGTGGTCTAGTAATTAGGAGAGTGGCACCCTGAATGGTTTCTACACCTCCTCCTCTGTAGGTGATGTAGCAAGGCACGTATAGAAACGTGACCTAACATCATCTAGTAGAGTGGATGGGTCATAACCTTCAATTGGGGGCCTAGGATCTGGTGCTGGTGTTTGATCAGTTCTGGCTTGATTAATTCTCTCCATGTAGTAATCGAGAAGGTGTATTGAAGATTGTGCTCTCGTTTCTACAACCTCCCTCCTTTGAGCAATAGGAGAAGGGTGGAAGTGATTTCCACCAGGGAAGGGGTACGTAGAAGGAGCAACGAATCTTTTATTAGCCTTAGAATTGACGTACTTTAAAGCTTTTGCCTCAGCAGTCTTTCTGGCCTTAACAGTCGTCTTTTTGACTCTACGAAGGTAGTTTTTCATTTTGTTCTTGTTGGCGATAGGGGTACTAGAACTTGATCTGATCTCCGACTGAGATGGTAGCTCTTCTATCGTTATTGACTTCTGGTTGTTATCCTCCTCAGTAGAAGATACAGTGGGTAAAGGGGTGACAACAGCCTCCATCTTGGAAATGGGGGAGTCAACTCCTGACCCTAAAGTAATCTCAACCAAGGGGACATTCCTTCGTATTCCAGCAGACAGAGCAATCATTTCTTCTCCATCGACTGATAACTTGAAGTCTTGGAATTGCATTTCAAACTGGATAAAATTAGCAGAATTGATTCCTTCGACTATCAAATTTTTATCTAGAGAGAAGATGAGTTTCCCAGCCATTTGAGTGCTTGATTTCCTGAGATTAATGAACAATGATTTGAATTAGTTAATCTTGAATTTGAATTTAAATTTTAAACTTGATTAATGTTGTTCAAAATTTGATAATTCAATCATGTTAAGTTTAGATTCAAAATAGTGGTTCATAGAGTTGACAAGAACTTAAGGGTTGAACCCGGCACTTTTGCTACACCAATTAACTTGGGGCAAAATGTCAAAGTTTAAACTCGAACTTGAATTCAAAATTGAATTTAAAATTTATGCTGACAATCAAATTCGAACTTAAAGTTGAGATTATATTTTGAATTAAAGTTGGATTTAAATTTGAACTTAAGGTTGAAGTCGAATGGATCTTTCTTCAAATTTTGTGACTCAACAGAATAAGTTTTACCCAATCATATAGGTGTACAAAATTGATATGAAAGATCTCGGGATCGAGCTCGACTCTTTTTGTTTCACCAATTGACTTGAGTCGAAATGTCAAAGTCCCGATCAAAATTGAATTGACTTTAAGTTGAAAATCAAATTCAAATTTTATATTTAAATTATATTTGGACTCAAAGTTTGAATTTGAACTTGAAGCTCAAGTCAAATGGATCTTTTTTCAAATTTTATGACTCAACAGATTGAGTTTCACTCAATCAAGTAGGTGCATAAAATTGATATGAAAGATCCGGGGATTGGGCTTAACTCTTTTCGTTTCACAAATTGACTTGGGTCGAAATGTCAAAGCCCGAATTTGATTTTGAAATCAAATCTGAAGTTAAATTTGGAATTAAAATCAAATTTGAATTCAAGGTGGAAATTGAATTTAGAGTTAATATTGAATTTGAATTTGAATTTTGAAATTAAAATTGAATTAGAATTCCAAGTTGAAATTGAATTTTAATCGAGATTGAATTCAAATTTGAAATTGGATTTACACTCAAGGTTGGAGCTGAACGGATCTTCTTTAAGATTTGGAACTCAACATATTGCATTTTGTTCAAATATGTAGGTTTACCTAATTAGCCTGAAGATCCTAAGGCTTCACTCTTTGCACCCCACCAAGCAATTTATGGGTGAAATGTCAAAGCCTAGATTTGACAAGAATTTTGAATTTACGTTGCATACGTTCAACTATAACAGAATGTTATAAAAGACATATGACAATGATGATTGGAATTAATTTTAAAAATCTTGAAAGGGATTTAAGAAAAATTTAAAAATCTGGGAGAATCTCCTCTTATTTTTGAAACCCAATGTTTTGAATTTGCATTCAACATAAAGCTTTATAAATTTTGGAGGAATTCTTAAAAGTCATCCCGACTCTTTCATCCAAAGTAACTGTTTGCGAGTGAAATGTCAGAGACCGACTATACCAGAAGGATTAAAGTTTTGAACCAAATTTGAAGAGGTATAATTTTATTGGAGGCTTGAAACTTTAATTTTGAGATTGGATGATCTTCTGTAAATTGTAAAACTTAGCACGCTATTATTTATCTGAGCATGCAGGTTTGCAACATATATAGAAGGATCTTGAAAAGCTTGGCTTGACTCTTTCGCTCTACCAATGAACTTGGAGCTAAAATGTCAAAGCTCGGCTTAGAGAAAGGTTTCCTACACTCACCTCTCTTTTCACATGTCTTAATTGAGTTGGCCATAGTCACCCAAGAGAGAAATGGATAGAGGGACCAACGGAAGAAAGGTAGTCAAAATTATCGATGCAATAAAATTTGTAGCGCTATTAAAGATGGAGAGAGAGATTTTACCCAGCAGAGTCCCCATTTTTTATTTGATGTGATTAAAAAATATAGTTTTGAAAAAAAGTTTAATTTTCTTTGGAAAATGTTGGATTTCTAAAATTTTAATTTTATAATTAAACACTTATTATGAATGATATATTACCTCGAAAGGTGATCATATCGTTCTCTAATAGGCTCAAATTACAAATCTTGATTTACCCTAATTATCGTAGTCAAACTTAAGGAGAAACAACATATGATCCTGAAGAATAAGAATGATGTTTAATCCAATATTTAACTATAATAATCTAGTAAAGAGATTATTAATTTCATAATCAAGATCACGATAATAGTACGATATATCTTTCCAAGGAAAGAGAATATTATCTGTTATCGATCATTTAAAAATGACGATAATGATCATCAACTCTTGAATTTCTCAAAGATAATAAATTAAAATTTTGAAAAAACTTGATTTTAAAAATTTGGTCTGGGTTTTTAAATCTCGTATGAGCGCAAGCCCTCGTAGTTAATTACATCATAGGAAACCAAAAATTTCCTACAAAAACTCTCGATTAAAATAATGATACGAATTTTATTTAGATTTTAAAGTTTGATGTCAAAGGAGGTAGGGACTGAAAATTTCAATCAGGAATGGATCAAAATTGAATAGTTCTTTCTGGAGTCAAAGGAAGAAGGATAGGAGGTGTCTTGAGATTCTGAATCACTTCAGAAATACCCCAAACCATCCTAAGTGTTGGGCTTGAATTAGATTGAAAGAGATTTAATGTTTAAGTAGTCAATTTTATTAGAAAGTGGGAATTAGATTCCTGGAAGGTTGAGGTCTTATGATTGAAGATATGCCTCATAACCTAAGTCTAAAAATGGGTACTGAGAATCAGTGACCCGGATCCTAGTTAATGCAATGCAATCTGGACTTACCCCGGCCTGGATTGGGGAGCCAGCTAAACCACCTAAGCACTTCAAAACCATATTGTTCGGTCCTTTAAATGTAGAGTGGCTAGGGACGTTGTTTAAGATAAGTTTTAAGGAGAACGGGGCTGACATCTAGAGTAGATCCTAATTGACCCCTCTGACTTATATTGGATAAAATGATTAAGCTAAGAATGCAATTAAAGATTTAGACTCAATTTTTAATTTGTATCTAATGCAATGCATACTAGTTGACTCAATTAAATGCTTAAATCAGGATGAAGAAGTTTTAAAATCAGGCTTAAAAAATAAATTTTTTCCTAGAAGATTTCAGAGATCCCCTTGGACAGAACTGCACCCTCATAGGTCAGGTGGTCTACCAAAACCCGCAGGCAGAGAGGTGCCTAGCAAAGGAAGAGAAAAATGCAACAAAAATACATATGAAAACCCCCCGGCGGTCCTGGGCTTACTTCTTAAATCGTTAAAATTTTTATGTTAGCTTAAATCTTTTAATTTTGTTTAAGTAGAAAAAGTTTTAACGATCCCTCACGAGCCTCCGATCGGGTTCCAGGCTAAATCAAAATCGGCATGCAATAATCGCCAAAAAAATATAAAAAACAAGCAAGTCCTTAATCGCAATCAACATCAAGTAATCAAATCAATTAAATAATTAAATCAATTAAATAAGTGCTCAAACTGAAAGTCCATGTGGCAAGTGCCACTTAATTATACAACCCAGGGTCTGCTAGAAAAGTAAAGTGGCCGGGCACCACTGACAACAACCCGGATTTCTAATCCTAAGACTCAACTGACTTTGAGAATGGCTCTTCTCATTCTTCACCTCTTCATCCTTCTAGAACTCCTTGGATCGTCAAGTCCGGATATCCAAATGAAAAGAAACCTTCCCTTGAAAAGGGGTTATCTTTTCTCTTTGGATATTTAAAAATATCCGAATCTAAATCTTCAAATGAAGAGGGACTCTCCCTGAGGGATGTCACCCTTCTCTTTGAATTTCAGATTGGGTTTATATCCCATCTCAAATCACTTGACACATTACAACTCAATTCAAATTAAATTACATTAATCAAAATTTAAAACTTTAGAGTCGATCCTACAAGGTTATCCTAATAATCAACAGTTATATAAGCATCCTAAGCAGTTAATAGATTAAAATTTAAATGCTCAATCACAGTCACACTTGGTCATGCTCTTTTAATTTTAAAGGGGTACTTAAGCAAATTTCTGGAGTATCTGTGCAATTTAATACTTATGATATTGCCCCCTTTATTTAATGCCCTGTATGAGCATGGCCACCTGCATAAGATTGAATTAGTACAAATCATCCCTAGCCTAGGGGTACATCTAACATACAATCAAATCAACACAGAGTGCGATAAATAAATAAACAATCATATCAACATCAATTACTTAAATCTAGCAACCAGCATGTAATGAAAACCACGGAAAACCCGACACACATAAATAGCAGAAAAGTAAACACCGGCCTAGCCTAGGACTAGATTTTGTTATCCTGATAAAATATCTAAAGTGTGTAAGGTAGGCTGTGTGGTTTAGATATGTCCTAGATAGGATAATTTGATTGAAGTTGTTTAAAGTTCTGGTTGGTTGAAAGGCTTGAGGGAGATTTTAATTGAATTTTAAGTCTTAATGGTTTAAAATTGATTTTAAAATTGATTTTGATTGTTTATTGGATACCACCTTTGTTACACACCGAGGCCATGAAGTTTATTTCACCTTCCTTGGGGCTAACTTAATAGCCTCGTAGGCCTGGGTTATCCAGTTGTACCTGATATGATTAAATGATTTGAGTTTGATTAAGGTTTGAAGATTGATTAATTTTTAATTAAGGTTGGTTGGTTGCTGGTTTTAATTTTGATTTAAGATTTTCTGGAATTTTTAATGATTTGTTGAATTTTAGAATTTTCTGGATTATTTTATTCATTTAATTCAAGGATCAAAAGTTGACTTTTTGATTTAAAGGATTTTCTGGAATGTTAATATTTTATTAAAATACTAGACCTTAATGTAATTTTTGGGTTTAATCTTGATTTATTATATTTTCTGGAAGCTTAAATGGCTTAATTAAGGTTCAAATTTGATTAAGTTAATTAAGGGGCTTAATGACTTCAAAGTTCAGTGGGAAAATTTTCTAAGGCTAAGAATGTCACTATGTTTCAGTGTTCAAAGTTTTAAGTCAATAGGAGATGAATCTTAATTATTAAAAATATTCTAAGTTTTCTACTCAAGGTCATTAATTATTCTCCTTAACGATGTCACCAGGTTTATGGGTTTAAATCAATATTTACACTAACCCTTGGACTTAATATATGAATGCATATTCACAAGCAATCCATAAAACTAAGAGAGCCTTAAATTAAGTGGTGTGTGCATTCTACACATGCAAGGATTAAGATTATTTAATTAATTAAAGGATTATTCAACGAATAATTAACTTAAATAATTACTCATTGAATAATCACCACTCCACATTAATGCTATTCAAATATGCTCAATCAATGTTTAAAGTTTCAAGGGATCTCTCAAAGTTCAAGGTTTAAAATAAGTATAATTTTAAAATAATTTTAAAACATATGCATATTTATATATATATATACCTATATATAAATATAAATTTCAAATTTAGAATACTTAAAATATTAATAAAGTAAATTTGAAATTTAAATGAGAAACCCATTGATTTTTGAAGTTATCTGAAAATATATATATTTTTTAATTTTTTGAAAATATTTAGTTTAATATTTAATTAAATATTAATTAAACATTAAAATAATTGAATGGTTTATATTAATCAAATTTAATTAAGGTTTTAAACTTTGAAATTAATTTTAAATTAAAGTACTCAGATTTTTGAAAATTTTGAGATATTATATTAATGTTTTTGATTTAAAATGAATTTGATTTGAATTTTTAAAGTTTAAATAATAATTAAATACATTTAAAATAATTCAAAATCAATTGCTATTTAAAATAATCCTTAAATTGAGTTTAAATTAAATATTATATGTTTCTGAGATTTTAATATTATTTAAAATAATTGAATTTCTAAAGTTGCTTGAATTTAATTTAATTGAATATATAAATGTTTTAATAATTAAAAATTAAAATATGAAATATACTTTAAAATAATTTTGAATTCAAATTAAATCATTTTAATATATATATATATATATATATATATATTTAAAATAATTAAAAATATTTGAAGTAATATTTGAAAATTTGAAAAATATTTAAATTAATATTAATTAACTATTAATTAAACCTTTAAAAATTAATTATTCTTAAATTATTTAGAATATTTATAATACATTTTAAATATTTTTAATTTTAAAATAAAGATTTTTAAATTTTGGAATTTTTAATATATAATATTAATTTTTTTATTTTAAAATAAATTTTAATTAATTTTATAAAGAAAATAGAATTTAAAACAATTTAATTAATGATTTTTTAATCATTATTAATAATCAGGTGATGACTGTCACGTGGCAGGCCAAGATTTGCTATTCCAATCCACGGACGTGTTTTCCAATCATTCGAAATGATTGGCCTGGCAGCACAATCATTACCTCATGATTGGATGGCGGCGGGTCCACGCTTTATCCCACTGAAACACGTAAGTGGCAAACGGCAACCGTCTGATCACCCGCTTTTTGGAATAGACGGCTTTAATTAAGCCAGACAATGATCTCTCCAGCAAATGAAAATACGCGGTTATAAATAACCGCGAGATAACACGATCTGGGACGTTGATCACAAGATCAACGGCCCAGAAAACTTTCCAGAGCTGCTCTCCATGAAAGACGCCCTAAACTCAGTTTTTTGAAGTTTTATTTCTATCTAATTGATGAAATTAGATGAAATTTTAAACAGGGAGCCTAGATATGAAGAGCATTAATGTGGGATTAAAAACTTGAATTAAATCAAGTGTTTCAAAAAGTTAAATTAACCTAAGTATCTTAGACTAGGGTTTTAATTTTTACCTAATCCACACGGTGGATTCAGGAGTTCTTTGGCTCTCTGAGCTTGTAGACTGTCCACACAAATTTTCTTAGTTGAAATCATGGCCTGAAACTCAATGGATCTGAAGATCTTGTCCAAAGTCGGATTTGAAGCTTGGGTGGCCGGAGGATCGTCGCCAGCGAGCTTCTGACGGTTGTGTTTTGGTTGGGAAGGCTGGAGGGACTCCTGGAAAGCTCAAACGAAATGAGCTTTTTGGTCTGGGGGCCTTCGAGTGATGAGAGAAGATAAAAAAAAAATCCTCTTCCATGGGAGTCTTTTGGCTAATTCAGCTCTCTCCAGGCCAAATGGATGGCTAGGATCATTTTGGCTTCACTCTCAGATGTTTTCCAATAGTTCTAAACGGTTAGAGAGCAGAGGAATCACAAGGACAAAAGGACATGAAGTGGAAAGCTTTCTATGTCCTCTTCTACCCATGTGGAATGATTAAAGGCTAATTAAAACTAAGCCAGGGATTAAGGAAGGGCTTAGAAGCCTCTAAAGTCTGTTCAAGCTACTGGAATGATTTGATGTAGAATAGATTAGCTTTAAGGAGTGGTTTGACTAGGTTTGACCCTTTTGAAAGCTCATTTGACTGTTTGACCAGTCAAATAGTCAAATTGACTGCTGAGTTGGCATAAAGTGATGGCTTAAACTGGTGGAATAATTTCAAAGGGGTTTAGAGACTAAGGGTTGGAGCTTGAAGTGATGTAAAAGGGTTTTGAATGGGTTGGACCAAGTCAAAATGACTTGACTTGATTAAGTGAACCATGGCTTGATTTCAAATGGGCTCAAGGGTATCTAAAGCATCAAATGAAATGATTCTAAGAAGTCCTAAGTAATAGAATTGAATTTGAAAGGTATGAGCATATGGGAAGCAAGATTTGACTATTGGTTAAAGTTTGACCAAGTCAAATTTATGTGATTTGACTTAAGGTAGGTTTAGAAAATTTTGAGGCATTAAATGGAGTAGGTCTGAGGGGTTAAAGGTCTTGATTTGAATAAATGGGTTGGAATAACCCATTTGGGACCTTAAGAGGTGTTTTGGTTGACTCAAGTTGACTTGGTCAACCAGGTTGACCCAAGGGGTGGGTCCAGCTCTAGCAGATTTGAAATGATATTTTGAGTATGCTGGTGGTGGTCCCAAGGTCTGAGGAGATCATTTAGTCAAAATGATGTATTTTGACCGTTAAAGGCCTGTTTGGTCAACCTAGATTGACTTGGTCAACCAGGTTAACCCAGGGTCTTGTTTTGGATCCAACAGGTTTGGTTTGATATTTGAAGACTAATGGAGGTGGTCCTAAGGTCTGAGGAGGTCATTTGGTTAAAATGACCTATTTTGACCCAAAAGGGCCTGTTTGGTCAACCTAGTTGACTTGGTCAACCAGATTTACCCAGTAGCTGGTTTTAGGTCCAATAGGTTGGGTTTGACATTTGAAATTTGTTGGAAGTGATTGCATTTGATTTGGTGCTCATTTGGTTCAAAGTGACTATTCATACCCCATAGGGGTATTTTGGTCATTTTGACCCCTGGTCAGCTAGGGGTCAAATTGAGTCCAACAAAATATAGTTTATTACTCAATGGGTGATAATCAAGGGTCTGGAAGTGATTGGAGGCTTTGAAGAATGCTCCAGGGTCAGGATCCACTAGGTGGCAGGTCCAGTGGCATAGACTGTAAATATTTTAAAGTTTTATAGCCTTTGAATTTTAATTCAGTTTCTGGGGTTAGAGACCTCAGAATGAGCTCAAATTTGGAGGGTTGCCTCTAGAGACATGTCACATCAGTGTGGAACTGATAGACCCTGAATCAGAGGTCATTTGATAGGGTTTTGAAGTGTTCAAAGATTCATTGGAAAAGACTAGTAAGACTTAGACCTTTGGCCTTAGAATTTGATCTGGATTTCTGGTTTTGAGCTGGATTTTGGTATTGAATGCTTGAATTTGAGTTGTCCAAATCATTCATGATCATTTGGGAAGATCATAGATGATAGGATAAAGATTGCAGCTTGATAGAAGGCTGGCTCAAGTATTGAGGTTTGAATTAAGATGAAGATTGGTTGAAGGTCATGATTTTAAAATTTGGATTGATTAGGGGTTTGATCTGATTTGAATCTAGATTGAACTAAGGCCCACCAAGTTGATCTAGGATTTAGAATAGGTCTAAGATTTGGGTAGATCCTAAGGTCAAGATAGATCTAGGGTTAGGATAGATCTATGATCTAGGTTGATCTAGAGGAAACCTAGGGTCTGGAGTAGATCCTAGGGACTGAACTCTAGGAAGATCCTAGAGTCTAGATATCCTAGGGTTTGGATTCTAGAAGAGTCTTAGGATCTAGAGTAGATCCTAAAATCTAAACTCTAGGAAGATCCTAGGGTCTAGATAGATCCTAAGATCTAGATGGATCTGGATGGATCTTAGGGCCTATAGTAGATCCTAGGGTCTAAGAAGATCATATGATCAAGAGTCTGGCAGAATCCTAGGATCTAGAGTAGATCCTAGGGTCTGGATAGATCTAAGGTCTAGGAGAATCCTAAGACCTAAATTGATCTAAAGTCAGGGTAGATCCTAGGGTTAGAAATCTAGGAAAATCCTAAAATTTAGAAATCCTAGGATCTGAGGTCTGGGATGATCTAGAATATGGGTAGATCCTTGGACCTGAAACCTGGGGGAATCCTAAAGTCTAAAAATCCTAGGATCTAGAGCCTGGATTGATCTTAAGATCTAAATAGATCTAAGATGCAAAGTCTGGAGGAATCCTAGGGTCTAGAGTAGATTATAGGATCTGAAGTCTAGAAAGAATCCTAGGTTTTAGATTAGCCTGGAGTTTGATTGAATTGAGTTTAAAATTAATTTGAGTTTAGATTAATATTTAAAGTCTGGATTGATCTAATATTAGATTGATTCTAGGGTCAAGATTAATCCTAAGGATTGGAAAGATCCTAAGGTCTGGATTGGTCCTACTGACCTCATACAAAAATGAGGTCAACAGTATCTTAATCACTGAATGATCAATCTCAAGGGAATTTGATTTAACCTCCTCCATACAGGTTAATGTTATCAAGCAATATTTTGACTAACAATCTTGAATAGGTCAAACATCCTAGGAGAATGTCTCTCACATTCACCCAAGCTAAATGAGTCCACTAAAGAATTTCTTATCTTCCAGATTGAAATAAAATTAAATAAGTTTTATATACATATAAGAAAGAAAAGTAAGAACATCAATAACTCCTTGTTATATCACTAAACATATCATGTATATTATATAAAAATACCAACTCCTGGTACATATAATATTCACTAAAATATATAAAGTGATACAACCAATAACAAAGAAACACTATAGAATCTCAACATCATCATCTCCAAGGGAAAAAAACCTTATGTAACTCACTCTTAATCTTATCACCATCAAAATCTCAAGAAGAATCTGAAAAAGCCTAGCTAGATATCAACCCCTCAACTTTAGCTACAATCTTGTGATACATTAGACAAACCCTTTTTCGAAAACCTTGGATAAAACCTTCTTCCATACACTCCAACTCCAAGGACTTCACCTCCACATCATATATGTGATCATGAGCTTCCTGAATATTATGTTGAGCTATCAACCTGAGGGCATCAGACTTCGTAAATTCTTCTATGACTCCAGATGGTGATAGTTTTAATTTAGACTTGGCTTCTTTCTCATACAACAAACTCTGGAGACTCTTGTTCTCATCTTCTAGGGTTGTTATCTTCTTTTCAAGGATCTACTAATCTTTCACATATTGATTGATCGTCGCCTATGCATCAACCAACCCAATATGAATATAATCCAAATGTTCATTCTACAAAGAGGCTAAAGTTATCATAGTGACACATTCTATTATGCACTCTACTAGCTACTCCACTTCCTTCATCTCCTTGATCTTGCCATCATACTTCATCTTATACTCTCCTTGAAGATACTTGACCTTTACAAACTCAATGTTCCAGTCATTCAAGGCTTTGGCTAATTTAATTTTAAGATCCATACATTATGGTAACTTAAATAATAATAAAGAGTTTGTAAGGGATATGTCATTATAAAAGTATAAAAAAAACCAAAAAGAAATGGGAACTCATCAGTTCATCAGCTCGCTAACGTCCAACAAGTGATGTTTCACAACATCTTTGGAATGTGTAACTCGAACTGGATGCGGTGTTGAAATGGCATCACCTGACATTGCGGTCAACCACAGGCAGGCGTGGGTAGGTTCATGGTATGGGAAGCTGGGAAGTGCGTACAGGAAAGCATGGGCCTGCGGGGTAAGTTGACAGCGATGTGTGGGAAGCTGGGTAGGAGCATAGTAGAGATCCAACCGGCGACAGTAGTTTGTTTGTCCCAACCTAATTTTAGGCACTATTTTTAGCTCGAATAGGCTGATTAGGACATTTTTTGGGTCCCTGTGACTATTTTTCAATGTTCTGGACTCAAATTTAACACTTCTAAAGCCAATTTAGACCTCTAAACCCATGGTCAGTTATTTTGGAGTTTTAAATTATGTCAAAAATTTTATAAAAGCTGTGATGCATATTTTGAGACTTTTGAGGCTTTGACATCCAAAAATAAAGGACAACTAATATATCATCAAAAATTTATCATGATCGGGTACAAATCTTGATGCAAATTCAAGTTGGAAACTTTTGAAATTAAATCTAGGAACATTCAAACTCAAATTTCAAAAACTTAAAGTTGAACTGAACGTCTCAAAAATATGAATTCAACGACACCAAATTCAACTCAATTCGAACCCAAATGGATAGAAATTGAAGAGTCTAAGTGCCTTTGGAAGGTTTAAACCATAATTTGGATTACCAAATAATTTCTAAATGTGACATGGTTATAGTCAAATTGAGCGATTCGATGAGAGGAATCCAACAATCACAAGATCATTGAATTCTGATATCATTAAGACCTTCAAATACCTAGTAAATGGTCCATGATAAAGCAGATCAACATCGGTCATCCATTCAAACCCCTCCCAACTTACCTTTGATCTCCCTCTTATTTACTGGCCATGCCACTCTAAGAAAACTATAAATATCCTCCTCATTCCTCATGGAAGTGGAACCCAAGCAAGGAAGAGAGAGAGAAAATAGAGTTCTCTTGCCACCAGACTCCTCCTCGACCACCGCATGACTTTTTCCCAGCCTCCGATTATCGCTAGACTTCCACCCGGCCTCCGCTTAAAGCCGAACTTTTGCATGGCCACTGACTGACATCGGACTTCTGCTTGGTCATCAACTGACACCCGACTTCTGCTCTACCATCGACTGACACTGGAATTCTCCCTGACCATCGACTGACCTAGATTTCCACTTGACCATCAACTATCGTTAGACTACTGCTCGGCTGCCAACTACTGCTGAATTTTTGCCCGACCACCGAATATCCTGGGATTCCACCCGATCTTCGTTCGTCACTAGATTTCAACCCGACTGTTGATTGTTGTAATTTGATCATCCTCATTAGGATAGATCAGTCACTTGTAATATATTCAAACACTAGTTGAATCTTTTTAGCTAGGCATGGCCCTGTGATTCTTCCTTCCAAGGTTTTCCACTTAAAAAATGATGGTGTTTCTTTTTTCTCTATTTGTGTGCTTGATGAGTGTGTTAATGCTATGACATAAGATTTTTCATACTTTACCGTCGCGAATACTCTAGCATGCAACAAAAAGAATATTATTTTTATTTTAAAATTAGTATAATATAATTTTTTAATATATAACAATAATTTTAAAGTATATTTAATAATTTTTGAATTCATCATACTATAATTTATATTAAAATATTTAATATAAAAATAAAAAAAGTTAGTTGATATAAAAATTTTAAGTTATATTTATATTTATGCTAATTAAAATTTATATTTACTAAATTATATTATAGTTGAAGATCAATTAGCACAAAATATAAATTTTCTTCAACTATAATATAAAATTTATATTTTGTGCAACTTAAAATATAGTATATTTTATATTTTGTGCAAACTAAAATCAACTATATTTTGTGCAAACTTAAATTAAATTAACTTACTATATAACTTAAGTAAATATAACTTAAATATATTTAAATATAACTTAAATAAATTTTAATATAAATTTAACTAAAATAAATAAAAATTTCAATTAACTTAAATATAAATATAACTTAAAATTAATTTAAATTTAATATAGTTAATATTAAAAATTAATAATAAATTATTTTTTTTCAATTAACTTAAGTATAATATAATTTATTATCTTCAACTACATATATAATATGAAAAAAAAATAAAAAAATTAAAAATTAAAAAGAAAAAACATGTGAAGAAACCAAAATTGGATTTTCTAGTGAGAGAATCTCCAGGTTTTTAATGAGAGAATTTTCAAATCTCTTCGGTTGTTTATTTTCTGGTTGGTCCATTTATGGTGGTGGAGGGTTGACGGTCATCTTCCGATGACCGGAATACCTCAACTCCATCTCTTGCCAAGTGTCCGAATGAAGGTTTCCTTCAGTTTGATGCTAAAGGTAGGGTTTCAGCAAATCACGATTCCTCTCGTTGTTCTTATTTCAAGAGCATGCCTTTGATAATTAAGGAAGGTCACATATCTCCGGTTCATGGATTTGCTCCTGTTGAAGGGAAAGGTAAGAAGTCTTATTAAAGCATGATGCGGTTCGCTTTGATGATTCTTCTTCCTCTTTGTATTGTCAATCAGATTCTGCTAGGTGTTGCAATTCGGATTTTGTTCCAAAAGCAAATGATCTTGAAGCCTCTTCTTCTTCTGGGTTCAATTTAAAAGTTAATTGATTTAATTTGGTTGATGATAAAATCAAGTGCGTTAACAGGTCTTCTGTTTTACCTTAAAATGCGAATTCTTCTTCTGATTTGCTAGAAAACAATGTTAGGAATTCATCTGTTTCTTTTGTTGATTTACCCGTTCTGGATTCTAAGAAGGGTAATGTTTGGGACAAAATGCAGCATATTAAAGTAAATTCTTTGATAACAGATTCTGGTATCAAAGTGGATGGGAATGTGGTTAAACTCAATGAAGAGTATGAATGTGCTAACGGTCATGTTTTAAGAAATTCTCTGGTTGTTAAGATTCTTGGTAAAAATTTACCGTTTTCCCTTTGTAGTATTGAATTGAGGCGACAATGGGGTAAATTTGGTGGTTTCCATCTAACCTCTCTTGGATTAGATTGGATATTGTGTTCCTTTAAATCGTCTGATGCTATGGAGGGAGTTTTTAGTGGAGGTCCATGGTATGTTGGAGGATTCATAATTGGTATAGATAAATGGACACCTGAATTTTCTCCTCTATCCATTAAAGCTTTATCTTCACCAATCTGGATTCGGTTGCCTCATTTACCATTACAACGTTGGGATGAAGTCAATGTTACAAAGATTGTTTCAAGTATAGGAACCCCCTTGTTATTAGACAGCAACATGTTCAAATGGGGTAGAAGGGAATTTGCAAGAGCTTGTGTTCGGATCAATTTAAATTCTAAGTTACCACTTGGAATTTGGATAGAAGGGAAGTTTGGGAAATTTTTTCAGAAAATTCAATATGAAAATATATCTATCTTATGTTTCAAGTGTAGTATGATAGGTCATAAAAATGATACATGTCCTGATGTTCAAGGAGTTAAAATTGGAAATGGCCACTTGATTCTTCCGAATTCAGTGACGAAAGTCCCAGAAGTTATTGATAATGGAGCTGTTAAATCAAATACTGATTTATCTTATGGTCCTTGGATGCATGTTAAGTTCAGGAATAATAGAAGAAGGGCCTTTTAAACATTCAAGAGTAATCTATCTAAGTTGACGAATGTCAAAAGTCTTAATGGAACATCTGATGCCAAAGTTTTGTTAAAAGATAATAAATTTAATTTATTATCTAATAAGGATGCTGCTAAGGAATTGGTTGATGCTATTGTAGATGAAGATATTCAAGGCAAGGTTGCTGAAACTTCTATTGAATCTGATTCTGTTATTGCAGTAGAACCTTTTGGTGCTATTATTGTAGAGGTTATTGGAAAAGATTATGAATCTGAAATTGTTCTTGGCAAGGGTGATGTTGAACATGAAGATAATTCAAAAGGTGGTTCAAGAATGATAGTGGAAGATGGTCCTAGTTCTGAACAGGAAGATCATTCGAATGTTGGGTCTGAAGAGTTGGGTGGAAGTGGATCTGCTTTGAATGATCCTACTTCTGCTGCTGGAGGTATTATGCTGAATGTTCCTACTTCTGATTCTGGAGGCGGCCACGTTAATGCTGTGATGGATTCTGAAGTTGAAGCCGATATTCTATGGCATGCTGATGTGAATACGCCTGATGCATTGGTTTCACAAAAGGTGGAAAAAATGAAGAATAATGAATCCAAGAGAAATCCCATTTTGGGTATTAGTCATGAGATTTTAAACTCTTCAAACTTTAAACATAAACTGTTTAAAGAACTTCAATCATTAGGTCCTTTGGAAAATTTTCCAAGAAGGAAGAATGTGGAATTGAGGCTAAAGACTGCTGGCAGGGAACTTTCCCTTTATGATCGTTAAAATGTTATGGTTTGAAGGCTGGAAGTGTGCTGAAGCTCATGTAGAGGCGTATATTTCTCTTCAAAAGAGCATTTCTGAAGAAAGGTTGAAAGCAGTGGCTAGTGCAAGCTCCAGATCATTTGAAGATGTGAAGGTCTTGAATCTTCTTATGACATCTTTATTACATCGTGTATGGAATGTCTTGTTCTCATTGATTACTTCGTTGGAGAGCTTTAGTTTTGGTGGTCCGAGTTTGGTTGGGGTAGTGATTGGGCTACTTGGTTTTTTTATACCTTTTTTTTTTCTTCTTTTTGTATAGTGAGATTAGAGTAATGGAGTTTAAGACTCTTACCATTTTTCATTTTTTTGCCTTCTTGGGATCCCTGGGATACTAACCAACCTTTTGGGTTGTTTAATATTTGATGTCCCCATCACCCTAATTGGTTTAAAATGAACAGTAGCGGATTTTATCTCTGTTATGGTATTTTCATTTTTGCAAATTGGTTTTCCTTAGGCTTTTGCTTTTCAATAATTGTTACATTCCCATTGTTTGGTAAGGTAACTTTCTTAGTTGTTTTTATTTCTTGCTTGTACTAGTTTTTTTTCCTTGATTCAATGCAATTTGCAATCTTTCAAAAAAAAAAAAACTACATATGTAATATTAAAAATTGATATATTTAATAATATTTAGTAATATATATTTTAAATATTATTTTAATATTAATATAATTAAAATTTATTAAATAATCTTATATAATATTAAAAATTAAATATTTATTAAAATTAAATATTAAAAAATTAATACTGTCTCTCTCTCCCCTTCTCTCACGGTCTCTCGCATCTCTGTCTCCCCTCTCATCTCTTAACAGTTAATTAAATTTCATCCGCTGAATAAAACTCAAAATCATTTGGCATTCTCCATTGAAAACACACAAAAAATTTGCATTTTCGGTGGTGATACATCATCGAAAAATCATCTTGATCGGGCACGAATCCGAGGCAAAATTAAGTTGGAAACTTTCGAAATTAAAATTGGAAACATCAAAACTCTGATTTCAGTAAGCTTACAGTCAAATTGAACGTATCAGAAATACGAACCCAACGACACTAAATTCGACTCAATCCGAGCTCAAATGGGTCCAAATCAAGGACCTGAAGCACTATTAGAAAGTTTGAACCACAATTTGGATTATCGAACAGTTTTTAAATATGACGTGCTTGTAGTCGAATCGAGCGATTCGACGAGACAAATCCAACGAGCCTAAGATTGCTAAATTCTGATATCATTAAGACATCCAAATATCCGACAAACGGTCCATTATCAAGGGATTCCACATCAGCCGTCCATTCAAACCACACCCTAAATACCCTTGATCTTCCACCTATTTACGGGCCATACCACTCTGATAAATCTATAAATAGAGCCCCCTCTCCTCTTGAAATGGGACCTCCTAATCCTAAGGAGAAAAGAAAGAGATCGTAGATCGCTCTTGCCTCTTTGATCCTCTTCGAACATCGCCGGAGTTCCGTCAGACCACCACTTGACGCCCTGAGCTCCGCTGGACCACCACCTGAAGTCCTCAGCTCCGCCGGACCACCGCTTGATGCCCTGAGCTCTGCTGGAGCACCACCCGACGCCCTCAACTCCGTCGGAACACCGCTTGATGCCCTGAGCTCCGCTGGACCACCACCTGAATTCCTTAGCTCCGCTGGACCACTACTTGGACGCCCTGAGATCCACCAGACCTCCACCTGACATCCTCAACTCTGTCGGCCCACTGCTTGATGGCCTGAGCTGAGTCGGATCACCACCTGACGTCCTCAGCTTGGCCGGACCACCGCTGATGCCCTGAGCTCCGCCGGACCACCACCTGACGTCGTCAGCTCGGGCGAACCATCTCTTGATGCCCTAAGCTTTGTCAGACCATCACCTGACGTCCTCAGCTTTGTCGGACAACCGCCTGACGGCCTGAGCTCCGTCGGACCACCACCTGACGTCCTCAACTTTGTCGGACCACCGCTTGACACCCTGAGCTTCGCCGGACCACCACCTGACATTCTCAGCTCCGCCGGACAACCGCCTGACGCCCCGAGCTCCGTCGGACCACTGCTTAACGTCCTCAACTCCGCCGGAGCACCACCTGAGGCCTGGACTTCTGCCGGACCACCACCTGATGCTGGATTTCTGCCAGAAAATCACCTAAGGCCTGGAGTTCTACCTGACCACCATGTGAGGCCCAGAATTCTGCCAAATTACCGGGTGACCCCGAAGTTCCACCAGAGTGACGTCGGACTTTCATATACCCCTGACTTCCACCATACAGTTGATACTTGTAATCTGATCGCCCTTGGAGGCGAGTCAGCCTACTATAACCTACTCAAGTTATAGTGGAATCATTTCAACTGGGCCAAGCCCCGTGGTTTTTTTCATTTCCAAGATTTTTCACGTAGAAGTCTTGTGTTCGTTGTGTGTGAGCTGGATATCCGTGCAATGCTAAGATGTAGAATTTTAACTCTATCGCTGCAAATATTCTAGCTCGCAACAAAGTGGAGAACGCAATTTTTTTTTTGCATTTTCAATAAAAAAAAGTGAAATGGAATTGCTTTCTCGGCAAAAACTCAAAAATGATTTGCAGTATTATCCTTCTTAAATTAATTCAGCTTCACGTTCCTTTTTCCTAATAACTTTTTAATCCGTAATCCTTTTAAAATTCATTCTGAAATCTAATCGTTTCATAGCACTTGTTTTAAATATTATGTTATTTTTCTTATAAAAAATATAAATTTAGCCGCTTTAATTATTTATGTAATCCATTTTTTAAAATTAACAATATAAAGACGCTATAATTAGCTCAACAAAATCACTTATGATTCAATAAGTAGCTTAAGGGGGGGAAAAATTCCAGATCAGGATAAGGATCAAGCGAGAAAGACGCAGAAGAAAGAGAAGAAGAGGCCCACGTCCTTACCCGCCGCACTTGGCCTGTGCGGGTCGACGGCGACCCCCAGCAGCGTATCCCACACTCCCACGCATTTTGTGTTAGTCTTCCACCTGTCTTCTGAGATGACCAATGCCACGTCTCTCAGCCGACACGTCCTCTTGCTGTCCGCCCAATGGCCCCACCACGGCTTACACGTCACTCCATGGAAAATTACTTAACCGCTAGAAGTTATATATTTATTAATTCATTTATTATTATTATTTATTTTTATATTAAATTAAACTTAATATTTAATATAAATATTGATAACTTATTTATAATAATAATATAATAATCAAACATAAATGAGCATAAACCGTCAAAATTTATTTTCCCATCTCCACGGAAAAGGTTAAATGCCTAATAAAAACAGTTGATCATCAGACAAAACAAATAATTAAAAAAGTTTATTAAAATATTCTGATAAAAAATAGTTATAGTAAATTAAAATTTTAAAATTTAATTTAAAATAAATATAATACATAATTAATTTGTATTGCACTCATCTCATAATTTTAAAGCTCAAATCAAAAAAATTGTATCTACTTCGTTTTTCTATCTCTGGGTCAATCGGCGTTCCTGCTCAATACAGAAATAGGGGAGCTATGTGGGCCCCTATGGCGACAGAGACAGATAGAGATCGATAAGGAACAAAATGTTAAGCAACAGCTACGTGGAATCAATAGAAAGACAGCTAGCAAAGCCAAGGCGGGCAAGTCCTTCACGCCAACTTCCCCGCCCGCCTTCCCTCCATTGGCTCTCTACCCTCCTCCCCCCATTTCGCCAACTCATCTATATCTCCCGCCAAACCGCGCCGGCGAAAGCCTTTCTAAATCTCCCGACACTTTTGCTTCTGGTATTTCACGAATGCTGGCTGGAGATGATAATGGATTCGAGTGCTGTGGGAAATTTGATCGATATGATGATGATGAGTAGTAGCAACAGCAGTAGTAGCGGCTGTGAGAATGATGCTGCAGCTTCTGCGGCGGCGGCAGTGGCGGCGGTGGCGGGGGAGAAGAAGAGGCGGTTCAGTGAGGCGCAGGTGAAATCACTGGAGGTGATGTTTGAGGAACAGGCGAAGTTGGAGCCCAGGAAGAAGCAGCAGCTGGCTAAGGAGCTTGGGCTGCAGCCCCGGCAAGTGGCTATTTGGTTTCAAAACAAACGTGCTCGATGGAAGTCCAAGCAGCTTGAGCGAGCTTATGCTGCTCTCAGCGCAGACTACGATGCCCTCCGTTCCTCCTTCGACACCTTGCTCCACCAGAAAAATGTTTTATCCGTGCAGGTTAGCCCACTTTTATTAATTGCATCTATCCATCCCCTGTTTTCTCTGCTTTTTTAATTGGTGGTTAATTGATGCGCTAGCTGAACAGTCAGGAGGTGCTAATTATTTGTTCAGGTGCAAAGGCTTGCGGAGATGCTGGATAGTAATAATCAACGAGAGAAAAAGGAGAGCAGCAAGCAGATTGACTTCACTGTAACACGCAGTGAGGCGGATCAAACGCAGATACTGAGCTTGTCGTCAAACAAGAACAATTGTGATGTGGAGAGGAAAGTGAGCCACCTTTCGGTGGGTAAGGAGGTGGAGCATCATGTGCACAAAACGAAGGAACAAGCTGGGGGCGGCAGGATTTTGGTTTCGGATGACGGTACCGAACAAAAACAATTCTGCTTCCACAGTACCGGTTGGCC
The DNA here is from genome assembly GCA_019925795.1 of Dendrobium chrysotoxum. NCBI lineage: Eukaryota > Viridiplantae > Streptophyta > Magnoliopsida > Asparagales > Orchidaceae > Dendrobium > Dendrobium chrysotoxum. Next base: position 48,969,683 of record CM034313.1, read on the forward strand.
TTCAGATCAGCTGATGAGTGGCGGCGGTTGCTCTCAGTGGTGGGAGTTTTTGTCCTACGAATAAGCAATATTTCATTTCCGTAGACATTAAGATGGAGTAATGAGCTCCTCATTTCCCTGTCATCTCCCGAGATGATATATATGAGGCGTGAATGCGGCAATAAAAACAGAGCTCTTTATAATAGAAAATCATGGTATATACGGTTGTAAATAAGTTGGTTGGAAGTTCTTTTTTTAGTATTTCTATAATTCTATGGTTTGTTATGTAACGTATTCAATGTATAATCTATATATATATATATTTTAATGAAGCTTCAGTTTAAAAATCGATCAGAATATGACGAGGACAAATTTAAAGCGATTAACACAAATTTATGAACCTGGTGCTTACAGTATGGAAGGTAGTAAGCTGGAATTGGATGCTTGGTTATAACCAACGAAATTTCTTCGAACTGAAAAAACAGTTGTTCGATGCAGAAAAGGGAAGGCACGGAGAAGAGAACATTGATGAATGCTACCCCTTAGCGCTGTACCTTCCATTGCTCGCATATGACGCGATTGGAATGCGATGGTAAGGAGCATGAGATCATTGCTTAAAAGCGGATTGAAGGTTTTGATTTGGTCAATTCACTGTAAAAAAAAAAAAAATTAATGCGTTGATCCTTTTTTCTTGATTGCTTTTTGCAGATTAATCCGACAACAAAATTTTAATTTGTGCCAGACACAAAAACACCTAAAATGCTCATAAATTCTCAATATGACATCAAGATCTTGAATTAGCAGAGCAGTTTGTAAGCACGTACGTTTTCCGAGTGATTTTATTTGAATGGAATGTGTGGCAGTACTTGGAATAGCAATTCGACGGCCAAATTATAAAAAGATCATATTTTATAAGGAGATACGCATAAGAATCATAATCGCTAATTAATTTAAAAAGGTGCAAAATCGGACTAAGAAAATCCGAAATCAGAGGAGTAAAATTAGGTTTCTTAAGAAATCGAATTACAAAATTTCCGTTTCTTAATAGAAACCGGATTTTACTCCTCCGGTTTCTTGAGAAACTGGGTTTTCGAGCTCCAGTTTCTTTCAATTATTTCCACCCGTGAATACCGCGCTTCATTTCCTCCTCCAATTGCACGCCAGCCATCATTCTTTCCTCCCATTCCGTGCCCATGATCCGGTAAATAGGCCCACCCGTGATAAATTTATCTGATTTATGCCGTGATTTGTATCCCTCGCCCTGTATTTATTTGACGAATGCCCCGCCCTCTATATATTTGACGAATGCAGGAGGTTATGGGTGTTAGAAGAATTCAGTCAAGAGAAAATTTTTTGAAGAATCATCTACATGTTTTCATGATAATTTTATTTAGCTGAAATATTTTATTTAATTTAATGTTATGTTGCTCGATTATTGTCATTTGATATTAATTGTAAATTTGAGACATCCGTAAAATTATAATCTAATGATTTTTTTTATGATTTTGAGATTGGTTTTATTTTTTAGAAATTTTATTGATGTTTAGGATATATATGAGATCTGTTAAATTTGAGATTGCTTGTATTTTCTAGAAATATTTATTCATGATATAGGTGAGATTTGAGCAACCAGAGGCGAAGCTAACCATAATTTTAGGGAGGACAAACTTATACAAAACATTGCAATGTAAATTTTCTTTTAAGAACATTGGTATTAGTTAACTGTAGTGTAAATTTATTGTTGAAGAAAATTATGAAATTATGTTCATTTAAAAGTTTATTGAATGTATTTTTATCAATATCTATTTTTTGTATTATGTAACATAAATTATTAAATTAGTATTTTTTCTTATTGTTTGCACCTAATCCAGGACATCTTAGAAAAAAATAAAATGAAAATAATAATCCCTAACCAATAATCCCTAATAAATGAAAAAAAGTAAATGAAAATAAGAACTGAAAATAATAATCCCTAACCTATATTAAATGAAAATAATAATCCATAACTTAAAAAAAAAAAATCGGAAGAGTAATGATTTAGGTTTCAAGTAACTGAAAAAAAAATCATACAAAAATTATCTTTAAATATATTTTATACGGATAGATTGCTTAGTTTGATTCAATGTTCTTATAAAATAATATGAATCTCTATTAATCAGTTCTAATTGTTAAGCATTATGGAGATTAATTTCTCATTTATTTTTTCTCTGAAATGAGTATAATATATAGTTATGTTTAAATTTTCTAGAGATGAATTTCACCTATATAAATTCTTTGGAGATTAATTTCTCCTTTATTTAAAAATTTTTATCTCAGTTTTAAAGAGAAATTTTGAAATAGTTATGTTTAATATTAATAAAATTAAAAATGATAGAAATAAGATATAAATTATAAAAAAAATGATTTAATATAATAAGCATTAAATATACTTTTTACAAATTTAATAAAAACTATTAAAGATATTATATATTAAATTTATACATATTTAATATATAAATATATTATATAAATTAATATAAATATATTATATACATTTTAAATATATATATTATATACATAAGATAAAAAATATTATTACGTTATCAATAAAATAATTATATAATATAGAAAAGTTCATAATAAATTATATTGATAAAAATAAAATTATATTAATAAACTATAATTAATATTATAGTATAAAATAAAAATATTATTAAAATAATTTCATCATATAATATAAATAAAAATTAATATAAATATATTATATACATTTTAATTAATTATTATTATTATTATAATTAAATAATAATTAATGTTAAATTTTTTATAAAAGTTTTAAAATGTAATTATTATTTAAAAATTATTAATTAATAAAATATTACATTATAATTTAAATGTGACATAAATAATACATTATAATTTATTATAATATTTAGATGTAATTGTATTTTTATTATTTCAATATTTTAGTGGTTGTAAAACCTTGTTAAAAAAAATAGATTGGAAGGAGATCATGAGAGAAGAGATGACATTTTAGAAAAAAACTATACTTAAGAAATTCTTGAGTTACCTAAAGTAAAAGGGCTATAGATGTAAATTAGCTTTTATTTTGAAATATAATATTGTTGGAATCCTAGAAAGAAATATAGTTGGTTTTATAACAAAAAGATACTCCCAATTTTATGGAATTAATTACAAAGAAATATTTTCTTCAATTGCAAAATTGAATAGCTTTTGAATTCGAATCTATCTGGCCACTAACCATCGATGATCTATGCAATAATATAATATATAAACAAAGCATTTTTTCACGGTGATGTCAAAAAGTAGTTTATATGAATTATTTGATAGGATTGAATAATTCTTAAAAAAAATCTAGTTTACATGTTAAAAATTATCACTAAGAGCATTGTTTGGAAGATTAAAAAAACCTATGCTTATAATGAGATAAACAAAAGCTATGCTTATAATGGAATATAAATAAAAGCATTTCCATTGTGTTTAGCTCAACTTAAAATCTATTAACATGTAGAACAAAATACAAAGAAAGAAAACCAATTGAACTCTTTGATGTCTTGTACAGGGCCATCCCTTTATATCCAACATCAATCTTTTGAATGTCACGCTTCATTCTGTATTATGATGGTTATTTAAACCTTACAGAGGAATTCATCCCTTCGAACATCGGTGGAAGAAATCATCCCATTGAAATAAATGAAAATGTTACACTTGAAGAGTTACATGCTAGAATTCTCCAAGCATTGCACCATGATAGCGAAACATGCTGGGCTGACCTTGTTTGTCGTCTTTCGAATAACGGAGGATATACAGCAATTCTAGTGACAGATGATGAGGTTTGTGAGTTTTTATTCACGAAGCTAGAAGGCGTATTTTAATTATTTATTTTCAAATTAAGCAAGTTCTTAGACATGGTGTAAACTCCAGTTCTCATCATCAGATGTCTTATCAAAACCTAATAGTCTCTTACTACGTAGAAAGGTTCGTACACACCAAACATACAGTCGATAGAACTCATATTCAATCTAGATTATTATGTCCTAATTTAGGCTTCACTATTACATGTATTGTGTGTTGCAGGCCTACTGTAGTATCAACTATTATAAATGAAACTCGTCGCTTTAGTGTTCACAAATGTTTACAACACTATGAACCAATACGTGTAGGCCGCTTAAGTCTGAGTGAGGATCTAACATTGTTAGAACTACATGCAAGAGGGCGTGTATGTGTTAGTGACTGGATGGCCTCAGGCGCATCGACATTTCACCTCCACCAACAGAGTTAATAGTTTGATCAGGGATATGATGGTGACGGCACACCATTTGCTGAAAGATATGAGAAGATGGATAGCGAAACTATAGTGAGAGCTTAAGTGAAACGCCTATAGGGGATGACATAAATCCAATTATAGAAGAATGTGATGTATCATTGCCTTGGCATGAGTTGGTCTGTGAGCATGCATTTCGTTACCAGGCCGACTTAGGTGCTATTGAGACAAATAATAATTACGTTGAACTTCTACGATTAGTACAGGCTTGGGATTATACGGATGATATTGATCCCCCAAAAACTAATTTTGTTGGGGAATTGGATGGCATTAATACCGAATAATGATACGAAGGAATGAGTTTCATCAATAAGGATGCCCTTTAGGTATGTGAACACTTAAGTATGCACTAAATGGATGATCAATCATTAATAATGTTGAATACATCAAAAGCACATCCAATAAGACAAGGCTTATTGTTATGTGAACTAATTTTTAGGAAAACTAAACTAAAGAATCATAAGTACTCATCTGAAATAGATAACTTTTTTAATGAAGAATCGCATGGAATCAATCACATAACAAACTAAAATACATAGACAAGATTCATACTAAATAAAAAAGACTATGGTGAAGAAAACATAAAAGAACCTAACGAAGAAAACATTTAGACGATGATATAGATTTGCTAATTCATAAGTAGCATATGCAGACGTGATTGGAGGTGTATTTGTGTTGGATAATGTTTCATATGGAACTCAAACTCATATTGTAGGTCTTGCTAGTCCTCAGCATTAAAGGATTTTCTTGGCTTACCATAAGGTAATACCTCCTTTATCCCATCTTTATAGAAATCCATAATGAATTGGTCAAATCTCGAACACTAATTATGATATAAAATGACATACTCAATATCAAGGTGACTGCAGTCAATATATGGTGGGGAATGATCACCATCTCTATGGTATTTCATCTCATGGTATCGCATTTATAAGAAATGAGGGCTGACAAAATGACCTTCTCTTCCTGAAATGTAATTTCAAGAGATTTCCAATCGATAACATTTAATAAATCTTTTGTCTTATAAATTTTTATCCACATTAACTCAACATGCATAATCTAGAGGCAATCATCCTTATTTTCTGACCATTCATGGATGCAACACCTAAAGATCTCATTCGCATTCACCTTTCGATCCAACGAACTGTCACTGGCTCATGATATACAAGCATGCATTCTTCGGCTTGCATTATTGAATATTTCTTTATTGTGATTGCCTTTAAGCCTTTCCATATATGACCAAAACATTCTAAATAAATCAAGTAAAAACTCTATAAATAAACTTCAAATATCTTCTATGCACCCTTTAAATAACATAGAGTAAACATATCCAAGCATCACTTGTAGCTAAAAAATATAATAGGACATGAATGGACCATATAATTTTACAGGCAATCTGATGGGATAGGCTATTGCAAGCTATAAGAAATATTAAAGGAAGATGAACGAGATGATATATGGATCCTATGCTTAGAATAAGATTTTAGGATAGAGGAATCTAATGACCAAAGTAAGTATACATTAATTACTTTTATAGAGGAATCCAATGTCTATAGTAAAAATATATTAAAATAATATTTTAATAATTTATTTAAAATTATAACAAATTATATACATAATTAGTATAAATTATTCATAAATTAATTTACAAGTATTTTAATTTAACTAAATATACAAATATAACTAAAATTGTAACTAATAAACTATTATAATTTCATTAAAATAATTTTATTAATCATTAATTAATTAATTAATTTTTATTCATTAAGTTTATTAATCATTAATTAATTAATATATTTTTAATTAATCAATAATTTTATTTTATTAATCATTTTATATATTAAATGACTCATTAATAATTAATTAACAGTTAAAGTACATTTTAAATATAAAAGACAAATAAATTTTTACACATTAATTAATTTTTTTAAATATAACAAAACTATATTTTAAATATAAAACATAAATTAAAAATTATTTTTTTAATGAATTTATTTTCTAATTTAGATGCCATTAAATAATGGTATAATCTTTTTAAAAAATTAAATGATTTAAATTTTAAAAAATTGTAAAAATGAAACCGAATAATTAATTTCCAGTTTCTATGAAACCAGATTAATATTTTCCAGTTATGTATACGATACTTGATACTCCATTTTCACTTCTTTTTAAATTAATTTGATAATCCGCTCCAATAACTTATATTCATATAAAAGCTGCTCCTTTTTATAATTTGGCCCAATTCGACCAAGATTTAGATAAGCTATTCTAAATATTGCCAAATAAATGTTCTTTTTTTTAGTTCATAAATTTGGTGATATTTAAAATTTAGCCTATTAAATTTGTGATCTAAGATTTAATTATTATTTGACATATATGATATTTCATTTAATTTTGTATGGAATTAATTAATATGTGTAGGGATCAAGCATTATATTTTATTTTATTGATTGAGCAAAATAAAATAAATGATTATGTACAAATAGGGTTATGATCCTCAGTTTAAGTGGTAAGTTCTTATTTTCCATATTGAGTGAAAGAAAGATCTCTCTTTAAAATGTTGCTTCAAATATGAAATACCAAAAACCTCAAGTTTGCATTTCAATGAATCCTTAAATGCTTCTAAAAATAAACCCTAATCCCCAAATAAAAGCCTCCTCCTCTCCCAAAGCCTCGCCTTTGTCTCTTGGTACTCTGGCGATTCGAGGGTATCTACTAGATTGCAATCTTAAAACCTTTTTTCTTGAGCTTTATCATTTCTATATTTTGTAGTTGAGCATTTTTAAGTGGCCTGGGATAGTTTTGTCCCTTTGTGTTTTTATTTTATTCTTTCGCTTTTGGCTCTTTTCCTTCTACTGGTCATTATTCTGTTGTTCTTGTGGCTTATGATGGCTCCTTCATCCTCAAACCCAAGGTGATCTTGCGAGCTAACTCATGGTAAGCTTTCTGGTTTCACTAAGCTTTTTACGATGGGGTTTCTAGAGCTGCTAGTTCTTCTCTTCCTTATATTTGTGTATACATTCTTTGAAGGTGTACCTATGGTGATGTTTGAGGAAGATGTCATTGAAAAACTTTCTGCACCATTTGAGTTTACCCTAGTGGAAAAGTTTGCTCTACGCCATCCCAATTTTGATATGATCTATGCTTTTATCATCAATCTTAAACTATTTGGGTCCTTTTATATTGGTCTGGTGGATTCTAGGCATATGTTTATTCAACTTTCTAACAATCTTGACTATAGCCAAATTTTTTGTTGTATATCTTACTAAATTTTTGGCTATGAGATGAGGATCTTAAAATGGTCTTCTTTTTTTAACATTAAAGAAGAGTCTCCTATTGTTCATGTGTGGATTTTGTTCCCAAACCTATGTTTGCATATATATAACTCCCAAATTATTCATACTTTAGCTTCTATTTTTAGAAGACCTCTTTAGATAAATCAAGCAACAACTGCTTGATCTCGACCTTCTGTTGCTTATGTTCTTATTGAGCTAGATATTATTAAAAAGTATCCTCAAGAGATCTGGGTGTCCTGAAAATATGGGATATTTGCAAAAAGTTGGATTTGAAAATATTCCTCTCTTTGAGAGGGAGTTGAAGGTAAACTAGAATTGTTGAGGTCAACCTTAGAGTCTAAAGGTTTTTGCTTGAGTAGATCTAAAATGGAATATATGGAGTGTAATTATTGTAATAATAAACCTAGTGAGGGGATTGTGACTTTGGCCGATCAAGTCATTAATAAGAGTACACGTTTTAGATATCTTGGATCTATTATTTAGAGTGATGGTGAAATAGATGGGGATATTATCAGCAGAATCCAAGTTGGATGGTTGAAGTGGAGGAATGCATCAGGCTTATTGTGTGATTGAAAAGTACCCCTCAAACTTAAGGGAAAATTCTATAAGATGGTGGTGAGACCTGCAATGCTTTATGGTGCCGAATGTTGGCCACTAAAAGAGAAGCATAATTCTAAGTTAAGTTTTACAGAGATGAGGTTGCTCAGGTGGATGAGTGGCTTTACCCTTAGAGATAGGATAAAAAATGAGCATATTCGTGAAAAGGTTGGAGTAGCTCCAGTGGAATATAAGATTAGAGAGAGTCGCCTTAGATGGTTTGGTCACATAAAATGGCAGCCTCCCGATGACCCGGTTAGGAAAGTAGAGGCCTTTGATTTGACTTATGTTAAGAAAGGTAGAGGTAGACCTAAAAAGACTTGGTTAGAAAATATTAGAAATGATCTTTCTTTATTAGATTTAAATGAGAATTTGACTTTTAACAGGACACAATGGAGAAAAAGGATTCATGTAGCCGACCCCACGTAGTGGGATAAAGGCTTGTTGTTTTTGTTGTTGTTTTGTAATCATTATAAAACTCATGGTCATATGCTTTTAGATTATTTTATTTTGTATCCTCACCTGAGAAAGCAAAAAATTTCCTCCTAGGGAGATCTCTTTGCCAGTTGTTAAGGAAAATAACATTTTATTTCATTTGTTAAAGAAAATAATGGCATGCATTCAATGAATCCTTATAATACCCTTCCTGCTAATGTTGTTCCAGGCTCTACTCTTAGGGGTCAATTGGATGGCTTGTTGGAAGGATCGAATGAATCTTTTAATTATTTGATAATCTCTCCTCTCCATATTTTCTATCCTGAGCATTCTAATATTTGAATCTTCAAATGCAGGATTAGGGGATTCCTATCATAGTGAAAGGTATTTCTCATGTTAATGGTATTGTTGTGAGTTCCTTTCAACCTCTTTCTAAAATGCCTTATGTGTTAAATCATAATATCACTAGTTTACTAAAAAGGTGTTTTGTTTCTTGTCAAAATATTGATGATGGAAACATGGTTTCTGATTCTGTGAAACCTGTTGCTTTCAAGAAAGAGGTTTTACATGATAATTTTGAAGCTAGGAAAACTTCTGAGATGAATAATGAGGTCCTTGTGGTAGTGATACTGTGGAAGAAGGAGAATTTGTTGAAAACATGTGTTTGGATAATGCTATGATATCTCATGCAAATGATCTTTTTGATTCCATTTCAATTTTCTCTTCTATTGCCAAAAATATTGATGAAGAGTTTTTGGCTCTAAATAATGGTTTTACTAAAGTGTAAAAAAACAAACACAGCTTTTAAAAATGTCTCCCTTCAATCACCTAGGAATACTAGATCTCAAATTTCTCATTTTTCTTCAAATGTTTAAGTTTGTTGATTGGAACGTGAGGTGTATTAGTTGTCCCTCTACTAGGAATAGGGTTAAGAATATTCTATAGGATTCATAATATTATAGTTTTAGTTTTAATTTAGCCTTTTATTTCTTCTGATAATCTCCTATCTACTGCTAGATTTCTGGGTTATAAATGTAGATATGGCAATTATTCAAACAAAATTTGGGTTTTCTAGATTACTCCTGTTAAAATTGATATCATTATTTATTTTGAGCAATCTCTTCAAACATCTATTGATATGTTTAATTTCAAATGTTATGCTTCCTTTGTGTGTGCTTAATCAAAAAGGTTTACTAGAAGGAGACTTTGGGATCAGCTTTCCAATTTCTCTTCTCTGGTGGAATTACTATGGCTTGTTTGTGGTGATTTCAATACTATTTCTTCCCCTTCTAAGATATTAGGGGGGGGGGGGGGGGGGGGGGGGGGGGGGGGGATTCCTAATTCTTTCTCTTTGGAAATATTTAACATCATGATCTTAGATTACAACCTTGTGGACATTAGTTTTTCTGATAGTAATTTTACTTAGAACCATGACAATCTTTGGCAAAGACTTGATCATGTTCTTTTCAATAATCATTGGATTTCTAATTTTCCTTACAATCATATGGAAAACATGAGCAAAACTCTTTTTGATCATGATCCCCTTTTAATTGATATTAAAACTCATGGTATTCATCCTCCTTCTATGTTTAGATTTCAAAATATATGATTTCTTGATTATAGATTTCTTAGTATGGTGCAGGATAATTGGAATGCTCCTTTGCATCCTTATAATTCTTTTGTTGGGATGTTAAGGCTTTGGCTTAAACTTAAATAATTAAAATTTAAAATTAATTGGTGGAGTAAAGTTATTTTCAAAAATATCTTCTCTAATATTATAGCTACTTAGAATAAGGTTATGCTTTTGGAGAATACTTAAATGAATGAGCCTAATAATAATAATTTGTAACTTTTGTAAGAGTCTCAAAACCTCTTATACCTTTTATAAGCTCAAGAGGAAATTTATTGGAAATAAAAAGCTGGTGCGAAACACCTAAGTGAAGGTGACAAGAACACTAAATATTTTCATGCCTCTGTCAAAAAGAAAAGATGCCAGAATTATATCCATAAGATTTCTCTTCAAAATTGTATTACTTATGATATTTGAGGATCGTATTTCTTCCTCGAACATTAATTTTTTTGAAACCTTTTTAAGAAAAATTTCACTCTTCAGCCTATCACCCAAGCTCATCTGATTCCTTACTTGATTTCAGTAGAGGATAATATCCTTCTTTTAAAGCCCCCTTTAGTCAAGGAGATTTATGATACTATTTTGGGTATGAACTCTGATTCTGTGGCTAGGCCTGATGGCTATACTACTTAATTTTTTTTAAAGCTTGGGACATTATTAAAGAGGACCTAGTTGATGTTATTTTCAATTTTTTTGGTGGCTCTCCTTTAGATAGATTTTTTTTTACTTCTATTGTGCTTATTCCCAAGAGAAATGATATCAACAATTGGGAGGATTTTAGGCCAATCAGTCTTTGTACTTTTTTCAACAAGCTTATTTCTAAGATTATCATGGGCAAGCTAGCTTTGTTTCTCCCTAAGATTATTTCCCCTTCTCAAATTGGTTTTGTTAAGGGGAGAGATATATCTAAGAATATTCTACTAGCTCAAGAAATGATTCATGAGATTAATGCTAAAGTGAAGGGTGAGAACATCAATTTTAAAATTGATATTGCCAAAACTTATGATAAAATTTGTTGAGAATTTCTTTATAATATCATGAGTTCTTTTAGCTTTAACCCTCATTTTATTTAAATTATCAAAAATTGCATTGAAAACCGCTACTTTTTTTATTATCATTATTAGTTAGAGGAATGGTTTTTTCAAAGCATCTCAAGGTCTTAGGCAGGGGGGTCCTTTTTCCCATGTTCTTTTCATTATTATTGTTGAATACTTGTCGAGAGGCCTTGATGATCTTTTTGGGAACAACCATTCAATGTATTTCCAATCTAATGGGGGTCTGCCCTTTACTCATTTAAGCTTTGCTGATGACTTTATCATGTTTACTAATGGTTCTATTAAGATGGTTTCTCTTCTCATAAAATTTCTTCGCAGTTTTGTGGAAAATAATGGTTTATTCATAAACCTCAATAGATGTTGCTTTATCACAGCTAAGAGCATTAATCACAATCATTTTAATGGTATCAAATATAAAATTGGGTTTCTACATAGTGATCTTCTTATTAAATACCTTGGTGTTCCTCTCTATAATGGTAAGAAGAGGTCATTTATCTTTGATGATATTATTTCTTCCATTCAAAAGAAGCTGTCATCTTGGAAAATTAATTTTCTTTTTTTGGTGGTAGACTTGTCCTTATTAACAGTGTTTTATGTTATCTTCCTATTTACATTCTCCAAATTATTCATCCTACTAATGTTGTTTGTACTTGTATTGAAAGATTATTCAATAAGTTTTTTTTTTCTGTGCTCTTCCCTTAACAATTCTAAGATTCATTAAAAGTATTGGAGCAAATATTGTGGTGTTTTAGTTAATGGTGGTTTGGTTTGCAAGACTATGATGGATTTGGCTCATGCTTTTTTTAGTAAATTTGGTATGCTTTTTGGTCCAAGCAAAATCTTTGGGCTAAATTCATGAATTGAAAATATTATTTAGGTATGATCCTTCCACTTGTTTTTTTAAAAAAGGTGAATCTAAGTTTTGGAGAAAGCTTTGTAACATTAAGTGGGAAGCTGAAACCCTTATCCTTTAGGGCATTGGCTCTGGTAATGTTTTCTTTTAGCAAGATTATTGGATGGGTTCTTCTTCTTTCGATACTTTATTTTATTCTCATTCAATCTAAGTGGTTAAAGTACATAATTTTATTTGTAATAATTCTTGGAATGTTTCTAAGATTTTGGATTTTATTCCTAGTCAATTAGTTGAGCAAGTCTTAAAAATACCTTTAAAGGCTGATGATATGGATTGCATTTTATACAAATTTTTTGCTTCTGGTAAGTTCTCTTTAAAAGACACTTCGAATCATATTAGAAGCAAAAAACTTATTTCTCCTATTTTTACCATTATTTGTCATAAGTGTATTCGATATACTATAGTTATTTTCATTTGGAGGATTTGCATAAGCTCATCCCAGCTGATGATAATTTATGATCGAAAGGCTTTGCTCTTCCTTCCAATTGTCAATGTCATTTTCATTTTGAAACTATGAATCATGTGTTTGTGATTGGTCCTATTACAGTTCAAGTTTAGATTCTCTTTGATGATATTTTTAACACTAATCACTTCAAGTGGGATTCTACTATTTCTTCCATTTTAAGAGATTGGTTTTGTAATTCCAAAGGGCTTATTGTGAATGTTATTCTTATGCTTATTCTTTTATGTTTATGGTTATATAGAATTAATGTTATTCATAATAATCAATATAAGAACCACAAGAAAGTTATTTCTTGGATTAAGGAGAAAGTCTACCATCCTTATAATGACAAACTTTTAAGTGTTAAAAATTTTAAAAGCTATATATAGAGTGGCTTCATTTTTTGGCTTGAACATGGGCTTGGGGGATGGCAAGCAAAACCTTAGAATTGTGTATTGGATTAAGTCTCTAAGCTCTTTTGTTAAGTTAAACTCAGATGGTTCTATTAAAATTGGTGTTTGTGGTTATGGTGGCATGATCATAAACTATTTTGGGCATGCAATTATGGCTTTTTTGGGCCTTTACAAAACTATTCTATTAATTCACTGAGCTGATAGCTTTATGCTATAGTCTTAATCTTTATTTAGCTCTAAATATTAAAGATATCTGGATTAAAGTGGATGCTTTACTTATGGTCCAAATATTGTAGGATAAAGGTTCCCTTACTTGCAATAAGAAGCTTTTTTATATTATTACAGAAATTAGATTGATTTTGCCAAATTAATTATCTATTATCGCATGTTTGGAATGTAGTTAACAGCTGTGCTGACTGGTTGACAAATGTCCGCTGTTTGCCTGTTCCCTTAATGAGTATAAGACATATATGTGATATGCTCTCATTAAACCCTTTATTAGTTTAATTTGATTGGATAAATCTGGATTTTCTTATTTTAGGCTTTAGTTTTCTGTTTGATTTCTACAATTGCAATTTCTCTGGTTGGTTGGTTATAGCCTTGGATTTTATTTGTGGATGGTAAGTTGTGTGTTTTTATCTTGTTCGACTTTCCCGGGTGGCTTATGTTTTGATTATATGTGTCTCTTCTCTTTCATGTTTTGGCTGGCTTAATGGGGATGCATGTGAGTTATTTTCTCTCCTATGTTTTCTCTAATTTATGTGGCTATTTCCTTGGGTTTAGCCGTGGGCTTTATGGCCCTCTTAGTTTTGCTAGGTGATTCTATTTTCTTTTTCTTTTTGTTGCTATTTTTTCTTCTGTCTTTCTTAGTTTGTTGCATTTTTTGGGTTGGACTACGTGTAGCTCTACTATTATCTTCTTTGTTAAAAGGGAGCTGTTAGGTCAGTTGCTTGTTATGGGGTTGTTATTTTCTATGTGCCTTCTGGCTGTTGGCTATTTATCCTAGGACTATTTCTTTTCTTGTGCCATTATCTGTCATATGGGATTTTCTCCAGGCATTCTATTGTTGCCCTTACCTTTCTTATTTGTTCTAGGATTGGTGTTCTAGCTATTCAGTATGTCGTTTGGGCCTCTCTATCCTGGGGCTATTCCTTCTGCTGTGCATGTCTCTATCTTGTTATATTATATTTCCTTTATTACTTCATGGTTCTATGCCATCTTATTTTGCAGGTTTCTCTTTTTCAAGTCTATTAGTGCTCTTTAGCCTTTTGTAAAATTGCATTTTTTACAGGATGATGGAGCTGAAAGACTCTATTGATCTCCATTTTTGGATGCTGGCTCCTAGAAACCCTAGAATTTCCTTAGGTTTTCTTATACTTATACTTAGATGGGATCTTTTGCCCTTAGGTTTTCTTTTCTTTTTGATGTTGCTTTTCTAACATTTAGCAAGCTTTTGATCCCTTTTAAGGACTTTTAACTTTTATTTTATATTAATGTGTGAGCCTGTTAGTGGGTTTTAACAAAATTTTTTTTTGATATATATATATATATATATATATGCATGTATGTATTTAATAATTATTCTTGATGATTTGACATGGAATCCAAGTGCATTGCAATTATTTTTTTTATGACCAGTTATTTCCAGCAAGTGGCATCAAAGCAAGGTTATCTTGTTGAATCAATGAGAAATAATTTTTATATAAGCTTTCCACTAATTATTTGAGATTTTTAGTCAAAACAATCTTCAATTGAGAATAGTTTTGTTTTGCAAAATTTTTAACTTTTGAGTATAAAAGTTTCTACGAATATTTTTTTCTATTACTTTTTAAATTTTTTATTATGGTAAGTTGGAGATAACAAGGAATCTAAATTCAATAATGTCATAGACATTTGGATTGTTTTTCAGTACATTTCATCTTCTTCCATGTAAATTATTCACGCATACAATATTATCTTAACGGTATGGATTCTTCTTCATTGCATTCATGTATACAATAAGTTGGTCCAAAGAAAAATATATTGTTCGTAGAATTTATTATTAATATTTATTAACTATAATGTTAAAGAGTCATTTACAAATGATAATTTTTTTTAAAAAAATAAATTACAATATTATGTCAGGTATCATATAATGGCCTACCTTGGTTTAATTTTTGTTATCAGTTATATATATATATATATATATATATATATATATATATATATATATATATATATATATATATATATATATATATATATATATATATATATATATATGAGATTTTTTTTAATTATGAGCTTCTTTTTATTAACCTTTTTTAGTTAATATTTCTTCTATATCTACTAACTTAAATGAGAATTTAATATAATGGCTCTAATTTTAAGAAATATAAGAGCATATTACTATTGTTCTTGAGTATATGGATCTGGACTATGCAATCCAGACTAAACACTCATCTGCCCTTATTAAGAAAAACACTCTAGAATAAATAGCTAAATTTAAAATGTGGGAGTGCTCAAATTTTGTGTGTCATATTATCATGAAATACTCTATTATAGATACCAACAGGTGTGCAATGCTTGAGAAGTAAAATACTAAGAAGTTTCTAAGCCAAATAGCTAACCATTTTTTAGCTTCTAGAAAAGTTGAATTAAACATTATTCTTAGCAAACTCATTTTATTGCGGTATAAAGGCTAAGGGAACATAATGTAGAATATCACAGAAATGTCTAATCTTATTACTAAACTTATAGCATTAAAGTTAAAAGTATTTTATCATATTCATATGCACCTAGTCTTAATATCCCTACATGCCCAATTCAATCCTTCTAAAAAAGCTATAATACTAAAGAAAAATGTGACTATTAATGAGCTCATTGTTCAATGTGTGTAATAGAAATAAAATAAAATAAGACAAGATATAAAGTAATCGCTTAAAAATTTTCACTCATGATATTTTTCTCAAATACCAATTTGATAGGAAATACTTGAGTTCGTAAGTAACCATGAGGGTAATACTTGAGTTCACAAGCAAACCTAACCAAAATTGGGGGAAAATAGCAAGAATTCTGCTATTTTCAAGAAATTAACACTACCGTTGCCAGGTCCCAAGTCCAGGATGAGAAAAGTGGAGGGTTGCATTAGGTAGTCGACAGCCAGCGTAAAACTTGTCGAATAATAATGACATGAATCCTTTAAGAAATTATGTTAATACTAGGCCGTCCCTTGGAAGCGACGTGTTGTATGGCCTGGATACAGCGACAAGTGTGCAAGGGCCACTACACTACCGCCCGGGTGCAGTGTTAAATAAACAAGGGTTCCCACATCAAGGACGGATGTGGGCAAAGAAGCTAGTCCATGAAACTAAAATTAGGATAGGAACTTGGAATATAGGTTCCCTTACAGGAAAATTAATGGAATTAATAGATATTATGATTCATAGGAAGATAAATATTCTGTGCATTCAGGAAACTAAATGGGTTGGAGAGAAGGCTTAGGAGATTGATAGTTTAGGATTTAAACTTTGGTATTCGGGTAGGAGTCGTACTAGAAATGGTGTAGGTATGATTTTAGATAAGAGTTTAAAGCATAATGTTATAAAAATTAATAGAATTGGAGATAGAATTATACCTTTAAAGATTGTTGTTGATGTTAAGATTGTTAACATTATAAGTGCTTATGCTCCTCAAGTGGGTTTGGATATGGATTCAAAATTAAAATTTTGGAATGACTAAGAAGAATTAATACAAAAGATACCTCTTGAAGAAAGAGATTTTATTGGAGGAGATTTAAATGGACATGTTGGTAGAGAGGTAGATGATTTTAAAAGCATTCATGGTGGCCATAGGTTTGAAATGACAAATGAAGGTGGTAAGTTCATATTAGATTTTTGTTTAGCTTATGATTTTTTAATTGCTAATACCTTATTTAAGAAAAGGAATGAGCATCTCATTACTTATAAAAAAGGATATAGTACAACTCAAATTGATTATTTTCTTATAAGAAAATTAGATCGTTTAGATTGTAAAGATTATAAAGTTATCTAGAGTGAAAACTTATCTACCCAACATCATTTATTAGTTTTGAACTTGAAGATAATGGGGAAGAAAATAAAAAATAAAGTAAAATGATTTCCTAGGATTAGATGGGGGCATTTAAAGAATATTAACAAAAATATTTTTGAGAGCAAGATTTTAGAACTTAAGATTTTGTCTGTACATGAGGATGCTAATGTTATGTGGGAAAAAGTGGCTAGTAATATTAAGAATATTGCAAAAGATGTGCTTGGAGTTTTAAAGGGAAAAGCTACTAAAAGTTAAAATAGTTGGTGGTGAAATCCAAATGTGCAAGAAAGGATTAAAAATAAGAAGATTTGTTATAAAAATTGGTTTAATTGTAAAAATTCTGATAATTGGAAATTATATAAAGAGGCACATAAGGAATCTAAGAAAGCAATTTGCGATGCAAAGAGTTTAGCTTTTAGTAATTTATATAATAGATTAGATACTAAGGAGGGAGAAAGATATATGTATAAGCTAGCCAAACAAAGGGATATGAGTAGTAAGGATTTAGTTCAAGTGAAGTGTATTAAGGATGAAGATCAAAAAGAACTTTTTTTAGAAGATGATATTCAACAAAGGTGGATGAGATATTTTGCTAAACTTTTTAATAAAGAATGTGAAAATAAAATTGATTGTAGTGACCTTAGCACCCTAAATGAAAATAAAGATTTCTATTTTTTTGGCGTATTAGTAAAACCGAAGTTAGAGAGGTTTTAAAGAAAATGAAGGGTGGAAAAGCTGTTGGACCTAATGATATTCCAATAGAGGTGTGGAAATGCTTAGGAGATGAAGGAATTTCTTGGCTTACTAAACTTTTTAATACTATTTTGAAGACTAAAAAGATGCCAGATGAGTGGAGAATGAGTGTGTTAATCTCTATTTTTAAGAATAAAGGTGATGCACAAGATTGTGCGAACTATAGAGGAATTAAGTTAATGTGTCATACTTTAAAACTATGGGAACGAGTTATGGAGCATAGGTTGCGGCGTGATACTAATGTTTCTCAAAATCAATTTGGATTCATGCCGGGTAGGTCTACTATGGAAGCCATACATTATTAAGAGGTTTGATGGAGAAATATAGAGAGAATAAGGAGGATTTACATATGATATTTATTGATTTAGAAAAAGAATCTGATAAAGTTCTAAGAGAAGTGCTATGGAGAGTTCTTAAAAAGAAAGAAGTTAATAATGCTTATATTCAAATCATTAAAGATATGTATGTAGGAGCTATTACTTGTGTTCAAACACAAGGTGGTTTGACCAAGTATTTCCCTATTTCAGTTGGATTACATCAAGGATCAGCCTTTAGCCCATATCTTTTTGCTTTAGTCATAGATGTTCTCACTAGACATTTGCAAGAGGATGTACCTTGGTGTATGCTTTTTGCTGATGATATTCTTCTTGTTAATAAGACTAGAGAGGGTGTTGAAGGTAAACTAGAATTGTGGAGGTCAACCTTAGAGTCTAAAGGTTTTCTCTTGAGTAGATCTAAAACGAAATATATGGAGTGTAATTTTAGTAATAATAGACCTAGTGAGGGTATTGTGACTTTGGCCGATCAAGTCATTAATAAGAGTACACGTTTTAGATATCTTGGATCTATTGTTCAAAGTTATGGTGATATAGATGGAGATATTATCAGCAGAATCCAAGTTGGATGGTTGAAGTGGAGGAATGCATCGGGCTTATTGTGTGATAGAAAAGTACCCCTCAAACTTAAGGGAAATTTTTATAAGATGGTGGTGAGACCTGCAATTCTTTATGGTGCCGAATGTTGGCCATTAAAAGAGAAGCATAATTCTAAGTTAAGTGTTGCAGAGATGAGGATGCTCAGGTGGATGAGTGTCTTTACCCTTAGAGATAGGATACGAAATGAGCATATTCGTGAAAAGGTTGGAGTAGCTCCAATGGAAGATAAGATTAGAGAGAGTCGCCTTAGATGGTTTAGTCACGTAAAATGGTGGCCTCCCGATGACCCGGTTAGGAAAGTAGAGGTCTTAGATTTGACTTCTGTTAAGAAAGGTAGAGGTAGACCTAAAAAGACTTGGTTAGAAAATATTAGAAATAATCTTTCTTTATTAGATTTAAATGAGAATTTGACTTTTAACAGGACACAATGGAGAAAAAGGATTCATGTAGCCTGACCCCACGTAGTGGGATAAAGGCTTGATGTTGTTGTTGTTGTTGTTGTGATATTTTTCTCAAAAGAAAAATGAATTATAAAAGAAAAGGTGTTACAGATAAAGGGACTTCTCATCCTAAAGTGCAATAGAAAGAAGATGTAGTTATAACTTATTTCTTTTGTAAAAAGACTGGTCATATGAAGAAAGATTATAAAAAATATACTAATTAACTGTCTAAAAAGATTAACCTTTAAATATTTTTTTTTGAAGTTATTTGAACTTTGTACCAAATTATACTTGTTGGATAGATACAAACACAACTACTCACATAACTGTGGCTATCTACCGTTTTATAAGGAGTTAACTATCAACTAATGCTAAAAGATTTAACTATGATGGAAATGAAAATAATGCTTTTGTTGAAGCTATAGAGTTATATATATTACATTTAGAATCTTGTTGTACTTTGAATTTATGTGCAATTTTTATTTGCCATTTTTAAATGAAATTTGATTTTTATTTCTTATTTAGATAAATTTGGTTACTCTACTATTTTTAAAATAAAAAATTTAATCTTTTTTAGTAATCAAATTTAACTGATATAGATGCTTTAATTAATAACCAATATAAATTAGATATGGATGTCGTACAATTTCATGAAACTTTGCAAATAAGCAATTCTTGTAGAAAGAAAAGAATTAACTAATGAGAATTCATTCATTTTATGGCATAGGTATTTTGGACATAATTCTAAGCAAATAATTAAAAGGCTTGTATTAGATGGATTTTTTGTTAACTTAATTTTTTATATTTTAAATTTGTATTGAATGCATTAAGGTAAAATAAATAAACATTAAGAAAATATATGTTAAAAGTAGTTAAGGGCCTTTGATTTAGTACACACTAATATATGTTGCCCATTCCCTATCGCCTTTAGAATGTCCTATAGTATCTTATTACATTTATAAACAATTATTCTCTTTATGTGTACTTTTTCTTATTACATGAGAAGTGAGATTTACTCGATGTATTTAAGATCCTTAAAGTATAGTTGAAAAATCAACTTAGTAAAAAATTAAATCTATCAAATTATTACAAATTAATTAGCAAAATATATCATCATTCATCAACACACCATACTAGGGACTCCAAGTAAAAATATTATAGTTGAGTGATGAAATTAACCCTAAGTATGATAAGCCATTCTTCTTTACCAAAATCACTTTAGAGAGAAGCCTTAATGATTGTAGTTTATAATATTAATAGAGTTTTAAGCAAACGAGCGGATAGAACACATATGACTTGTGGCCCAAAAAGAAGCCTAATATATGGAATCTTTATGTTTAGGAATATCTAATCGAGGCTAGAGGCCATATATGTTTAATGAAAGAAAAATAAAATTAAGAACTACAAGCTGCTATTTTATTGAGGTGCTTTAAGTTTTATGATTTCTTGAATATAACCTTTTTTTGATATGAATAATATTATGTTTATTGAGGATGTTAAATATAATGGTTGTAATAGACTCAAAGATTTTAATTTTGAAGAGGAATTTACTATTCCTAGAGCAACAACTAAAAAATAAATTTCTTCCTTGATTCCACTAATAATACGAGATGGAGGTATATCCTCCTTGAATCATGTGCACATACGATAGCCAATATATTACAAAAATATAGACATGCAAATTTTCTTAAAATTTAACAAAATTTTGTCGAATAATGAAGAATGGATTATTTAATAACCCTCCACAGTATTCCAATTCCCAACATGTGCAATTTGCTCTTTTCTCAAAGATTTTTATATCACTAATTTTGAGACCCACTCTAATACCAATTGAAAGTTTAAGTGAGGTGGTTAAACCTCGTCAAACTGCCCATGGCACACCAAAAGGGGGGTGAATTAGTGTTTTAAAAAACTTTTCTCAATAAAGTCTTTTTGATTATTTAAAAAAATCACAATTGCAAGGAGATGAACTTAATCAAATAATGAATTTTGCTCTTTTAATTTTCATAACAAAAATGACACAATATTTTTCTTTATTTTATTTTTCAATTTTATTTTTTCCAACAATAATTAAAAATAAACAAAGCTTAATAATCCAATCATAGATTTGTAACAATAATAAATGTGCAAGAAATTAAATTATAAGAAAAATAAAATGCAATAAGTAAAGTAGAATGAACATACCAAATTTTATAATGGTTCAGTCAAAACTTGACATACGTCCACTTCCCAGAGTCATCCTCTTGGGGTATTGCACTAAAACTTTAGTTTCTCTCCTTTAGCCCATAGAGCAAGGCGAAGAAGCCCTTACAACAATCTCTTCCACTAACCTAATTTAGTAGAGTACCAGAATCCTGTTCACCCTCTTGGTGAGGTAGAGAACATTGAAGCTTTTTCACCCTTCTGGTTAAGGTAGGGAATCTGAAATCCCTTTTCATCCTCCTGGTAAAAGTAGAGAACCTGGAATTCTTTTTCACTCTTCTATTGAAGGTAGAGAATTTGACGATCTTCAGCCTTGAAGCTTTTCTTCCCAGAGTAACCCCAAGAGATCAATAAAACCAATGGAGGAATCATAGTGCAAGTCTGCTTGGAGCAACCGTGGGAAATTCTCTCACACTACTTCTTCTTATCTTATAACCTCACCTTCCCCTTCTCTAATGCTCTAAGACCTCATAAAGCTCTCTCTCAGAATGCCTTTAATAGCCAAAGAATTTTTAAATGACTTAAAAGAAAGTTTTGCATATGACTTCAAAAAACCTTAAAAATAAATTATGCTGACTCTATCTATATAATACCATTGAGGATCATATAGTAAAATTAGGAAAAAACCAAATTAATCCAATATGTAGGGTAGAATCACAGTATAATCTATTTAAATCTTTATATATTGATTGTATAATATGATCATCAAACTATTTAATACGATTAGTTTATCCATCTGAAGGTCATACAAGTTGATCTGTGGGATGATAGAAAATCTTCTCTGTCAATCATCTAGATGATTGACATCGTAATGTATGTTAATTAAAAAATCAAAGTTCTTTTAGGATGATCTTAGGGATGCCCATATTTTATCTCTGCATATCGGACTATGTTATCAACATCGTATGATATAATCGATAATATTAATTAAATCTTGATTTGCTTGACTAATCACAAGGATTAATTTGAGTAAGTTTTCAAATATAGTACAGTACGAAGGGGTTCATATAGTATGATCAATTCAAAAATCAAATTTTAAAATGCTTACTTAAATTTGATTGGCAGTTATGGTTATTGGGTTAAATAGATCATACAATACGATCTGGATCATATAGTACGATTATTTTAAAAATAGTAATTACAAAATTAACCATTTTAATTCATTTTTTTTTCAAATAATTGATCATATCGTATGATCTAGATCGTACAATATGATTAGTTCAAAAAAAAATCAGAATTCATTTTCTCACTCCCTATATGTGTTTATAGTTGCCAAATCAGCATACACCCTTATAGGACTTCGGCTCAAGAAAAAAAAATAAAGAAAGGAAGATTATAGACTCTTAAAAACATGATCCTATTCTGCCTAATCTTGAGCCCTGAAAGTTCTTGGATGGCATATGATATACCTCATATGTTAGTACACACAAAAATAGATGTATAATACAAATGCTAGAAGAAATAGATATTCAATTAATAATATTTGTAATAATCAAAATCACAAGTTGGGATTTCGAATTGTAACATGAAGAGTTTTAGAAAAGAAAAGGGTTAATAATGCTAATACTCAAGTCATTGAGGATATGCATGTAGGAGTTCTTACTTGTGTTCAAACACAAGAAGGTTGGACCAAGTATTTTCCTATTTATGTTAAATTATATCAATGATCTGCTTTAAGCCAATATCTTTTTTCTCTAGTCATAGATGTTCTTACTAGACATTTGTAGTAGGATGTACTCTGGTGAATTCTTTATGCTGATGATATTCTTTTTATTAATAAGACTAGATAAGGAGTTAAAGTAAGCTTGAATTATGGAGGTCAACTTTACTAAAGGTTTTCTTTTGAGTAGATCTAAGATTGAATACACGGAGTGTAATTTTACTAGTAATAGATCTAATGGGGGGATTGTGATTTGGGTGATCAAGTTATTAATAAGAGTACACATTTTAGATATCTCTTGTCTATTGTCTAGAGTGATGGAGAAATAGAGGGGATACTATTAGTATAATTCAAGTTGGATGGTTAAAGTGGAAGAATATATTGGGCTTGTTGTGTGATAGAAAATTCCCTCTCAAACTTAAGGGAAAATTCTATAAGATGGTGGTGAGACTTGTAATGCTTTATGGTATAGAATGTTGCCCATTAAAAGAGAACCATATAATTATGTGTTATAGAGATAAGGATGCTTAGATGTATGAGTGGCTTTACTCTTAGAGATAGAATGCAAAACAAGTATATGCATGATAATTTTTGAGTAGCTCCACAAGTAGATAAGATTACAGTCGCCTTAGAGGGTTTGGTCAAATAAATGTCAGTCTTCTGATGACTCAGTTAGGAGCGTGGATGTATTAGGTTTGGCCTATGTCAAGAGAGGTAGAGGTAAACATAAAGAAGACTTGGTTAGAAAAAAAATAAGAAATGACGGTTCTATATTATATTTAAATGAGAATTTGAATCTTAACAAGACATAATGGAGAAAAAAGATTCATGTAGCAAACCCACAGTGGGATAAAGGCCTAATGTTGTTATTTTCATTGGAGAATGTTGACCAATTTTTCTTTGAGCTAGAATGATTTCTCTAAGTGTTACTAATTCTAAGCTATGAGCAACACTCTGAGACAAATTAGACACAATATATTTTATATTCTAATCTCTAAGTAACTTATCATAACACAAATTAGAAAAAGACTACTCTTCATGTAAGATATTTCCTGTTTGATTTTCTTCATTATTTTATAGTTTTCTTAACACTAAAAACTTTTTTATACATAAAAATTTAACTCAAATAAAGCTTTGCTTTTTGAAATAATTAACTCAAAATGGAAGAGAAATAAAAAATTTACTGTATTTTCTTTACATAGATTCTAAAATGTTATTTTGTTGCATATCAATAATATTTTACATTAATTAAATCATATTTATCATTGTTAATAGAGAACAAAAATAAGGAATTTTTAAATTTGTTGCAAAATAATACAAATAAACTTAACCCTTTATGCTTACAAGTTAATTTAAAATTAAGGGAATTTTTACAAAGAAAATATTCAATTTTAAATTTTGAAAGAGATGTGAAAACATTTTAAAAGATTATTTCCATTTGAAGAAATAATTTAAAATGAAATTTAAATAGCTAAAATTTACTTATCATATTTTAGAAAACTTATAATTGAACTGCACTTTTGAATGACTTGAAGAATTAAAACTTTTATTTCAACTTTCATTATAAATATATTACTTATAAAAATTAAAAAAAAGAATAATTAAAATGTTTAATAAGTTGTAAAATAAATTTTAAAGTCCTTTGAAAGTTTTGGATGATCTTTTTTGCTTGTATTGAAGCTTATGGGCTATTTGTAAGTTTTGTAGGCCATTCTCATACTCCACTATTATCCTCTATAAATTACAAATGAGAAATTAGTATTCCCATGCTACATAGAACAAAGTGAATAATTCATATTGGTACATGGTGGCAACATAAGCTTCTTTGATTTTCATAGATAGTTTTCACATCTAGATCATCCTTATCACAGGTTGAATGATAAATTAGGAATAGGAGTAATTGAGTTGGATGGTCCTCCAATATAAAACTCTAAAGAAGAGTTATTTTTTGGGGTGTTAAAATTACATTGAATTATATTTTTTAAATGTAGTATAAAGTAAAAAAATTCCAAAAAGTGGTAAGGAGCACACCTCGACAAATGGAAATATTTTGAAAGTAATACATATTTAGAAGAATGTGTTCTATAATTATTTTAATGAAATGATGAATATCACGGAGAACATAGATGATACTACAAACACAAGATTTGATAAGGCATTAATCTGTAAAAGGCCTTAGCTTAAATTAATTTGTATTGGTAGAAAGAAGTTCGAAAGTAAGGTAACTTACACTATTACAAGGGATTAAATAAAAAAGGTATGCATCAAGTCTAGAAAAAGATGTCAACCTACATGATTATAAATCATAGGGAATAATAACAAATGCTATCATAAATTTACTTTAAAATTATTGCCAACAGCATTTTATGATTTATTATCACAAGCTATTTGGGATACTTTTACTGAACAAATTTTTATTTTTTCTGATCTTTGAGCACACAATAAATAGTTAGTTGAAATTTATTATAAACTTTAGAATATTATTTATCTAGCTTTTTTTCATTTTATGGCATTGCTAATTGGATAAGTATAAATAATTTTATATTTTATGTGTTAATTAATCAATCAAGACGAGTTGTTTTAGTTGTGCTTATGCAGAAAAATATAAGAAATGGGCAAAATTTTTAAGTATGGTATAGCGCCGCAGTATCATACATAATACAAATGTATGGACATCATTGACATTGCTGGAGTGCCCAAATATGGATATGGCAGTGCCTATTCTCTATTGGACAGTGCTGCAGCGTCAGAGGAGTCAACGCCAGAAAGACCAACCAACTATCACAGCACCACATTATTGGAGGAGTTAGCACTGAAAAGCACAGTCTTTGTCTACACAGTGCTGAGGAACCAAATTTCAGCGCCACTAAGTTAAGGGAGTGCAACGTGAATGTCGTAGCGCTCAGCCGTCAGTAGTGCTACAACACTACTATTATAATCATTCAGGTCATGATTGTCACAACCCAACGCGATAAGAACTGATCCCATCATGTTAGGTTGCGATAGAAAACCCCACGATCTAGCTTTGGAATTGCTTTTCTTTTTCTTTTCAACGAATTATAGAACCACAGAGCTACTACAAACATCCAAGTGTATGAAAAACTCATCCATTCTTTCTTCTTTCTTTCATCAAAAATAATGTACACTACAGTACATGGCTATAAACAGAAAGTACAGAACAGTAAAGTAACCTAGCCATGACTGTACAAAAATCAAAAGTATAAAAAATACCTATGACTGCAATTCAGATCCTGAACGACTAGTCTGACACTTCCTTCCCTTTCCCAAAACCTGAAAACCATGAAGATAACCACAGTGACCTAACAGCTCAGCAAGATCACACTAGCCGATCTAAATTCTCAGATCCATACACAAAACTGAAATCTCAAAACAAAGCACGGAATTCAAAGCATCAAATAGAGTTCAGATATTATCACAAAAATTATCAGAACATAAACAGAATTCATCAGACCATAGAAATCATCTTATCACAGCAATCATCGGAAATTGAATCAAATTTATCTCACAGAATCGTACAAATCACATTACAGAATCGTATTTCAAATCACATATCAGATCACATTTCAGATCACATTTCAGATCACATATCAGATCACGTATTCCTGACATAGACAGAATCTCAGAGGATTCCGGCCCCTTATGCCTCCCTTCCTAGACACAGACAGAATCTCAAAGGATTTTGGCCCCTTATGTCTACCTTTGTACTTACAGCACAGAACATATCAGATTATCAATCAGACTTCATTTTTATATTCCCGGACCCAGACAAAATCTCAAAGGATTCTGGCCCCTTATGCCTCCCTTCCCAGACACAGACATAATCTCAAAGGATTCTGGCCCCTTATAACTCCCTTCTGATATCATTCAAATCATATAAAACATCAAGTCATATCATTTTCAAAGAAATCAACTACGTATCAAAATGCAGTCAGACAGTATAACGGCAGACAACAGAAAATCCAACGAATCAAAATTCACAGTTTCAGAACATTTCCAAATTACCAGAGATCATGCACAACATCGTTTCAAGACTTTCATTGTACTGTAGCACTATTTTTCGACATCCAGAAAATTTTCTGTTCGATAAAAATCCCACAGATTTCAAAATACCCGAGGAAAAATTTTCAGAAAATAATCAAAATGTGCATAATAACAATCTCTATAATATACCAAAAGTTACGCGGTAAAAGTTTTACCAGTGCAAAGTTATACCCATTTTTCGCTAACGGAAACACAATTTTAATCAGAAAATCTGTCAAAATTCACATTTCTGAAAATTGAGATAGGCATAATGTGCCTTACCTCGAGTCGATCAACTTTCCCAACTGCGACGACGGACGAAAACGGACCGAAGTCGCCCAAAATGCGGATTTCCTTCTCCTTTCCTTCTCTTTCTCTCTCTAGCCTTTTTCTCTCTCCAAAAATCACATAAATGAGATATTTAATGGGCTGAGATCTTTTCAGTTCGTCCCGGACGATCGTGTCATTCTTCCCGGATGATAATTTCTTCGTACGGATGAAATTACTGGACGATCGGCACTGTAAAATTTTTATTGACTGTTCGTACAGACGAAACTACGGTACGATCGGCTCTGGGCGGCTCGTCCAGACGGTTCTTACGGGACTAATAGGTTCGTACAGATGATTCTTTAGGACGATCGGCTCTGGACGGTTCGTCCAGACGGTTCGTACGGGACTAACAGGTTCGTACAGTACGAACCTGCACCAAAAATCTTGAATTTCTCAGTTCATACAGACAGTTCGTACAGGTTCGTCAGGGACTAACCTGCACAATTTTTTTTTTTCAAGGGTTCTCACAATCTTCCCACCTTAAGAAAAATGTCATCCTCGACATAGCCAAAACAAACAGAGTCGGAACAGACTTGGATACAACTGTCTCATATCAGATTCATTCTCCCAAGTAGCCTCTCTAGTTGTTCTATGCTTCCACTGCACCTTAACCATAGGAATCTGTTTACTTCTCAACTTTCTTACATCATAAGCTAAAATCCTTTCAGGTTCTTCTTTGTATTGTAGATTTTCCTAAACTTGAACATCGTCAGCAGATAATTTCTTCCCTAAATCAGATATCCACTTTCTCAGGGTTGACACATGAAACATATTATGTATATCAGACATCTGTTCAAGTAATAATACCCTGTAAGCAGAATTTCCAATCTTCTCAATGATTTCAAAAGGTCCAACATACCTTGGACTGAGTTTGCTCATTCTTCCAAATCTGCTAACGCCTTTCATCGGACTGACTTTGACATATACAAAATCACCAACCTGAAATTCAACCAGTCGGTGCTTCTGATTGTAATACTTCTGTTGTCTATCTTGTGCAGATTTTAACTTTTCTTTAATCAGATTGATCTTCATCACAGTATCATCCACAAAAGCTGAACCCATCACTTGAATAGCCCTTGAAAAAAAAAAAAATTTGTGCAAGTTAGTCCCGGACGAACCTGTACGAACTGTCTGTACGAAGTGAGAAATTCAAGATTTTGGTGCAGGTTCGTACTGTACGAACCTGTTAGTCCCGTATGAACCGTCCAGAGCCGATCGTACAGTAGTTTTGTCTGTACGAACTTAGTTTGTCTGTACGAACAGTCTGTACGAACAGAACAAAAATTTTACAGAGCCGATCGTCCAGTAATTTCGTCCGTACGAAGAAATTATCGTCCGGGACGAATGACACGATCGTCCGAGACGAACTGAAAGGATCTCAGCCCATTAAATATCTCATTTATGTGATTTTTGGAGAGAGAAAAAGGCTAGAGAGAGAAAGAGAAGGAAAGGAGAAGGAAATCCACATTTTGGGCGAGTTCGGTCCGTTTTTGTCCGTCGTCGCAGTTGGGAAAGTTGATCGACTCGAGGTAAGGCACATTATGCCAATCTCAATTTTCAGAAATGTGAATTTTGATGGATTTTCTGATTAAAATTATGTTTCCGTTAGCGAAAAACGGGTATAACTTTGCACTGGTAAAACTTTTACCGCATAACTTTTGGTATGTTATCGAGATTGTTATTATGCACATTTTTGACTATTCTCTGGAAAATTTTCATCGGGTATTTTGAAATATGTGAGATTTTTATCGTACAAAAAATTTTCTGGATGTCGAAAAATAGTGCTATAGTACAATGAAAGTTTTGAAATGATGTTGTGCATGAGCTCTTGTAATTTGGAAATTTTCTGAAACTGTGAATTTTGATTCGTTGGATTTTTCGTTGTCTGCCGTTATACTGTCTGACTGCATTTTGATACGTAGTTGATTTCTTTGAAAATGATATGATTTGATGTTTTATATGATTTGAATGATATCAGAAGGGAGTTATAAGGGGCCAGAATCCTTTGAGATTCTATCTGTGTCTGGGAAGGGAGGCATAAGGGGCCAGAATCCTTTGAGATTCTGTCTGGGTCCGGGAATATGAAAATGAATTCTGATCTGATAATCTGATATGTTCTGGTGCTGTAAGCACAAAGGGAGACATAAGGGGCCAGAATCCTTTGAGATTCTGTCTGTATCTGGGAAGAGAGGCATAAGTGGCCGGAATCCTCTGAGATTCTGTCTGTGTCAGGGATACGTAATCTGATATGTCATCTGAAATGTGATCTGATATGTGATTTGAAATACGATTCTGTGATGTGATTTGTACGATTCTGTGAGATGAATTTGATTCAATTTTTGATGATTATTGTGATAAGATGATTTCTGTGGTGTGATGAATTCTGTTTATGTTCTGATAATTTTTGTGATAATATCTGAACTCTATTTGATGCTTTGAATTCCGTGCTTTATTTTGAGATTTCAGTTTTGTATGTGGATCTGAGAATTTAGATCGGCTAGTGTGATCTTGCTGAGCTGTTAGCTCACTGTGGTTATCTTCATGGTTTTCAGGCTTTGGGAAAGGGAAGGAAGTGTCAGACTAGCCGTTCAGGATATGAATTGCAGTTATAGGTATTTTTGTACTTTTGATTTTTGTACAGTCATGGCTAGGTTACTTTTCTGTTATGTACTTTCTATTTTTTGTCATGCACTGTAGTGTACATTATTTTTGATGAAAGAAAGAAGAAAGAATGGATGAGTTTTATGTACACTTGGATGTTTATAGCAGCTCTGTGGTTCTATAATTTGTTAAAAAGAAAAAGAAAAGCAATTCCAAAGCTAGCCATGACTGTACAAAAATCAAAAGTAACCTAGCCATGACTGTACAAAAATCAAAAGTACAAAAATACCTATGACTGCAATTCATATCCTGAACGGTCCCAAAGCCTGAAAACCATGAAGATAACCACAGTGAGCTAACAGCTCAGCAAGATCACACTAGCCGATCTAAATTCTCAGATCCACACACAAAACTGAAATCTCAAAATAAAGCACAGAATTCAAATCATCAAATAGAGTTCAGATATTATCACAAAAATTATCAGAACATAAACAGAATTCATCACACCACAGAAATCATCTTATCACAGTAATCATCGAAAATTGAATCAAATTCATCTCACAGAATCGTACAAATCACATCACAGAATCGTATTTCAAATCACATATCAGATCACATTTCAGATCACAGATCAGATTGCGTATCCCTGACACAGACAGAATCTCAGAGGATTCCGGCCCCTTATGCCTCCCTTCCCAGACTCAGACAGAATCTCAAAGGATTCTGGCCCCTTATGTCTCCCTTTGTGCTTACAGCACCAGAACATATCAGATTATCAGATCAGAATTCATTTTCATATTCCCGGACCCAGACAAAATCTCAAAGGATTCTGGCCCCTTATGCCTCCCTTCCCAGACACAGACAGAATCTCAAAGGATTCTGGCCCCTTATAACTCCCTTATGATATCATTCAAATCATATAAAACATCAAATCATATCATTTTCAAAGAAATCAACTACGTATCAAAATACAGTCAGACAGTATAACGGCAGACAACGAAAAATCCAACGAATCAAAATTCACAGTTTCAGAACATTTCCAAATTACTAGAGCTCATGCACAACATCATTTCAAGACTTTCATTGTACTATAGCACTATTTTTCAACATCCAGAAAATTTTCTGTACGATAAAAATCTCACATATTTCAAAATACCCGATGAAAATTTTCTAGAAAATAGTCAAAATGTCCATAATAACAATCTCGATAACATACCAAAAGTTACGCGGTAAAAGTTTTACCAGTGCAAAGTTATACCTGGTTTTCGCTAACAGAAACATAATTTTAATCAGAAAATCTGTCAAAATTCACATTTCTGAAAATTGAGATAGGCATAATGTGCCTTACCTCGAGTCGATCAACTTTCCCAACTGCGACGACGTACAAAAACGGACCGAAGTCACCCAAAATGTGGATTTCCTTCTCCTTTCCTTCTCTTTCTCTCTCTAGCCTTTTTCTCTCTCCAAAAATCACATAAATGAGATATTTAATGGGCTGAGATCTTTTCAGTTCGTCCCGGACGATCGTGTCATTCCCCCCGGACGATAATTTCTTCGTACGGACGAAATTACTGGACGATCGGCTCTATAAAATTTTTTGTTCTGTTCGTACAGACTGTTCGTATTGACGAACTAAGTTCGTACCGACGGTTCGTACAGACGAAACTGCTGTACGATCGGCTATGGACGGTTCATCCAAACGGTTCATACGGGACTAACAGGTTCGTACAGACGGTTCATGCAGACGATTCTGCAGGATGATCGGCTCTGGACGGTTCGTCAAGACGGTTCGTACGGGACTAACAGGTTCGTACAGTACGAACCTGCACCAAAAATCTTAAATTTCTCAGTTCATACAGATGGTTCGTACAGATTCGTTCGGGACTAACCTGCACGAAATTTTTTTTTTTCAAGGGTTCTCACAATCTACCCACCTTAAGAAAAATGTCGTCCTCGATATAGCCAAAACAAACGGAGTCAGAACAGACTTGGATACAACTGTCTCATATCATATTCATTCTCCCAAGTAGCCTCTCTAGTTGTTCTATGCTTCCACTGCACCTTAACCAAAGGAATCTATTTACTTCTCAACTTTCTTACATCATAAGCTAAAATCCTTTCAGGTTCTTCTTTGTATTATAGATTTTCCTGAACTTGAACATCGTCAGCAGATAATTTCTTCCCTGAATCAGATATCCACTTTCTCAGGGTTGACACATGAAACACATTATGTATATCAGACATCTGTTCAGGTAATAATACCCTGTAAGCAGAATTTCCAATCTTCTCAATGATTTCAAAAGGTCCAACATACCTTGGACTGAGTTTGCTCATTCTTCTAAATCTGCTAACGCCTTTCATCGGACTGACTTTGACATATACAAAGTCACCAACCTGAAATTCAACCAGTCAGTGCTTCTGATTGTAATCCTTCTGTTGTCTATCTTGTGCAGATTTCAACTTTTCTTTAATCAGATTGATCTTCATCACAGTATCATCCACAAAAGCTGAACCCATCACTTGTCTATCTCCCACTTCTGTCAAAGTCAAAGGAGTTCTACACTTTCTGCCGTACAGAGCTTCGTATGAAGCCATACCAATACTGGACTGATAACTATTATTATAGGCAAATTCTATCAGTGGGATATGATCTTCCCAACTGCCTCCAAAATGCAAAACACACAATCTCAAAAGATATTCCAGTACCTGAATAGTCCATTCAGACTGTCCATCAGTCGTGGATGAAAAGCCGTACTGAAATGCAACTTCGTGCCCAATCCTTGCTGAATTCCTCTCCATAGTCTGGAGGTAAATCTGCCATCCTGATCAGAGAAATCACTTTCGGCACACCATGCAATCTTATAATTTCTTTAACATATATATGTGCCAACTTGTCTACCGAATCTGTCTGTCTAATCAGAAGAAAATGGGCAGACTTCGTCAGCCGATCTATAATAACCCAAATAGCATCATGTCCTTGCCTTGATCTAGGAAAACCCATAGCAAAATCCATTGTTACCTCTTCCCATTTCCACTCAGGAATAGGCAATGACTGCAAAAGACCTCCCGGTCGCTGGTGTTCCGCCTTCACTAACTGACAGGCTTCACATTTTGAAATAAACTCCACTATATCATTTTTCAATCCAGGCCACCAAAACATACTTTTCATATCTCCGTACATCTTACCACTTCTTGGATGAATAGTGTAACCTGAATAATGAGCCTCGTGCAGAATCTCTTGTCTCAGATTTCCAGAATTAGGGACCCAAAGTCTATTCTCATAGAAAATAATACCAAAATCCAAAATTTGTAATTCAGGTTTCTTACCAGACTTGATCTGATCAATCAACTTTGAACAGCATTTGATTTCTGAGATTCATGAATCTTTTCTTCTAAAGAGGATTGAATGATCATCTGAGTTATTTTTCCAGAATCAGTAGGAGATATTACCTCCAACTGTAATCTTTCCATATCTTGTATCAGATATTCATCAGAAGTGAGATATGCACATGATAAGCCAGAAGACTTCCTGCTCAAAACATCTGCCACCACATTAGCCTTACCAGGCTGATACTGTATAGTCAGATCGTAATCCTTAATCAACTCAAGCCATCTTCTTTGCCTCAAATTCAGATCCTTCTATGCGAATATGTACTTTAAACTCTTATGATCTGAGAAAATCTCACATTTGACACCATACAAGTAATGACGCCAAATCTTCAGAGCAAATACAACAGATGCCAACTCTAAATCATGTGTCGGATAATTCTTTTCATGTGGTTTTAATTATCGTGAAGCATAAGCTATTACCGGACCATGCTGCATTAAAACACATCCCAAACCTTTTAATGAAGCATCTCTGAATACTTGGAATCCTTCCGTATCAGATGGAAGTGCTAACACTGGAGCAGAAGTCAAACAATCTTTCAATCTCTGAAAAGCTGCTTCACTCTCTGGTGTCCAAACAAAAGCTACTGACTTCTGAGTCAATCTCGTCAAATGTGCAGAAATTTGAGAAAAGCCCTTCACAAACTTCCTGTAATATCCAGCCATACCCAAGAAGCTGCGTACCTCAAACACCGTAGTAGGCCTTGGCCAATTAGCAACTGCTTGAATTTTCTGGGGATCAACAGAAATACCTTCACCGCTCACTACATGCTCCAGAAAAGAAATGCTTCTTAGCCAGAACTCACATTTGGAAAATTTTGCATACAACTGATGCAACCTCAGAGTCTCTAATACAGTTTTCAAATGTCTGGCGTGATCTTCCTCAGAAGCAGAATATACCAGAATATCGTCTATAAAAACAATTACAAACTGATCCAGATATTCTTTGAACACTCTGTTCATCAAATCCATAAAAACAGCTGGTGTATTCGTCACCCCAAATGGCATTACCAAAAACTCATAGTGTCCGTATCGAGTGCTGAAAGTTGTTTTCATCACATCAGCTTCTCTTACCTTTACCTGATAGTAACCAGATCACAAATCAATCTTTGAGAATACACAAGATCCATCAAGTTGATCAAATAGATCATCAATCCGTGGCAATGGATACTTATTCTTGATTGTAACTTTATTCACCTCTCTATAGTCAACACACATACGCATCGTACCGTCCTTTTCTTTACAAATAAAGCAGGTGCTCCCCAAGGTGAAACACTAGGATGTACGAATCCTCTATCAACCAACTCCTGAAGCTGAACTTTCAATTCTGCAAGCTCCTTTGGTGCCATCCTATATAGAGCTTTTGATATCGGGGCCGTACCCAGAAATACATCAATGCAGAACTCAATATCTCTGTCTGGAGGCAAACCGACTAACTCCTCAGGAAATACATCCAAAAAATCTCGTACTACTGGGATGTCAGAAATAGAACCCGCATCTATATTCATATCCCTGACTGATGCCAAAAACACCATACAACTCTTCTTCCACAATCTTCTCACTTCAAATATAGAAATCAGACAGGATAAAATACCTCTCAATCCTTGAAGTACACAACTTTCATTGCCCATAAATAATGTAACTCGCTTCTTCAAACAATCAATTTGAGCACTATACAAACTCAGCCAATTCATGCCCAAAATCAAATCATACAAAGAAATCGGTAACAAAATCAAACAAGAATCCCACTTCTTATCAGAAATTTCAGTCTCACATAAATAAAACTTTCGGGCTATCATATTATCTCCAGCCGGCAAATTAACAGAAAGAGAAATAGGTAACGGGACTGAATCCAGTTGCAAAACATTAAAGCAATGCTCAGAAATGAATGAGTGACTAGCCCCAGAATCAAATAAAATGCGACAGGGATGTTCAGAAATGTAAACCGTACCTGTCACCACATCTGGAGCATCTCGAGCCTCTTGTTGATTCAAACTGTACACACGTGGCTGAACTGGAGCTGGAGCTACAGAACTACTAGGCTCCCTCTGAGTACCTCTGTGTGGTCTCCTAGCCACAAAACCTGAACCACTAGCTCTACCAGATAATCCTTCGAAAACAGTACGGAGAGGAGCTGTCCTCGGCTGGAAGGCCGGTCTAACAAAACTCTCAGATCTGAACTCAGATTGTCGGTCAAATCTCCCTTGTGGACACTCTGCTATTTGATGTCCTGTCTGGCCACATCTGAAACACTGACCAGTCATTCTGTAACACTGGCCAAAGTGTCGTCGTCCACAGTTCTGGCACACAGGTGCCCCACTGACAGAACCAGAGCGGGCTACACTGCCACTACTAGAAACTACTGCAGATACTGACTGTCCACTTCTTTTGGAATCTCAAGATACAAATCTATTCTTCTTCCCAGGAAAACTACTACCTGAACTATCACCACCGAATCTCTTTCTACTAGCAGTCCACCGCTGCTGAGTTGCCATCAGATCATTTTCTATGAGTCTGGCTCTCTCCACAAGCTCAGAGAAATAAAAAATGTGAAATGGTACCAGTGGTTACTTTTGATTTTTTTACAGTCATGGCTAGCTTTGGAATTGCTTTTCTTTTTCTTTTTAACAAATTATAGAACCACAGAGCTGCTACAAACATCCAAGTGTACAGAAAACTCATCCATTCTTTCTTCTTTCTTTCATCAAAAATAATGTACACTACAGTGCATGGCTATAAATAGAAAGTACATAACAGAAAAGTAACCTAGCCATGACTGTACAAAAATCAAAAGTACAAAAATACCTATGACTGCAATTCATATCCTGAACGACTAGTCTGACACTTCCTTCCTTTTCCCAAAGCCTGAAAACCATGAAGATAACCACAGTGAGCTAACAGCTCAGCAAGATCACACTAGCCGATCTAAATTCTCAGATTCACATACAAAACTGAAATCTCAAAACAAAGCACGGAATTCAAAGCATCAAATAGAGTTCAGATTTTATCACAAAAATTATCAGAACATAAACAGAATTCATCACACCACAGAAATCATCTTATCACAACAATCATCGAAAATTGAATCAAATTCATCTCACAGAATCATACAAATCACATCACAGAATCGTATTTCAAATCACATATCATATCACATTTCAGATCACATATCAGATTGCGTATCCCTGACACAGACAGAATCTCAGAGGATTCCGGCCCCTTATGCCTCCCTTCCTAGACACAGACAGAATCTCAAAGGATTCTTGCCCCTTATGTCTCCCTTTGTGCTTACAGCACCAGAACATATCAGATTATCAGATCAGAATTCATTTTCATATTCCCGGACCCAGACAGAATCTCAAAGGATTCTGGCCCCTTATGCCTCCCTTCCCAGACACAGACAGAATCTCAAAAGATTCTGGCCCCTTATAACTCTCTTCTGATATCATTCAAATCATATAAAACATCAAATCATATCATTTTCAAAGAAATCAACTACGTATCAAAATGCAGTCAGACAGTATAACGGCAGACAACGGAAAATCCAACGAATCAAAATTCACAGTTTCAGAAAATTTCCAAATTAGCAGAGCTCATGTACAACATCATTTCAAAACTTTCATTGTACTATAGCACTATTTTTCGACATCCAGAAAATTTTCTATACAATAAAAATCTCACATATTTCAAAATACCCGATGAAAATTTTCCAGAAAATAGTAAAAAATGTGCATAATAATAATCTCGATAACATACCAAAAGTTACGCGGTAAAAGTTTTACCAGTGCAAAGTTATACCCATTTTTCGCTAACGGAAACACAATTTTAATCAGAAAATCCGTCAAAATTCACATTTCTGAAAATTGAGATTGACATAATGTGCCTTACCTCGAGTCGATCAACTTTCCCAACTGCGACGACGGACAAAAACGGACCGAAGTCATCCAAAATGTGGATTTCCTTCTCCTTTCCTTCTCTTTCTCTCTCTAGCCTTTTTCTCTCTCCAAAAATCACATAAATGAGATATTTAGTGGGCTGAGATCTTTTCAGTTCGTCCCGGACGATCGTGTCATTCGTCCCGGACGATAATTTCTTCGTACGGACGAAATTACTGGACGATCAGCTTTGTAAAATTTTTGTTCTGTTCGTACAGACTATTCGTACAGACGAACTAAGTTCGTACCAATAGTTCGTACAGACGAAACTGCTGTATGATCGGCTCTGGACGGTTCGTACGGGACTAACAGGTTCGTACAGACGGTTCGTACAGACGATTCTGCAGGAAGATCGGCTCTGGACGGTTCGTCCAGACGGTTCGTACGGGACTAACAGGTTCATACAGTACGAACCTGCACCAAAAATCTTTAATTTCTCAGTTCGTACAGACGGTTCGTACAAATTCATCCGGGACTAACCTGCACGAAATTTTTTTTTTTCAAGGGTTCTCACAATCTACCCAGCTTAAGAAAAATGTCGTCCTCGACATAGCCAAAACAAACGGAGTCAAAATAGACTTGGATACAACTGTCTCATATCAGATTCATTCTCCCAAGTAGCCTCTCTAGTTGTTCTATGCTTCCACTGCACCTTAACCATAGGAATCTGTTTACTTCTCAACTTTCTTACATCATAAGCTAAAATCCTTTCAAGTTCTTCTTTGTATTGTAGATTTTCCTGAACTTGAACATCGTCAGCAGATAATTTCTTCCCTGAATCAGATATCCACTTTCTCAGGGTTGACACATGAAACACATTATGTAATCAGACATCTGTTCAGGTAATAATACCCTGTAAGCAGAATTTCCAATCTTCTCAACGATTTCAAAAGGTCCAACATACTTTGGACTGAGTTTGCTCATTCTTCCAAATCTGCTAACGCCTTTCATCGGACTGACTTTGACATATACAAAGTCACCAACCTGAAATTCAACCAGTCGGTGCTTCTGATTGTAATACTTCTGTTGTTTATCTTGTGCAGATTTCAACTTTTCTTTAATCAGATTGATCTTCATCACAGTATCATCCACAAAAGCTGAACCCATCACTTGTCTATCTCCCACTTTTGTCAAAGTCAAAGGAGTTCTACACTTTCTGCCGTACAGAGCTTCGTATGGAGCCATACCAATACTTGACTTATAACTATTATTATAGGCAAATTCTATCAGTGGGATATGATCTTCCCAACTGCCTCCAAAATCCAAAACACACAATCTCAAAAGATCTTCTAGTACCTGAATAGTCCTTTCAGACTGTCCATCAGTCTGCGGATGAAAAGCCGTACTGAAATGCAACTTTGTGCCCAATCCTTGCTGAATTCCTCTCCATAGTCTGGAGGTAAATCTGCCATCCCGATCAGAGACAATCACTTTTGGCACACCATGTAATCTGATAATTTCTTTAACATAGATCTGTGCCAACTTATCTACCGAATCTGTTTGTCTAATCAGAAGAAAATGGGCAGACTTCGTCAGCTGATCTATAATAACCCAAATAGCATCATGTCCTTACCTTGATCTAGGAAAACCCATAGCAAAATCCATTGTTACCTCTTCCCATTTCCACTCAGGAATAGGCAATGACTACAAAAGACCTCCCGGTCGCTGGTGTTCCGCCTTCACTAACTGACAGGCTTCACTTTTTGAAATGAACTCCACTATATCATTTTTCAATCCAGGCCACCAAAACATACTTTTCATATCTCCGTACATCTTACCACTTCCTGGATGAATAGTGTAACCTGAATAGTGAGCCTCGTGCAGAATCTCTTGTCTCAGATTTCCAGAATTAGGGACCCAAAGTCTATTCTCACAGAAAATAATACCAGAATCAGAAATTCGTAATTCAGGTTTCTTACCAGACTTGATCTGATCAATCAACTTTGAATATTCAGCATTTGATTTCTGAGCTTCATGAATCTTTTCTTCTAAAGAGGATTAAATGATCATCTGAGTTATTCTTCCAGAATCAGTAGGAGATATTACCTCCAACTGTAGTCTTTCCATATCTCGTATCAGATATTCATCAGAAGTGAGATATGCACATGATAAGCCAGAAGACTTCCTACTCAAAGCATCTGCCACTACATTAGCCTTACCAGGCTGATATTGTATAGTCAGATCATAATCCTTAATCAACTCAAGCCATCTTCTTTGCCTCAAATTCAAATCCTTCTGAGTGAATATGTACTTTAAACTCTTATGATCTGAGAAAATCTCACATCTGACGCCATACAAGTAATGACGCCAAATCTTCAAAGCAAAACAACCGCTGCCAACTCTAAATCATACGTCGGATAATTCTTTTCATGTGGTTTCAATTATCTTGAAGCATAAGCTATTACTCGACCATGCTGCATTAAAACACATCCCAAACCTTTTAATGAAGCATCACTGAATACTTGGAATCCTTCCATATCAGATGGAAGTGCTAACACTGGAGCAGAAGTCAAACAATCTTTCAATCTCTGAAAAGCCGCTTCACACTCTGGTGTCCAAACAAAACCAACTGACTTCTGAGTCAATATCATCAAAGGTGCAGAAATTTGAGAAAAGCCCTTCACAAACTTCCTGTAATATCCAGTCATACCCAAGAAACCGCGTACCTCAAACACCGTAGTAGGCCTTGGCCAATTAGCAACTGCTTGAATTTTCTGGGGATCAATAGAAATACCTTCACCGCTCACTACATGCTCCAGAAAAGAAATGCTTCTTAGCCAGAACTCACATTTGGAAAATTTTGCATACAACTGATGCTACCTCAGAGTCTCTAATACAGTTTTCAAATGTCTGGCGTGATCTTCCTCAGAAGCAGAATATTCCAGAATATCGTCTATAAAAATAATAACAAACTGATCCAGATATTCTTTGAACACTCTGTTCATCAAATCCATAAAAATAGCTGGTGCATTCGTCACCCCAAATGGCATAACCAAAAACTCATAGTGTTTGTATCGAGTGCTGAAAGCTGTTTTCATCACATCGGCTTCTCCTACCTTTACCTGATAGTAACTAGATCGCAAATCAATCTTTGAGAATACACAAGATCCAGCAAGTTGATCAAATAGATCATCAATTTGTGGCAATGGATACTTATTCTTGATTGTAACTTTATTCAGCTCTCTTTAGTCAACACACATACGCATCGTACTGTCCTTTTTCTTTACAAATAAAACAGGTGCTCCCCAGGGTGAAAGACTAGGACGTACGAATCCTCTATCAACCAACTCCTGAAGCTGAACTTTCAATTCTGCAAGTTCCTTTGGTGCCATCCTATATGGAGCTTTTGATATCGGGGCCGTACCCGAAAATATATCAATGCAGAACTCAACATCTCTGTCCGGAGGCAAACCGACTAACTCCTCAGGAAATACATCCAAAAAATCTCGTACTACTGGGATGTCAGAAATAGAACCCGCATCTATATTCATATCCCTGACTGATGCCAAAAACACCATACAACCCTTCTTCCACAATCTTCTCACTTCCAATGCAGAAATTAGATAGGATAAAATACCTCTCAATCCTTGAAATACACAACTTTCACTCCCCATAAAAAATGTAACTCT
Source organism: Dendrobium chrysotoxum (assembly GCA_019925795.1). Classification (NCBI taxonomy): domain Eukaryota; kingdom Viridiplantae; phylum Streptophyta; class Magnoliopsida; order Asparagales; family Orchidaceae; genus Dendrobium; species Dendrobium chrysotoxum. The sequence goes on from CM034313.1 coordinate 49,010,730, forward strand.
CTTCTTCAAACAATCAATTTGAGCCCTATACAAACTCAGCCAATTCATGCCCAAAATCACATCATACGAAGAAATCGGCAACAAAATCAAACAAGACTCCCACTTCTTATCAGAAATTTCAATCTCACATAAACAAAACTTTCGAGCTATCATATTATCTCCAGCCGGCAAAATAACAGAAAGCGAAATAGGTAACGGGACTGAATCCAGTTGCAAAACATCAAAGCAACGCTCAGAAATGAATGAGTGACTAGCCCCAGAATCAAATAAAACGTGACAGGGATGTTCAGAAATGTAAACCGTACCTGTCACCACATCTGGAGCATCTCGAGCCTCTTGTTGATTCAAACTGTACACACGTGGCTGAACTGGAGCTAGAGCTACAGAACTACTAGGCTCCCTCTGAGTACCTCTGGGTGGTCTCCTTGCCACAAAACCTGAACCACTAGCTCTACCAGATGATCCTTCAGAAATAGTACGGGGAGGAACTGTCCTCGGCTGGAAGGCCGGTCTAACAAAACTCTCGGATCTGAACTCAAATCGTCGGTCAAATCTGCCTTGTGGACACTCTGCTATTTGATGTCCTGTCTGGCCACATCTGAAACACTGACCAGTCATTCTGTAACACTGGCCAAAGTGTCATCGTCCACAGTTCTGGCACACAGGTGCCCCACTGACAGAACCAGAGCTGGCTACACTGCCACTACCAGAAACTGCTGCAGATACTGACTGTCCACTTCTTTTGGAATCTCCAGATACAAATCTCATTTTTTTCCCAGGAAAACTACTACCTAAAGTATCACCACCGAATCTCTTTCTACTAGCAGTCCACCGCCGCTGAGTAGCCATCAGATCATTTTCTATGAGTCTGGCTCTCTCCACAAGCTCAGAGAAATCAGAAATATGAAATGGTACCAGTGATTGCCTCAGACTATCCCGAAGTCCTCTAAAAAACCTATAGCACTTCTCTGCAGGAGTGCTCACCAACTGTGGAGCATATCTAGCCAAAGCAGTAAACTCTGCCTCATATTGCATAACTATCTTGCTCCCCTGAACCAACCTCAGAAAAGTCTCCTGTATTTGCTGTCTTGCAGAAGGGGGTACAAACCAGGTTCTAAACACATCAGAAAACTCCTCCCAAGAAATCAGAGAGTTCAATCTCCCTTGGAATTTCTCCTCCTGCTGGCCCATCCACCAGCGCTCTGCCTCACTATCTAATAGAAAAACTGCTAACGGTACCTTTCTCTCAGAAGGACACTGCATACTATCAAATGTCTTTTCCAGTCTCCTCAACCAATCCTCTGCCTCTCTAGGCACAACAGTACCTTAAAATCTCAGAGGTTTCAATCTCAAAAACATTTGTAGATGTCTGTCCACCTCTTCAGATCTGGCAACAGGAACTCTGCTCTGTGCCTCACCCATCATCTGGGCTATCAAAGTAGCAAACTGTGAAACTGTATCGGAACCAACTGTGGGAGCAGAACTATATACAGGAGCTGCCTGACTAGCACTTTGTCCATCAGTTATATCCGGGTCTGGCAGATTCATGATCACACAGAATACAGAACTATGCACATAAAACAAAATTAATAAACACACATACAACCCAAAACTGCCCCACCAGACTTACAGATCAATGCCTATAGCTTTGTCTTACGATCCAATTCTAAAACTAAAGCTCTGATACCAAAAAGATTGTCACAACCCAGCGCGACAAGAACTGATCCTATCGTGTTAGGTTGCGACAGAAAACCCCAGGATCTAGCTTTGGAATTGCTTTTCTTTTTCTTTTTAACGAATTACAGAACCACAGAGCTGCTACAAACATCCAAGTGTATAGAAAACTCATCTATTCTTTCTTCTTTCTTTCATCAAAAATAATGTACACTACAGTGCATGGCTATAAACAGAAAGTACATAATAGAAAAGTAACCTAGCCATGACTGTACAAAAATCAAAAGTACAAAAATACCTATGACTGCAATTCAGATCCTGAACGACTAGTCTGACACTTCCTTCCCTTTCCCAAAGCCTGAAAACCATGAAGATAACCACAGTGAGCTAACAGCTTAGCAAGATCACACTAGCTGATCTAAATTCTCAGATCCACACACAAAACTGAAATCTCAAAACAAAGCATGGAATTCAAAGCATCAAATAGAGTTCAGATATTATCATAAAAATTATCAGAACATAAACAGAATTCATCACACCACAGAAATCATCTTATCACAATAATCATCGAAAATTGAATCAAATTCATCTCACAGAATTGTACAAATCACATCACAGAGACATATTTCAAATCACATATCAGATCACATTTCAGATCACAGATCAGATTGCGTATCCCTGACACATACAGAATCTCAGAGGATTCTGGCCCCTTATGCCTCCCTTCCCAGACACAGACAGAATCTCAAAGGATTCTGGCCCCTTATGTCTCCCTTTGTGCTTACAGCACCATAACATATCAGATTATCAGATCAGAATTCATTTTCATATTTCCGGACCCAAACAGAATCTCAAAGGATTCTGGCCCCTTATGCCTCCCTTCCCAGACATAGATAGAATCTCAAAGGATTCTGGCCCCTTATAACTCCCTTCTGATATCATTCAAATCATATAAAACATCAAATCATATCATTTTCAAAGAAATCAACTACGTATCAAAATGCAGTCAGACAGTATAACGGCAGACAACAGAAAATCCAACGAATCAAAATTCACAGTTTCAGAAAATTTCCAAATTACCAGAGCTCATGCACAACATCATTTCAAAACTTTCATTGTACTATAGCACTATTTTTCGACATCCAGAAAATTTTCTGTACGATAAAAATCTCACATATTTCAAAATACCCGATGAAAATTTTCTAGAAAATAGTCAAAATATGCATAATAACAATCTCGATAACATACCAAAAGTTACGCAGTAAAAGTTTTACCAGTGCAAAGTTATACCCGTTTTTCTCTTACGGAAACACAATTTTAACAAGAAAATCCGTCAAAATTCACATTTCTGAAAATTGAGATAGGCATAATATGCCTTACCTCGAGTCGATCAACTTTCCCAACTGCGACGATGGACAAAAACGGACCGAAGTCGCCCAAAATGTGGATTTCCTTCTCCTTTCCTTCTCTTTCTCTCTCTAGCCTTTTTCTCTCTCCAAAAATCACATAAATGAGATATTTAATGGGCTGAGATCTTTTCAGTTCATCCCGAACGATCGTGTCATTCGTCTCGGATGATAATTTCTTCGTACGGACGAAATTACTGGACGATCGTCTCTGTAAAATTTTTATTCTGTTCGTACAGACTGTTCGTACAGACAGTTCATACAGACGAAACTGCTATATGATCGGCTCTGGACGGTTCGTCCAAATGGTTCGTACGGGACTAACAGGTTTATACAGACGATTCGTACAGACGATTCTGCAGGACGATCGGCTCTGGATGGTTCATCCAGACGGTTCGTACGGGACTAACAGGTTCATACAGTACGAACCTGCACCAAAAATCTTGAATTTCTCAGTTCCTCCAGATGGTTTCCAGTACTTGAATAGTCCTTTCAGACTGTCCATCAGTCTGCGGATGAAAAGCCGTACTGAAATGCAACTTCATGCCCAATCCTTGCTGAATTCCTCTCTATAGTCTAGAGGTAAATCTGCCATCCCGATCAGAGACAATCACTTTCGGAACACCATGTAATCTGATAATTTCTTTAACATAGATCTGTGCCAACTTGTCTACCGAATCTATCTGTCTAATCGGAAGAAAATGGGCAGACTTCGTCAGTCGATCTATAATAACCCAAATAGCATCATGTCCTTGCCTTGATCTCGGAAAACCCATAGCAAAATCCATTGTTACCTCTTCCCATTTCCACTCAGGAATAGGCAATGACTGCAAAAGACCTCCCGGTCGCTGGTGTTCCGCCTTCACTAACTGATAGGCATCACATTTTGGAATAAACTCCACTATATGCTTTTTCAATCCAGGCCACCAAAACATACTTTTCATATCTCCGTACATCTTACCACTTCCTGGATGAATAGTGTAACCTAAATAATGAGCCTCGTGCAGAATCTTTTGTCTCAGATTTCCAGAATTAGGGACCCAAAGTCTATTCTTACAGAAAATAATACCGGAATCAGAAATTCGTAATTCAGGTTTCTTACCAGACTTGATCTGATCAATCAACTTTGAATATTTAACATTTGATTTCTGAGCTTCATGAATCTTTTCTTCTAAAGAGGATTGAATGATCATCTGAGTTATTCTTCCAGAATTAGTAAGAGATATTACCTCCAACTGTAGTCTTTCCATATCTCGTATCAGATATTCATCTGAAGTGAGATATGCACATGATAAGCCAGAAGACTTCCTACTCAAAGCATCTGCCACTATATTAGCCTTACCAGGCCCATATTGTATTGTCAGATCAAAATCTTTAATCAACTCAAGCCATCTTCTTTGCCTCAAATTTAGATCCTTCTGCGTGAATATGTACTGTAAACTCTTATAATCTTAGAAAATCTCACATCTGACACCATACAAGTAATAACGCCAAATCTTCAGAGCAAATACAACAGCTGCCAACTCTAAATCATGCGTCGGATAATTCTTTTCATGTGGTTTTAATTATCGTGAAGCATAAGCTATTACCCGACCATGCTGCATTAAAACACATCCCAAACCTTTTAATGAAGCATCACTGAATACTTGGAGTCCTTCCGTATTAGATGGAAGTGCTAACACTGGAGCAGAAGTCAAACAATCTTTCAATCTCTGAAAAGCCGCTTCACACTCTGGTGTCCAAACAAAAGCTACTGACTTCTGAGTCAATCTGGTCAAAGGTGCAAAAATCTGAGAAAAGCCCTTCACAAACTTCCTGTAATATCCAGCCATACCTAAGAAACTGCGTACCTCAAATACCATAATAGGCCTTGGCCAATTAACAACTACTTGAATTTTCTGGGGATCAACAGAAATACCTTCACCACTCACTACATGCCGCAGAAAAGAAATGCTTCTTAGCCAGAACTCACATTTCGAAAATTTTGCATACAACTGATGCTGCCTCAGAGTCTCTAATACAGTTTTCAAATGTCTGGCGTGATCTTCCTCAGAAGCAGAATATACCAGAATATCGTCTATAAAAATAGTTACAAACTGATCCAGATATTCTTTGAACACTCTGTTCATCAAATCCATAAAAAAAGCTGGTGCATTCGTCACCCCAAATGGCATAACCAAAAACTCATAGTGTCCGTATCGAGTGCGGAAAGCTGTTTTCATCACATCATCTTCTCTTACCTTTACCTGATAGTAACCAGATCACAAATCAATCTTTGAGAATACAGATGATCCAACAAGTTGATCAAATAAATCATGAATCTGTGGCAATGGATACTTATTCTTGATAGTAACTTTATTCAGTTCTCTATAGTCAACACACATACACATCGTACCATCCTTTTTCTTTATAAATAAAACAAGTGCTCCCAAAGGTGAAACAGTAGGACATATGAATCCTCTATCAACCACTTCTGAAGCTGAACTTTCAATTCTGGAAGTTCCTTTGGTGCCATCCTATATGGAGCTTTTGATATCGGAGCCGTATCCGAAAATACATCAATGCAGAACTCAACATCTCTGTCCGGAGGCAAACCGACTAACTCCTCAGGAAATACATCCAAAAAATCTCGTACTACTGGGATGTCAGAAATAGAACCCGCATCTATATTCATATCCCTGACTGATGCCAAAAATACCATACAACCCTTCTTCCACAATCTTCTCACTTCCAATACAGAAATCAGACAGGATAAAATACCTCTCAATCCTTGAAATACACAACTTTCACTGCCCATAAATAATGTAACTCGCTTCTTCAAACAATCAATTTGAGCCCTATACAAACTCAGCCAATTCATGCCCAAAATCACATCATACGAAGAAATCGGAAACAAAATCAAACAAGACTCCCACTTCTTATCAGAAATTTCAATCTCACATAAACAAAACTTTCAGGCTATCATATTATCTCCAGCCGGCAAAATAACAGAAAGCGAAATAGGTAATGAGACTGAATCCAGTTGCAAAACATCAAAGCAACGCTCAGAAATGAACGAGTGACTAGCCCTATAATCAAATAAAATGCGACAGGGATGTTCAGAAATGTAAACCGTACCTGCCACCACATCTGGAGCATCTCGAGCCTCTTGTTGATTCAAACTGTACACACGTGGCTGAAATGGAGCTGGAGCTACAGAACTACTAGGCTCCCTCTGAGTACCTCTGGGTGGTCTCCTTGCCAGAAAACCTGAACCACTAGCTCTACCAGATGATCCTTTAGAAATAGTACGGGGAGGAACTGTCCTCGGCTGGAAGGCCTGTCTAACAAAACTCTCTGATCTGAACTCAGATCGTCGGTCAAATCCCACTTGTGGACACTCTGCTATCCGATGTCCTGTCTGACCACATCTGAAACACTGACCAGTCATTCTGTAACACTGGCCAAAATGTCGCCGTCCATAATTCTGGCACACGGGTGCTCCACGAATAGAACCAGAACTGGCCACACTGCCCGAAACTGCTGTTGATACTGACTGTCCACTTCTTTTGGAATCTCCAGATACAAATCTGTTCTTCTTTCCAGGGAAACTACTACCTGAAGTATCACTACTGAATCTCTTTTTAGTAGCAGTCCACTGCTGCTGAGTAGCCATCAGATCATTTTCTATCAGTCTGGCTCTCTCCACCAGCTCAGAGAAATCAGAAACGTGAAATGGTACCAGGGGTTGCCTCAAACTATCCCGAAGTCCTCTCAAAAACCTATAGCACTTCTCTGTAGGAGTGCTCACCAATTGTGGAGCATATCTAGCCAAAGCGGTAAACTCTGCCTCATATTGCATAACTGTCTTGCTCCCCTGAACCAATCTCAGAAAAGTCTCCTGCATTTGCTGTCTTGCAGAAGGGGGTACAAACCAGGCTCGAAACACATCAGAAAACTCCTCCCAAGAAATCAGAGAGTTCAATCTTCCTTGGAATTTCTCCTCCTGCTGGCCCATCCACTAGCGCTCTGCCTCACCATCTAATAGAAAAACTGCTAACGGTACCTTTCTCTCAGAAGGACACTACATACTGTCAAATGTAATTTCCAGTCTCCTCAACCAGTCCTTTGCCTCTCTAGGCACAATAGTACCTTAAAATCTCGGAGGTTTCAATCTCAAAAACATTTGTAGATGTCTGTCCACCTCTTCAGATCTGGCAACAGGAACTCTGCTCTGTGCCTCACCCATCATCTGGGCTATCAAAGTAACAAACTGTGAAACTGTATCAGAACCAACTGTGGGAGCAGAACTATATACAGGAGCTGCCTGACTAGCACTTTGTCCATCAGTTATATTCGGGTCTGGGGGATTCATGATCACACAGAATATGGAACTATGCACATAAAATAAAAATAATAAACACACAGAAAGCCCAAAACTACCCCACCAGACTTACAGATCAAGACCTATAGCTCTGTCTTACGATCCAATTCCAAAACTAAAGCTCTGATACCAAAAAGATTGTCACAACCCAATGCGATAAGAACTGATCCTATCGTGTTAGGTTGCGACAGAAAACCCCAGGATCTAGCTTTGGAATTGCTTTTCTTTTTCTTTTCAACGAATTATAGAACCACAGAGCTGCTACAAACATCCAAGTGTACGAAAAACTCATCCATTCTTTCTTCTTTCTTTCATCAAAAATAATGTACACTATAGTACATGGCTATAAATAGAAAGTACAGAATAGAAAAGTAACCTAGCCATGAATGTATAAAAATCAAAAGTACAAAAAATACCTATGACTGCAATTCAGATCCTGAACGGCTAGTCTGACACTTCCTTCCCTTTCCCAAAACCTGAAAACCATGAAGATAACCACAGTGACCTAACAGCTCAGCAAGATCACACTAGCCGATCTAAATTGTCAGATCCATACACAAAACTGAAATCTCAAAATAAAGCACGGAATTCAAAGCATCAAATAGAGTTCAGATATTATCACAAAAATTATCAGAACATAAACAGAATTCATCAGACCATATAAATCATCTTATCACAGCAATCATCAGAAATTGAATCAAATTTATCTCACAGAATCGTACAAATCACATTACAGAATCATATTTCAAATCACATATCAGATCACATATCAGATCACATTTTAGATCACATTTCAGATCACATTTCAGATCACATATCAGATCACGTATCCCTGACACAGACAGAATCTCAGAGGATTCCGGCCCCTTATGCCTCCCTTTTAGACACAGACAGAATCTCAAAGGACTTTGGCCCCTTATGTCTCCCTTTGTGCTTACAGCACCAGAACATATCAGATTATCAGATCAGAATTCATTTTCATATTCCTGGACCAAAACAGAATCTCAAAGGATTCTAGCCCCTTATGCCTCCCTTCCCAGACACAGACAGAATCTCAAAGGATTCTGGCCCCTTATAACTCCCTTCTGATATCATTCAAATCATATAAAATATCAAATCATATCATTTTCAAAGAAATCAACTACGTATCAAAATGCAGTCAGACAGTATAACGGCAGACAACAGAAAATCCAACAACAACAACAACAACATCAAGCCTTTATCCCACTACGTAGGGTCGGCTACATGAATCCTTTTTCTCCATTGTGTCATATTAAAAGTCAAATTCTCGTTTAAATCTAATAAAGAAAGATCATTTCTAATATTTTCGAACCAAGTCTTTTTAGGTCTACAGAAAATCCAACGAATTAAAATTCACAGTTTCAGAACATTTCCAAATTACCAGAGATCATGCACAACATCGTTTCAAGACTTTCATTGTACTGTAGCACAATTTTTCGACATCCAGAAAATTTTCTGTTCGATAAAAATCCCAAAGATTTCAAAATTCCTGATGAAAATTTTTCAAAAAATAGTTATGTGCATAATAACAATCTCGATAACATACCAAAAGTTACGTAGTAAAAGTTTTACCAGTGCAAAGTTATACCCATTTTTCGCTAACGGAAACACAATTTTAATCAGAAAATCTGTCAAAATTCACATTTCTGAAAATTGAGATCTGCATAATGTGCCTTACCTCGAGTTGATCAACTTTCCCAACTGCGACGACGGACGAAAACGGACCGAAGTCACCCAAAATGCGGATTTCCTTCTCCTTTCCTTCTCTTTCTCTCTCTAGCCTTTTTCTCTCTCCAAAAATCACATAAATGAGATATTTAATGGGCTGAGATCTTTTCAGTTCGTCCGGGACGATCGTGTCATTCATCCCGGACGATAATTTCTTCGTACGGACAAAATTACTGGACGATCGGCTCTGTAAAATTTTTGTTCTGTTCGTACAGACTGTTCATACAAACGAACTAAGTTCGTACAGACAGTTTGTACAGACGAAACTGCTGTACGATCGGCTCTGGACGGTTCGTCCAGACAGTTCATACGGGACTAACAGGTTGGTACAGACGATTTTGTAGGATGATCGGCTCTGGACGGTTCGTCCAGACGGTTCGTATGGGACTAACATGTTCGTACAGTACGAACCTGCACCAAAAATCTTGAATTTCTCAGTTCGTACAGACAGTTCGTACAGGTTCGTCCAGGACTAACCTGCACAAATTTTTTTTTTTCAAGGGTTCTCACAATGATCTTGTAGTAGCAAAGCGATACATCGATTCATTAAATGTCAGGTCCATGTCAGCAAGTGCCACAGTAGAGGAAACCCTTCAGTGATGTAGTGTTAGTTTATTTTATGGGCACCACGACGTAAATATCTCAAGCACTATGGCACCAGAATTTATTTTCTGTGTTTTTCTATAAATAGTCCATATATAATGTTAGTAGGGGAGTTCAGTCACTTCTTTAATTTCAATCTTTATAGTGCTTATCAAATTTTTCCTTTGGAGAAAAAACTAAGGGAATTCAAAGAAGTACTAAATAAATTTGATTAGAGTGTTTGGCCTTTATTTATGGAAGAAATTCTATAAGTTTAAGGAGGAGTGTAGAGGAGATCATTGAACCTATCCAGTGATAACTTTTCTTCTATACTTTCTTTCTTCTTTGAAATTAATAAAAATGGACTTGCTTCACTTGTTCTTTATATTTGGCTACATTCTCGAGTTTTCATGATGGTGTAAATGAAATATAGACTACTAAGAAATTCTCTTTATTAATAATTTTATGATATTTTCAATATATCAGGTCTTCATTTAATACACATAATGGTCATATATATAGTTAATATTAGGTGTAATATGTAGCCTAAGAATAAAAAAGTAGGCATAACCAAGTATGTTGGATTGGTATGATGCAAGCATCGTATAGTTCTTGGTATGTATCAAATTTATAGACATGAATTATCATGAGAGGTTTTAATGATACATACTTTACTTCCTCTTCTAAGATTCTCATAAGGTGACAGACTATGGGAGTTTACAGTGGTATTTAAAAGTTTGGGGGAGGTATTAAGACCTCGTTAAACTATCCCTAGGCACATTAAGAGGGGGGGGTGGGGTAGGTGGAATTGGTACTTTAAAAAATACTATAACAAAAACTTTCTTTTTGTTTTATGCTAGATAATAATTTTTTAAAACAGCTCTAATGAGTGACAAACACAAGCGGAAGTAATTCAGAACTACATATATTTTTTTTATTTTGAGGCATAAATAAATCAAGCAAAATATAAAGTTTCTTGCTAATCACAAATTAAACTAACTATATCTTTTAATAAGAAATAAAACTTGCGCCAAAAAAATTAATGTGCAAAAAATAAAAAATGCAGAAAAGAAAAAGAAATCAGAAAAAGCACACTAGAAATTTTATATTGGTTCTATCAACTTTGACCAACATCCACCCCCATGCCAAGGCAGAGAAGCCCTTACAAGAATTACCACCACCAAACCCAGTGCAGTCGAAAACTAGAAGTTATGTCATCCTTCTGGTGATGGCTGTGGACCATCAATCCTTTTTCACCCTCCTAGTGAAGGTAGATAATCTAAAAAATCTTTCTCACCTTCCTGGTGATGGTAGAGAACCCACAATCGTTTTTCACCCTCCTGATGAAGGCAGAGAACCCTAGACCCTGAATTTGAAGCTTCTCTCCCAAGAGCAACTCTAAGAACTCACGAAGGCCATAGAAGGAGGCTAGGTGCAAGCTTTCCTAGAGCAATCATATGAATTCCCCTCTCACTCCTCCCTCACACACAACCTCACCTTCTTACTCTCTAAGCCCAAAGCTCTCTCAAGAAATCCTTCCTTAGAGTTCCTTCAACAACCAAAAGTATTTTTGAAAGACTTCAATGAGCTGCATAAGTACAAGGCATCAAAAAATCCTAAATTTTCAATTAAGCCATCACTATTCATGCAGTACGATCTATATTTATACAGTATGATTAGTTCAAAATTGATGTTTTTCCAGTATGATGGAATAGTCATTTAGATGGACTGTTCAAATTTTATATACTTATCATACAGTATGATTGTCAATTCATGTGATATAATTAGTTGAAGTTCATGCAGTTCGTATTGGATGATTACTGGGATGATTGGAAATCATCTTTGTCAATCATCTGATATGATTGACATCGTATAGTACATTCAGTTCCAACATTAATAGTTTGTATAGAATGATTAACATTATACTATACGATTAGTTCAAAATTTAAGTTTTCATCTAGTATGACATTCGGGCTGACTGAATTTCATCTGTTTCAATCATACGGAATGATCTTTATCATACAATACGATTAGCCATATTTATTAAACCTTGATTTAATTAGCTAATCATAGGGGATAATCAAAGTAATATTTCAAATATTATATCGTATGATTTGGATTATATAGTACGATTAGTTCAAAATTAGATTTTTAAAACTCTTTCTTAAATTATCTAACGGGTAGGGTTTCTTGATGAAAATGAATCATATAGTACGATTAGTTCATTAGCATTAATGACATAATTAGACATTAACCCTTTATTTTCATATACCTGATCGTATGGTACGATTAATTCAAAAAATTTTAACTCAAATTTTCTCACTCCCCTGTGTGTGTATGCACAATCACCAATTTGGCATACACCCTAACATGTCCAGACTCAAAAAATATAAAATAAGAAAAATAAAAAATAAAAACTCTTTTAAAATACATTCTATTCTACCCTAACTTGAGTCTAGATCAATCTTGAGTGATGTATGATGTACCTTAAATGTTAGTGCACACAAAAAAGACAATATCCATTATATATGCTAGAAGAAATAAAATTCCAATCAATAATATTTGTTATCATTAAAATCAAAAGTAAGGGATCCTTGAATGCAATAATCTCCCCCTTTTTTATGATGGAAAATATTTTTGGTTGAAAAAGTAAGTCAATCTTCATTTCTCTTAAACTCGCCCTCACTAGGTAATAGATTTGAAAAATAGGAGTAAGCTTATTTTTAATTTAAAGATTTTTTTTATTTTAAAAAAAAATGCAAAATTGAAGAAAAGAAGAAGAAAAAATGAACTGAAAACAAAAATTACATAAGATCAACTATTTAATAAAAATGAAATAGACATACAAACAACAAATAACTACTCCCCCTTTTGACATCACCAAAAGTAAGAAAAAGTACAAACATAAAAAAGTTATAGAGCACAAAGAACACAAAAAATAACTAAACACAACACAAAATCTAAAAGTAGGAATGCCCTTGATCAGGTTGTGGTGGTGGTGGTGGCTAGAAGAATTTATCAATAGAAAAAAAAATTATTCCCTAAACCACACCATGTCTACCTCATATTGTTGTTACTGCAGCTAAACATAATAATCTGGGTATGAATCTTGTTGATAAAATCACTATATCAGCTCCTCATAAGAATAAGATTAGTATGCTGGTACAGGTGATGGCACCGGTGCTGGTGCAGGTGCAGCTGCAGGTCCAGTTGTAGAACCTGCTCGCCTTCTTCATTAAAATTTGGTTCATCTTATTCTTGGCCCCAGTGATGATGGAAAAGAATATGGAAGGAACCGTTAGTGTAGAAAATAGGAAAATTATCTGTAGTCATAGGGTATGTAAGCTAATACTTTTTGTCTAGAATATAGGAAATGACATGACAAAGAGCAATATTTTACTTTCTTCTAGTGGAAGGAAGTCGAATGGGAGACAATTTTGAATATAATCAATAATCATTTGGGCTTCATCAAATTGGGTTTCAAACATAATAAAATATGTGATTAAAAAAAGTAGAGTAATATTCACGTGATCTCTGGCTTAGGAATTATAGAGGCTCAAAGGACATGCTAAATAATACGCATATTTTGATTTAATGAGTGAACAAGGAGTTGATGTTGATTTAGGGTGACATTTTGGATAGTTAGATTGACTACACTCCAATCAAAGTCACCCCAAGAGGTAATTGATTAGGGTCGAGGTCCTTCAGTGGAAAAGAGGTGGTGCTCGCCTAAATCTTCTTTTATAATTTATACGTTATGCCAACAAACATAAAATCTCATAATGGGGGTAGCGGCACTAATCCTAAGATTTATAAAAAATTCATAGAGAAGCTCGGAGTGGAATGAAAAAGCAAGGGCAAGGAGAAATTAGATAGAGGTGGATGCGAAGAGACTCATCACATCATAGTTTAATGCTTATTAATTTGGCATTCTGGAGGGGGTGATGCAAGCTCCATACACCTATAATATGCAACTTCATCCTCAACAGATTGAAATGATCTTTAACAGGGAGATGAGAGCAAGAGCCTCCTTGGATCAGTCAACCTCACTTGATGCCTCTGACCATTTGAGAACGTAAAGATATGAGAGTATGAGTCCAAAGGGAAGAAAAGGAATTGAAGGATTTAGTGAGTTAAACAATAGAAATCCCATTAATTTATAAATTTTTCACCCGATCCTAAAGTATGATTTGAGATCATACGGTATGATCAGACGAAGTTAAATTATGTTGATGACTTGTTGGAAAAAGATGTCAAATCATACAGTACGATCAATATTGTACTGGATGTTCTTACGGAATTGTGTTCGTCCTAAGGAGTCATCTGTACAACTTTTGACTAAATGTATCAGACAGACTATGAAAAGGTGTTCATATAGTAAGATAGGCTAATTATTATCATACTGATTGATTTGAATATCCTATGATTTCAATGGATGAGCTATGTCTAGGGTACCGGATACTTAGGTTTTGGGCGCCTAATAGGTATCTAAGGATTCTCTTAATAATAGTTATATGAAATTATTTGAGATCAGCCTAACATCTAGCACAGAGATATACACTAAATATTATATCAAGTCTATTAGCAGTCAAATAAAGAAGTGATCCGATTATCCCTTTATATTACTTCTAGTCAACTAATTTTTATTTGGATCCTTATCTAACTAAATAGTAGAGCTCATGGGGGTATTTATTATCTTATCATTATCCATCTCATATTTCTTAAGCATATCCTTGATATATTTTGATTGGCTAAGGAAGGTTCCATCATCCCTTTGCTTCACACTAAATCCAAGGAAATAGTTAAGCTCTCTCATCATGCTCATCTCAAACTCTTCACACAGTATCTTTAAAAATTCATCACATAGATTTTTATTTATGGATTCAAATAGTATATCATTGATATAAAGCTAAATAATGAGTAGATATGTTCCTACTTTCTTAAGGGAAAGGGTGGTGTCTACACAACCCTTAATAAAAGCTCTATCTAGGAGGAATGTGCTCAGTCTTTCATACCAAGCTCTAGGTGCTTGCTTTAATCCATATAATGCTTTCTTTAATTTAAATACATGATTGAGAAATTGAGAATTCTCAAAACTTGAGTATTTATCTAAATACACATCTTCTTTAATCACCCCTTTTAGAAAGGCACTCTTAACGTCCATCTGATATAATTTGAATCCTCAAAAGCAAACAAAGGCTAGTAACACTCAAATGGCTTCTAATCTAGCTACAAGGAGAAAGGTTTCCTTAAAATTAATTCCTTTAATCTGATTGTACCTTTTAACTACTAATCTAGCCTTATTCCTCACCACTATATAGAGTCATTCATTTTATTTTTGAAAACCCACTTAGTTTCTATAACACTCTGGTTCTTATGCCTTATGACCAGTTCCCATACATCATTTCTAACAAATTGATTTAGCTCTTCTTGCATTGCTAGGGTCTAGAATTCATTTGCTAAGGCTTGATCTATGTTAGTGGATTCTATCATGGAGAAAAATGTAGAATAACTAACATCCTTCCTAAGTCCATGCCTAATTTTAACACCATTATATGGGTCTCCTAGGATAAGTTCTCTAGGATGACTAGATAAGTATCTCCATTCTCTAGGAAAAGGCTTCTGAGGTTCTACTCTATCCCCTAGTTCAATGTATTCTACCCCATGAATGACCTCTATATTTTCTTCTTCTAGTCTAGGTTCAGTGGTTTTATCTAATTCGTCAAACAAAACATGGGTAGATTCTTCTACTACTAAGGTTGTCTTATTGAAAATTTTATAGGCCTTACCTACAGATAAATATCCTAAGAAGACTCCATCAGATTTTGGATCAAACATTCCTATAGGGGATTTTCCATTAATCTGGATAAAATATCAACATTCAAAGACATGCAAGTGAGAAAGGTTGGGTGTCTTACCCTTAAGGAGCTCATAGGGTGTGTCTTATTTAACTTATATCTAACATTTTTCTTATTCAATACATAACAAGCAGTATTTATTACTTCTGCCCAAAAGTATCTAAGGAGAGAATATACAGCTAGCATGGCCCTAGTAGCTTTTACTTAAGTTTTATTCTTTTTTTCCAGCTATTCTACTTTGTTAAGGGGTCCTAGAGGCAGAAAAGTTATGCTTTATCCCTATCTTCTCAAAAAAGGATTTAAACTTACTCTCCGCCATGATCATTATGAATAGTTGATATTTCACATTCTAATTTTTTCTGTATCCAGGTGGAGGAGGTTCTAAATTTCTTAAAATAATTCTTTCTTTTATGTTAGGAATCTAACCTTGGTGAATCTAGAATAGTCATTAATAATTATAAATCCATATGATATTCTTTTTAGGCTGGCTGTACTAACGGGTCCAAATATATCCATATGAAAAATTTCTAGTGGCCTAAAGGTATTGATGTCCTTGATTGAATAAAATTACGAATTAATTTATTTTTCTAGTTGGCATGCATCAAATAGGTGGTCCTTAGTGAAGTCTAACATGGGTATACCTCGTACTAAGTCTTTCTAGGTAATATTCCTAAGGGTCTTCATTTTTACATGATATAGTCTCCTATGCCATAGCAAGGAATCATCAATAGTGGTTTTCAAGCACAAAGAGTTAGAGTATCTAATGCAATTTAAATAAAGCATATAAAAAATGTTGACTCTTTTCCCTTCTAAAACCAATTTACCTTTCAAACTAATCATGCATTTTGTAGATAAAAATTTAATGTCAAACCCTTTGTCACATAACTGACTAATACTAAGTAAATTATACTTTAAATCATCTACAAGTAAAATATTCTCAATTATGAGATTCTTTGAGTTTCTAATTATACCTGATCCCACTACTTTCTAAGTGGTGTTGTTTCCCAATGTGACCTTGCCTCCTAATCTGGCCACAAGCGTGATGAACTGCTTCAAATCTCCAGTCATGTGCCTTGAGCATCCATTGTCCAAATACCACATGCTCTCACTAGGCTTTTGTGAGAGCACTTTTACAAAGTCAATCAAATATTAGATTTGGGAACTCAATTAAGTTTGGTTTCCACCTTATGCCTTAATGAATGGCTTGCATGCATGCTATGATGTGGTGTATGTGATTTTAGCCTCCACACTATATGTGTCCTACGATGTATAGTGCAAGTGCAGGCTATGTGACCTAGCATGCCACAAGAATGACACCTAACCCCAGGGAATGGATTTACTAATTTTTGTTGGGGCATGCCCCTCTTCCTAGGGGTATATGATTGATGTAGTGATTTAGGATTATACCATTATGTCAATGTAGGTTGTATTCTATTTTATTACAAAGCATGAATTTTTGCTTTTAAAAATTGATTCACACTTTCAAGATTTGTAACTTCCAATCTTAATACATGCTCATAATTATCTAGTTCAAATGCACATGTTTCTAATTATTTGTATGAGTTTTCTATCTCAAGATGCATTAACTTCAAGGATTCATATGCATTGGATAGATCAGTATGCTTCTTGTTTACTAAATCAAACTCAACAAGTAAAGATATGTGATTGCTATCTAAATTTAAATCTTTACTATTAGAAAATTATTCTTTTTTTATAAAGTAGTAAAATTAGTGTTTAAACTAGTATATATCTTTTTAAGCTTTTTATATGAATCATGAATTTTTTTGATATAATAAATAGTTCATCATAAGATAGCTGGCATACCTCATCTTGATCTGACATATCAAGATTATCATTAGCTATAAGATACATGTTTATTACCTCCTCCTCTACTTCTTGTTTAAATAATTCTAAGGCGAAGTCAACCTACAAAGCTTTCTATGTTCGTTTGCTTTCCCTTTATAAACTTTGCCTTTTCTTTACCCTTCTCCTTGATTAGATGACTTTTCAGGTAGGGTAATCTATTCGTAGATGTCCTGGTTTCCTACATTCAAAATATATCATATCAAATGATGCTTTAAAATTTTTATTATTTTTATCTTTGCTCCACTATTATTGATGATGCTTTTGCTTTTAGGAAATTTTTGAATTGATGGGTCATCAAAACATTGTCGTCATCCTCCTTAGTTATATAGCTGCCACTGTCCAAGTTGTTGCCTTTCAAGGCCATGATCTTCTCCTTTTTCTTATCACCTACATGAAGTAGTCTTGGACTCACACCTTTCTCGTAAGTAATGAGTGAGCCAAGTAAGTTGTTAATCAAATATATATTTAAATCTTTAGATTCTAAAATTGTAATGACCTTAGCATCATAAGCACTAGGTAGGCAATATAAAATCTTGTTAACATTTTCAAAATTAGAAATTTCTCTACCTAATACATGTAGGGATGTCACTATCTGAGTGAACCTAGTGTACATTTTAGATATAGTCTCGCTAAGTTTCATACAAAATAGTTCATAGTAATACAGTAGATTATTTAACCTGAATTGTTTGACTTCTCTAGTTCCCTCACATGTGATGCAAAGTCTATCACATACTTTCTTCATCATAGTACTGAAAGTTCGATAGGGATGTCAATCCCTTATGAACTAGTCCTGAGGCTAACCAAGAGGGGGGGTGAATTGGTAGTTTTAAAAAATTCACAGGAAAAATGATGATTTAGAAAATCTTTATGTATGTTTTAAAATGATTGCAGTTATGCAATGATTTATGGATGTTTAATGATAACAGAATAATAAGCACAATTACACAATCATCAACAAAAAAGTAAGTGCAAAAAATAATAAGAAAGAACACACCAGATTTTATAGTGGTTCAGTCAACTTGACCTACGTCCACTCCCCGGAGACTCCCCTCCGGGTATTGCACTAACGCAAAAGTGACTCTCCTTCTGCTCCCACAACAAGGCAGAGAAGCCTGTATAAAAACTCCTTTCCACCAACCCGATGAGGCAGAGAACCTGAAGTCCTTTCGCTTCCTCCTTAAGCAGGCAGAGAACCTGAACTCCTTTCGCTTCCTCCTGAAGCGGGCAGAGAACCCAGATCTTCTTGTGAACGATCCTCCCATAGAAAACACTAACAAGATAAGAGACGATGAGCATAGAAGATAACACTGATCCTTGCTTGGAGCAACCTTTGTGAATCCCTCACAAACTCCCCCTCACAAGATCCTCTCTCTCTCTCTCCCAAACTCTCTCTCTCTCTCTCAAGGATTTCTCTAGAAAGGAAAGTGGCAAAAGATTTTTCTTGTTGGAAGAAAAAGATCTTTTAAAGGAGGGCTCAAAAATTGCCCTAAATCTCAACTAGTCATCAAAGATCATCCATGATGATCAGTCGATCGTCCTGTACGATCAATTCAAAATCAACTATTTTAACCTGGACGATCAGGTTCCTCTGGACGATTAGTAGACAAGAGTTGATCAGATCATCTCGTACGATTCAGTGAGCATCTGGGATGATTAGTGTAAATCAGGAATTTTGTTTAGAAGACAGCTCTGGTCATCTAGGGGAACTTGTGCTGGACGATCTCAAAATGACTTGATCATCCAGGATGATATATCTATCGTCCTGTACGATTAGTTCAAAAAGTGCCAAAATTATCCGGTTCACATCTCTTGACGTACAGGTCATAACATGCTGGACGATTTCAAAATGACTTGATCGTCCGGGATGATATGGGTATCATCCCGTATGATTAGTTCAAAATTGGGATTATAATCCTGCACACAGCTCTGGACGTATAGGTGATAGGCACTGGACGATCATGATTTTTAACACATCATCCCGTACGATCCTTCGATCGTTCAGGATGATATGATCGTATTAATCAGACCTTAATTACTTTCCTTAATTACCAAACTAATTTAGGCATGACTATCAAGGATCATCCAGGATGATACACGCATCATCCGGGATGATCAGACCAAATCTCAAAAAATAAAACTTGCCTAACTTGATCTGGTGGCTGAGAATTTTTGATTTAGGCCTATCATCTTGTACGATCATATGATCGTTCAGGATGATCTAATTAATCAGATTGACTAAACAAGATCATCTTAATTAGAGTTTCTATTTTCACTGGATCATTTTGGATGATGTGACTATCATCGAGGACGATCAGAACAATGATTGAATAGAAACTCTAATTCACTAAAACTCTCTCCTTGAGTGTTTGTGTGCTAGGTTACTTAGCGATGGAACAATTACATTACATTTGACTCAAGAAAGAAAAAAAATTACAATTAAACACACGCAAACCCGATCTTGAGTTGGCTTGGATTGCATTTGATCTTTTATACCAGAAATGATTAGCCAAGTAAATTAGAACACCAACATGTTTGTCATCATCAAAATTATACTTCTTGAATCCAAATTTGCAATAATCTCCCCCTTTTTGATGATGGTAAACATTGATGCAGTAGTTTCAAATAAAACAGACAGGAGTAATCAACGCACATACGAAAAAAAATATTTCATTTCAAATTTCACTAAACACAACATATAATAAGGGAAATAGTTACAACACAAAAATAGTAAAAGAAACTATAGTCACTCAAAATACCAACTCCCCCTTTTGACATCACAAAAAAGAGGAAGAACAGACAAAATAATACAAATAGAAAACATCCCAACACAAAAAGTTAAAAAGGAGGCGGATCCTAATTAGAAGGAGGAGGAGGTGGTGGCTGAAAGTAGCTGTGAATGGCGGTGAAATATGCTCCAAGCCAGGCTATATCCTGGTCGTGCTGTTGAGCAGCGTAGTCATTAAAGCGCTGTAGATCCTCAGTGTGCTACTGCTCCTAGGCAGCCACATAAGAATCAAATCGGGTCTCCCACTGGTCAAACCGTTGCACCAGATAATCAAAGAGGGATGCAATATGAAGGGGAGTAGGTGCATTAGGTGCAGCAGGAACAGGAACATCTTCTTCCGCTTCCTCCTCAACATCCGTGATGGGCTACAGATGAAGTCGAGTACTGTGGAGGACATGGAAGAAGTTATTTGTATAGTAGGAAGGAGGGACATTGGCAGGGACTGGATATTATAGATTATATTTCATCTCAAGGGCATAGGCAATGAGGTGGCCTAGGGCTAGATTTGGGCATCTCATGTGGCCCAGATCCCTAATGCTAGTGAGATGTTCAATATAACAGAAAAGGAGATCGGTAGCATTGAAATCCCAGTGGGCCAGGATATAGTAGGTGGTCAAGGAGAGTAAAGGGGTGATGTGGATGCAGTCCCCAGCCCTTGGGATGATTGAGCAGCGAAGGACATGCTGAATTGTATGAGCATCTTTAAGGAGGGAAGAACAGGCATTGTCATGGTAGTGGGCTTGGGTATTTCTAAGGAAGTGATTGGCGACACTCCAATCAAGATCAGGATCAGAAACAATGGTGTGGAGCTGATCGTCAGTGATGGAGAGTTGAAGGATATGGTGAAAATCCTTGGCGGTGAGTTCTATAGGTCGCTGATTAACGAAGGAGTGAAGGGCAGAGTAGTCAGCGATGATGCAAAGGTTTATGAAAAAGACCCTAAGAAGTTCAATGCTAAAGGGGAAGGCCAAGGTGAGGATGAAGGTCAGGGAGGTATGGGCAAACATATCTAAGACTGGGTAGGTAAGAGTGCGAGGGTTGACGATCTTGGAGTGAGTGATTCCAACTTTACGGTAAAGTTGGAAGGCAGCCCGATCGATTACGTTAGGAAAGTGAGGATCGACATTTTCCTTGCAGGAACTTGCACCTTGATGCCTAGATCTCTTTCCACCAGTCATTAGAATAACTAGAGATGAAGGATTGAAGGAAGAATGGTGAAGAAATTTAAAGAAAATGGTTGTTTAAGTAGAAGTTGGCCAGATCGTCCCATAAGATCGCAGGATCGTCCAGGACGATATGAGTAATTATGATGGCCAAGATGATTGGTCAAAAAGGCGGTCATATCATCCAGAATGATCAGATATCATCCAGGATGATTAGACACAGGCGATCGTCCTAAGGAGTCCAGGAAGACGACAGCTGATGAAAAGTATCATCCAGGACGATAAGGTGGATCATCCGGGAGGATATGTAATAAATATATAGGACGGGCCAAATTTGAATCATCCAACTGCTGCCACGTGGATCATCCGGGATGATGAGGTGTATCATCCAGGATGATGACCAATACTTGGTACATTCTCAATCATTTGATCAGGATCAGGAAAATTGGATCATATCATCCAGGATGATTGACAGATCGTCCAGGACAATCACCAATAATTGGTGCATCTCAGCCATGTGATCAGGGTGGGAAGGATTTAAATGAATCATCTAGGATGATGATGGATTATCTAGGATGAAGAGGATTATCCAGGATGATATGAAGAAAAAAATGAAAAAGATGGAGGATATAGAGGAAAGATCAGGGATCCCAAAACACACAAAAAAAAATGAAAACAAAATTAGATTAAAGAAAAATAGAAATGAGAAACACATAAACTAAAAAATAATGATTTTTTTTTAATTGATCAGCTTTAGGAAGTTAGAATTTTCCCTAGATTTTTAATCCAAAAACTAATAAGAAGAAAATTGACAACGCTGAAATCTAAAAAAGTTGGAAAATCGACTTTCGTAACTCCCACCTCAGACACCTTACAGGATCAAATTCCTTTCAAATAAAAGTTTAACTCAGAAGAAAAGAAATTAGATTCGAAAAGAGATCCATTCAAGCCTCGTTCTAGAAAAATATCTGATAAAATAGTATTACGAAGTAAGGAATCAGAAATCATAATTTTTAATCACAAGCTTTTGAAAATATTAAGTGACGCACAGATTTTTCTAAGATATTTAAAGATCTGAAAGAAAAGAAAACTTATTTCTTGGTGGGATCATTTTGTGCCTCTTTTTCAATTTATTTGGCGCACTGCGCATCTTTTAATTTTTGATACACTTTGTGTATCTTTCCAATTTGGCGACATTCTGCATCTTTTCAGGTTTAGGCTCATTTTGTGTCTCTTTCCATTTTGTTTGGTGCTTTGTGCATCTTTTATAAGCTTGCTTCCATTCATAATTATTAAAGAATCTTAGCTGTAAAATTACCTTTCAGACATAAGAGACGACAAAACTCATTCTCTATAAAAAGGAAGAGTAATTCACAAAACAAAAACCATATATCATATGATAAGTGCAATCACCTAATTAAGAAAAACATAACACTGATTCAAAGCTTTGAAAATACTATTCATGTGAGGTAGATTACTATAAGAAAATAAAATAATTCTCTAATTTAAAAACCAACTTTTTAATTATGAAGAAGATTTTTATCCGAAAGAAATAATACACCACTAAAGGGAGTTAGAGGAAGAGAAACAATCATCAATGTTTCTTCCCTTTAATAGATTCAGAGGAGTCGATTACTGCTTACGAGCTTTCAAACAAAAATAAGGCAAAACTCTCAGTCATAGATCCTATTTTTTAGCAGTAGTGAGCAGTGATCTGATTTAAAAGTGAGTAAGCAGTAAATAAAAATAAGATGGAAGAAAGATAGACACACGAAAATAAGTAAATGAAAATCAACAAATGAAAATTAGCAGGAAGTAATCAAATCTGAAAAGCAAATCAACCAACTAAAATAGCAGGAAAAAATATTCTGAATTAAAATGAACAATCAAATCAAACAAAAACTAAAAGCAAAATGAAGAAAACAGAAAAACATCAAAAATTGGTAATCATCAGAATCATGCATTTATGTCAATCACACCCAATCTGGTCCTCAAAATACTGAATGAGTCAAAGGCCAGTGGTTTAGTAAAGATGTCAGCCAGTTGATTTTCAGTTGCAATATGATGTAGCTCAATGTCCCCTTTTATAACATGGTCCCAAATGAAGTGATGCCCTATATCAAGGTGTTTGGTTCTAGAATATTGGATTAGATTCTTAGAAATACAGATGACACTGGTGTTATCACATAGAACTGAAATTATACCAATAGGTAATCCTAAATCAAAAACTTATTACTTCAACGAAAGAACTTGGGCCACACAACTTCTTAAGGCAATGTACTCAGCTTCAGCAGTGAAAAGTGCAACTGAGTTCTATTTTTATTGGACCAAGAGACTAAAGACTATCCTATAAATTGACAAATTCTAGAAGTGCACTTTCTATCCACTCTACACCCTATAAAGTCAGAATCAGAATATCCAATAATCTCAAAAGAAGTGTTGTGCCTAGGGTACCAGTTCCTAGGTTTGGGGTCCCTAAAAGATATCTAAGAATTCTCTTAACAGCATTCAGGTGGGACTCTTTAGGATCAGCTTAAAATCTAGCACAAAGATATACACTAAACATAATATCAGGTCGGCTAGCAGTCAGGTAAAGCAGTGATCAAATTATTCCCCTAAACTTCTTCTGATCAACAAATTTTTTATTTGAATCCTTATCTAACTGAACAATGGAACTCATGGGAGTGTTGATTGGCTTAGCTTTGTCTATGTCATATTTCTTCAAGACGTCCTTAGTGTATTTTGATTGATTTAGAAAAGTTCCATCATCCATTTTCCTTAAGCTAAACCCCAAAAAGTAGGATAATTCTCCCATCATACTCATCTCAAACTTCTTACTCATGGTTTTAGAAAAATCATCACATAGGACTTTATCAGAAGATCCAAAAAGTATATCATCAATATAGATCTGGATAATGAGTATATCATCTCCTACTTTCCTAACGAAAAGGGTGGTGTCTACGCTCCCCTTAACAAACTCTCTTTCTAAAAGGAATGTACTAAGCCTCTCATACCAAGCTCTGGGTACCTGTTTCAATCCATATAAGGCCTTTTTTAATTTGTGAATATGATTTGGATATTGAGAACTCTCAAAACCTGGGGGTTGCTCTACAAAGACATCCTCTTTTATTACCCCATTTAAAAAGGCACTCTTAACATCCATTTGAAACAGCTTAAATCCTTTATAATAGGCAAAGGCTAGTAGCACCCTAATGGCTTCCAATCTAGCTACAAGGGTTAAGGTCTCCTCAAAATCAATCCTTTTAATTTGATTGTACCCCTTAGCCACCAATCTTGCCTTATTCTTAACCACCACACCAGAATCATTCATCTTATTCTTAAAGACCCACTTGGTTCCCACAACACTTTGATTCCTAGGTCTTTCTACTAACTCCCAAACATTGTTCCATATAAATTGATTCAATTCCTTTTGCATAGTTAAGATCCAAAACTCATCAGAAAGTGTTTGATTGATGTTGGTGGGTTCAGTCATTGAGATAAAGGTAGAATGACTTACTTCCTACTTAAGTCCATGCCTAGTCCAAACACCTTCATATGGGTCTCCTATGATCAATTCTTTAGGATGACTCGAAGAGTATCTCCAATCTCTAGGCAAGTTGTTTTGAGGTTCTACCCTTTCCTCCAGATTTACATTTTTAACCCCTTGGGTAATCTCTCCTACCTCTTCTTCTTCCTCAACTCTAGTCTCCTTAGGATCAGATTCATCAAACATCATATGAGTTGTCTCTTCCACCACCAAAGTCCTCTTATTAAACACCCTAAAAGATTTCCCCACACTAGAATAACCTAAGAACACTCCTTCATCAAATTTGGGATCAAATTTTCCTAAGGATGATTTCTCGTTGTTCAGAATGAAAATCTTACAGCCAAAGACATGGAGGTGGTACAGGTTTGGAGTTCTACCTATAATGATCTCATAAGGTGTCTTATTCAGATTGACTCTAACATTCACCCTATTTAGCAAATAACAGGAAGTGTTCGTCACTTCAATCTAAAGTATTTTGGAAGTGAATTCTCAGCAAGTATGGCTCTAGCGGCTTCCACTAAGGTCCTATTCTTCCTTTCAGCTACTCAGTTCTGTGAGGGAGTGGACTTGCTTCCCTAATTGACAGGCATCACACAGGTGGTCCTTAGTGAACTTAAGCTTTGGGACACCTCTAACTAAGTCCTTTTGGGTGACTCTTCTAAGAGTTTTCATACTAGCATGATATAATCTCCTGTGCCATAACCAAGACTCATCAGCAGCAGTATTTAAGCAAATTGAAACATTAGCTTTAAAGCAACTTATATCCAGCATGTAGACATTATTGATCTTTTGTCCCTGCAAAATAATTTTGTCATTTAAGCTTATAATGTAACAAGTGGGCAAGAATTTGATGTTGTATCCTTTATCATAGAGTTGACTTTTACTCAGCAGGTTATGTTTCAATCCATCTACAAGCAAAACATTATCGATAATGAAATTTTTTGAATCACCAATTATACCTGCTCCTACCACCTTCCTGGTGGTGTTGTCTCCAACTGTAACCTTACCTCCAGCTCTTGTCTCCAGTGAAATGAACTAATTTGGATCTCCTATCATATGTCTTGAACATCAGCTGTCCTGGTACTACATGCTCTCACGAGGCCTTTTATGAGAGCACTCCAACAAAATTATCAAACGTTAGATTTAGGAACCCAAACAGGTTTGGGTTCCTTCTTATGAAAAGATGAATGCAATGCATATGTGCTGTGCTGTGAAGCATATAATTTGGGCCTCCACACCCAATGTGTACTACGATGAATAATGCAGGTGTTGGAGATGTGTCCTAACATGCCACAAGAAAAGCATCTAACACTAAAAAAAGGGTTAACTAATCTACGTGGGTGATAGTACCTCTTCCTAGGTTTGAATGAAACATGCTTTGATGATTTTAAAATAGATTCTTCAAAAGGTGGAGGTGCATAAAATTGTGCAAAAGTAGGAGGTGTTTTATTTTTCTCAAAAGCAGAAATTTTTAGTTTTAGAAATTCAATTTTCTTCGTGAGACGTGCAATTTCAAACTTCAATGCTCCATTACTACTCTCCACTTCACATGCCATGTTGTCTAATTCTTTAAAAACACTTTCTAAATCAACATGTGAGATTTTCAATGAATCATGCTTAGTAATTAATTCAGAATACTTTTTGTTTAATTCATCGAATTCATCAAGTAAAGACATGTGATTGCTATCAAGTGTAGAATGATCTTTAATCAAAATTTCATGCTCATGCTCTTTTTATAAATTCAAAAATTCTAATTTCAGACTGACATGTATTTTCTTAAGTTTCCTATACGATGAATGAATTTTCTCATAAACATCTAGCAATTGATCATAGGTTAGCTCACATACCTCTTCTTGATCAGGCTGATCATCAGCCATCAGACATAAATTTGTAGTCTCCTCCTCAGCTTCAGTCTCAGAGGAGTCGGATGCAGAATCTACCCAGAATGCCTTCTAAATCCACTTTTTATCCTTCATGAACTTGGGTTTCTCCTCACCCTTCTCCTTTCTTGGGTGAGCCTTAAGTGTAGGACAATCAACCTTTATATGTTCAGGCTTCCTATATTCAAAACAAATAGTATCAGATGAACTTTTAAAATTTTTACTAGACTGACCCTTGTTCCACTTTTGAAAGTTCTTATGTTTCTTCCTTAGAAAGCTTTTGAATTGCCTAGTAATTAAGGCAACATCATCGCTACTAGACCTGGAAGAGTCAGTGTCAGTATCGTTGGCCTTCAGCGCGACAGTTTTCTCCTTCTTCTTCTCACTTGCATCAAACTGCCTTTGGTTCACCCCTTGCTTGTAAGCAATGAGTGATCCAAGTAAGCTATCAATAGAATAAGTATTCAAATCTTTAGATTGAGTGATCACAGTTATCTTAGCTTCATACGAAGAAGGTAAACATCTAAGAATTTTGTTCACTCTTTTATAGTTAGTGAGTTCTATTCCTATAGCATGTAGAGAAGTGACAATTTGAGTGAACCTAGTATACATTTTAGAAATTGATTCACTAGGCTTCATGCGAAAGAGTTCGTAGTCATGAAGTAAAATGTTCAATCTAGATTGTTTAACCTCAGATGTACCTTTATAAGTGATGCATAATCTATCCCAAATTTGTTTACCAGTAGAGCAAGTAAAAACATACATGTAATCTTCAAATTTCAATGCATAGAAAAAATAGTTCAAGCATTTTGAAAGTTAAGTGGGTATGCTCTGATACCACTTCAAAGTTTGATAGGGATGTTAAGCCCTGATGAACTAGTTCCGAGGCTAACCAAGAGAGGGGGTGAATTGGTTATTTAAAAAATTTGTGAGCAATAGGAAAAATCTTTTCGATAATTTACAGCGGAAATAAGTAAACATAGAAATAAAAAGATCAACCACATATTTCACCCAAGAAGATAATAACATAAAAATAAAGTGCAAAAAATAATCAGAAAGAGCACACCAGAATTTATAGTGGTTCGGTCAACTTGACCTATGTCCACTCCACGGAGCCTCCCCTCCGGGTATTGCACTAACACAAAAGTGACTCTGCTTCTACTCCCACAGCAAGGTGGAGAAGATTGTACAAAACTCCTTTCCACCAACCCGGTGAGGCAGAGAACCTGAACTCCTTTCGCTTCCTCCCGAAGCAAGCAGAGAACCCAAACTCTTTTCGCTTATTCCAGAAGTAGGCAGAGAACCTAAACTCCTTTTACTTCCTCCTGAAGCGGGTAGAGAACCCAAACTCCTTTCGCTTCTTTCTGAAGCAGGCGGAGAACCTGAACTCCTTTCACTTCCACTGAAGTGGGTAGAGAACCTGGATCTTCTTGTGAATGATCCTCCCATAGAAAACATCGATAAGATGTGAGACAACGAATGGAGAAGATGACTCTGATTTTTGCTTGAAGCAACCTTTGTGAATCTCTCATAAACTCCCCCTCACAAGATCCTCTCTCTCTCTCCCAAGCTCTCTCTCTCTCTCTCAAGGTTTCTCTGGAAAGAAAAATGGAAAAAGATTTTTCTTGTTGGAAGAAAAAGATCTTTTATAGGAGGGCTCAAAATTTTCCCTAAATCTCAACTGGTCGGCCAATATCATCCAGGACGATCGCTAGATCATCCTATACGATCAGTTCAAAATCACCTGTTTCAGCCTGGATGATCTGGCTCTTCTGGACAATTAGTAGAAAAAATTGTTCAGATCATCCCGTACGATTCTACGATCGTCCATGATGATTAGTGTAAATTCAGGAATTTCATCCAGAAGACCGCTCTGGTTATCCAAAGGAACTTATGCTGGACAACCTAAAAATGACTTGATCATCTAGGATGATATCTCTATCATCCTGTACGATTAGTTCAAAAAGTGCCAAAATCATCCTGATCATCGCTCTAGATGTACAGGTAAAACATGCTAGATGGTCAGGATTTTTAACACATCGTCCCATACAATCCAGCGATCGTCCAGGATGACATGATTGAATCAATCAGACCTTAATTTCTTTCTTTAATCACCAGACTAATTTAGGCATGATTGTAATGGATCGTCTAGGATGATACACGTATCATCCAGGATGATCAGATCAAATCTCTAAAAATAAAACTTGCCTAACTTGATCTGGCAATTGAGAATTTCTAATTTGAGCCTATCATCCCATACGATGGATGGATCATCCAAGACGATCGGCTTTATCAGACAGACTTAACTTGGTCGCCCTAATTAGGGTTTCTGTTTTCACTGGATCGTCCAGGATGATGTGAATATGGACGATCTGAACAAAAAATTAATAGAAACTCTAATTCACTCAAGCTCTCCCCCTGAGTGTGTGTGTGTAAGGTTACTTAGCTAGGGGATCAGTTACATAGCGTTTGACTCAATAAAGATAAAAAAGTACATTGGTCCTAGATTTCAAAAAAGACTGACTCGAGCTTGGACTGGCTTGAACTTATAATTAAACCTGCATACCTGAAAGATTAAACAGGCAACCAGAGACAGAAATGTTTGCTATCATCAAAATCATAATCTTTAAAACCAGATTTGTAACAATCTCCCCCTTTTTGATGATGGTAAACATTTGTTAAATAGTTTCAAATCAAATAGACAGGAGTACTCAATGCACGTACGAAAGACAAATATCATATCAAAATTCACTAAATAGAAAATATAATAAAGAGAATAATTACAAAATAAGAGCAATACAAGAAATAACTAGAATAGTACATGAAACTATTAGTCACTCAAAACACTAACTCCCCCTTTTGACATCACAAAAAGGAGGAGGAACAAACACAACAATACAAGAAGAAAACAACACAAAACACAAAGTTAAAAAGGAGGTGAATCCTGATCAGAAGGAGGAGGAGGTGGTGGCTGAGGATGGAGATAAAAGATCAGGGATCCAAAAAACACATACAATAAAATGAAAAACAAAAGCAGAGTAAATAAAACTCAAAACGAGAAACACAAAAATATATAAAAAATAACAATTTTTTTTGAATCGATCTGCTCCAGTAAATCAGAATTTTTCCTTGATTTTAAATCCAAAAACCAATAAGAATACGATCGACAGCATTGAAATCCAAAAAAGTTGGAAAATCGACTTTCGTAACTCCCACCTTGGACACCTTATAGATGCACATTCCTTTCAAAACAAAAATTCAATTCAAAAAAAAGAAATTAGATTCGAAAAGAGATCCTTTCAAGACTCATTCCAGAAAAATATCTGATATAATAGTATTACAAAGTAAGAAATCAGAAATCATGATTATTCATCTCAAGCTTTTAAAAATATTAAGGGTGCATGGATTTTTCTAAGACATTTAAAGATCTGAAAGGGAAGAAAGCCTATTTCTTTGTGGCCTAATTTTGTGCCCCTTTTTTTTAATTTATTTGGCGCTTTGCGCATCTTTTGATTTTTGATACACTTTGTGTATTCTTTCAATTTTTTAGTGATATTGCGCATCTTTTCAGTTTGGGCTAATTTTGTGCCTCTTTTTATTTTGGCGCTCTTTGCGCATCTTTTGTAGGCTTTCTCCCTCTCAAAATTGTTAAAGAATCTCAGCTATAAAATTAACTTCCAGACATAAGAGATGACAAAGCTTACTCTCTATAATAAGGAAGAGTAATTCACAAAACAAAAACTATACATCATATGATAAGTGCAGTCATTTGGTTCAGAAAATCATAACAACGACTCAAAACTTTGAAAACACTATTCATATGAGGTAGATTACTGTAGGTAGATAAAATAGATCTCTATTTCAAAAACCAACTTTTTAATTTTGAAGAAGATTTTTATCCAAAAAAAATAATACACCATTAAAGGAGTTAGAGGAAGAGAAACAATCATCAATGTTTCTTCCCTTTAACAGATCCAGTGGAATCAATCACTGCTTACAAGCTTCCAAACCAAAAAATAAGGCAAAATTTTCAGTCACAAATCCAGTTTATCAACAGTAGTGAGCAGTGATCAGATTTTGAAAAGCATAAAATAGTAAGTAAAAACCAAATAGAAAATCACATCAAAATAAATATTTGAATCAAGCTAACAATAAGATTAAAATAAAAATCAGCAAAAAAATAAAAATTAATAAAAAATAGATAATCAAATCAAACAACTAACTAACAAAAATAGAATAATAAAAAAATAGGTAAATAAAAAATCAGTAGCCATCAGAATCAAGCATTTATGTCAATCACACCTAATCTGGTCCTCAAAATGCTGAATGAGTCAAAGACCAGTGGTTTAGTAAAATTGTCAGCCAGCAGATTTTTAGTTACTACATGATGTAGCTCAATATCCCCTTTTGTAACATGGTCCCTAATGAAGTGATGCCTTATATCAATGTGTTTGGCTCTAGAATATTGGATAGGATTCTTAGAAATGTAGATGACACTAGTATTATCACACAGAATAGAAATTATGCCCATAGGTAATCCTAAATCTAAGATTTGTTGCTTCAACCAAATAACATGGGCCACATAACTTCCTAAGGCAATGTACGAAGCTTCAGCAGTAGAAACTGCAACTGAGTTCTATTTTTTACTTGGATAGGAGAATAAAGACTGTCCTATAAATTGACAAGTTCTAAAAGTACTCTTTTTATCCACCCTACACCCTACAAAGTCAAAATCAGAATATCCAATAATCTCAAAAGAGGTGCTGTGCTTAGGGTACCAGATTCATAGGTTTGGGGTCCCTAAAAGATATCTAAGAATTCTCTTAACAACAGTTAGGTGGGACTCTTTAGGATCAGCTTGAAACCTAGTACAAAGACAAATACTAAACATAATATCAGGTCGGCTAGCAGTCAGGTAAAGTAATGATCCAATTATTCCTCTATACTTCTTCTGATCAATAGATTTTTCACTTGAATCCTTATCTAACTGAACAGAGGAGCTCATGGGAGTGTTGATTGGTTTGGCTTTGTCCATTTCATATTTCTTCAAAATGTCCTTAATGTATTTAGATTGATTGAAAAAGGTTCCATCATCCATTTGCCTTATGCTAAACCCCAAAAAGTAGGATAACTATCCCATCATACTCATCTCAAACTCCTTACTCATTGTTTTAGAAAACTCATCACATAAATATTTATCAGAAAATCAAAAAATTATATCATCAACATAGATCTGGACAATGAGTAAATCATCCCCTACTCTCCTCAAAAAAAGGGTAGTGTCTATGCTCCCCTTACCAAACTCTCTTTCTAATAGGAATGTGCTAAGCCTCTCATACCAAGCTCTGGGTGCCTGTTTCAATCCATATAAGGCATTTTTTAATTTGTAAATATGATTTGGATATTAGGAACTCTCAAAACCTGGGGGTTGTTCTATAAAAACATCCTCTTTTATTTCCCCATTTAAAAAGGCACTCTTGACATCCATTTGAAACATCTTAAATCCCTTATAATAGGCAAAGGCTACTAGCACCCTAAAGGCTTCCAATCTAGCTACAGGGGCAAAGGTCTCCTCAAAATCAATCCCTTCAATTTGATTATACCCCTTAGCCACCAATCTTACCTTATTCATAACCACCACACAAGAATCATTCATCTTATTCTTAAAAGACCCACTTGGTTCCCACTATACTTTGATTCCTAGGTCTTTCTACTAGCTCCCAAATATCGTTCCTTACAAATTGATTAAATTCCTCTTACATAGCTAAGATCCAAAACTCATCAGAAAGAGCTTGATTAATATTGGTGGGTTCAGTCATTGAGATAAAGGTAGAGTGGTTTACTTCCTTCCTATGTCCATGCCTAGTCCTAACACCTTCAGAAGGGTCTCCTAAGATCAGTTCTTTAGGATGACTCGAAGAACATCTCTAATCTCTAGGCAAAGTGTTTTGAGGATCTACCCTTTCCTCCAGATTTTCATTTTTAACGACTTTGATAATCTCCCCTACCTCTTCTTCTTCCTCAACTCTAGTCACCTTAGGATCAGATTCATCAAACACTACATGAGTTGTCTCTTCCATCACCAAAGTCCTCTTATTAAACACCCTAAAGGATTTCCCCACACTAGAATAGCCTAGGAACACTCCTTCATCAGATTTGGGGTCAAACTTTCCTAAGGATGATTTCTCGTTGTTTAGAATGAAAACCTTACAGCCAAAGACATGGAGGTGGGACATGTTTGGAGTTCTACCCTTAATGATCTCATAAGGTGTCTTGTTCAGATTGGATCTAACATTCACCCTATTCAGCACATAATAGGCAGTGTTCACCACTTCAGCCCAAAAGTATTTTGGAAGTGAATACTCAGCAAGCATGGCTCTAGTGGCTTCAGCTAAGGTTCTGTTCTTCCTTTCAGCTACCCCGTTCTGTTGAGGGGTCCTAGGAGCTAAAAAATTGTGACTAATCCCTTGCTCCTCACAGAAAGTTCCAAACTTCACATTTTTAAACTCTCTACCATGATCACTACGAATAGTCAAGATCTCACAACCTAACTTCCTCTGAATCCTAGTGGAGAAGGACTTAAATTCATCAAATAACTCAGATTTATGTGACAAAAATTTAATCCAAGTGAACCTCGAGTAATCATCAACAATCACAAAACCATAGACTTTCCCCCCTAACCTGGCAGTGCTAATGGGTCCAAAGAGATCCATGTGAAGGACTTCTAAAGGTCTAGAGGTGCTAATGTCCTTAACAGAGTGAAAGGAGGACTAGACTTGCTTCCCTAATTGACAAGCATCACACAGGTGGTCCTTAGTGAACTTAAGCTTGGGGACACCTCTAACTAAGTCCTTTTGGATGACTCTCCTAAGGGTTTTCATACTGGCATGACATAATCTCCTGTGCCACAACCAAGACTCATCAACATTAGTTTTTAAGTAAATCGAAACATCAGCTTTAAAGCAACTTTCATCCAGCATGTAGACATTGTCTTGAACATCCATTGTCCAAGTACCACATGCTATCATGAGGTCTTGTGTGAGAGCACACCTACAAAATCATCAAATGTCAGATTTAGGAACCCAAACAAGTTTGTGTTCCTTCTTATGAAAAGAAGAATGTAAGGCATGTATGCTGTGCTATGAAACAGGGAAATTTGGGCCTCCACACCCAATGTGTACTACAGTGAACAGTGCAGGTGAGGGAGATGTGTCCTAAAATGCCACAAGAAAAACATCTAACACCAGGAAAAGGGTTAACTAATCTATGTGGGTGATCATGCCTCTTCTTATGTTTGAATGAAACATGCTTTGATGATTTTGAAACAGATTCTTCAAAAGGTGGAGGTGCATAAAATTGTGCAAAAGTAGGTGGAATTTTATTTTTCTCAAAAGCATAGATTTTTACACTCAAAAATTCATTTTCCTTTTTCAAACTTGCAATTTCAAATTTCAGATGGTGTTTACTACTATCTAAATCAGATGCATGAGTTTCTAATTCTTTAAATGCAGCTTTTAATTCGACATGCGACGTTTTTGATAGATCATGCTCAATAATTAAATCAGAATGCATTTTGTTCAACTCATCAAATTCATCAAGTAGTGATAAGTGATTACAATCAACAGTAAAATGATCTTTAATCTAAATTTTATGCTCTTTTTGTAAATTTAGAAGTTCTAGTTTTAGGCTAGCATGAATTTTCTTGAGCTTCCTATACGACGCATGAATTCTTTCAGACACTTTAAATAATTGCTCGTAAGTAAGCTCACATACCTCTTCCTGGTCAGACTGACCAGGATGATCATCAGCCATCAGACACAAGTTGGTTTCCTCCTCTTCAGCTTCAGACTCAGAGGAGTCAGATGCAGAATCTGCCTAGAACGCCTTTTGAATCATCTTCTTATCCTTTCTAAATTTTGGTTCCTCCTCACCCTTTTCCTTACTTGGGTGAGCTTTAAGAGTAGGACAATCAGCCTTAATGTGTCTAGGCTTCCTGTATTCAAAACGAACAGTATCAGATGAGCCTTTAAAATTTTTACTGGACTTACCCTTATTCCACTTCTGAAAGTTCTTATGTTTCTTCCTTAGAAAGCTTTTGAATTGCCTAGTGATTAAGGCAACATCATCGCTATCAGACCCCGAAGAATCAGTGTCAGTATCATTGGCCTTGAGCGCCATAGTTTTCTCCTTCTTCTTCTCACCTGCATCAAGCTGTCTTTGGTTCACCCCTTGCTCGTAAGCAATAAGTGACCCAAGTAAGTTGTTAATAGAATAATTGTTCAAATCTTTTGATTCAGTAATTACAGTTATCTTAGCATCAAACGAAGAAGGAAAATATCTCAAAATCTTATTCACTTTTTCATAATTTGTAAGTTCTCTTCCTAAAGTATGCAAAGAAGTGACAATTTGAGTGAACCTCATATACATTTCAAAAATGGACTTAGTAGGTTTCATGCGAAAAAATTCATAGTCATCCAGCAATATGTTTGACCTAGACTTTTTGACTTCAGTTGTACCTTCAGAAGTGATGCACAATCTATTCCAAATTTCTTTACCAGTTGTATAAGTAGAAACACGCATGTAATCCTTAGATTTTAAGGCATAGAAAAAACACTTCAAACATTTGGCATTCAGCTAGGCTAAGTCACGATCATCAAAAGTCCAATCAATGAAAGGTAGTTCAGTTTTAACATTGTTAATCATTCTAAAAGGTGGCTCGTAGCCATCCTTAACAAGCATCCACATGCGACAATCAATTGATTAAAGAAAAGTGGACATGCTAGTTTTCCAAAAATCAAAAGGTATGTTATCAAACAATGGCGGTCATGTAATTGAACAACCTTCAGCAGTATTACGATTACCCAAGTTAGCCATGGATCAAATTCAAAAGTTTTTAAACTTAAATTTTTGAATCCCTCTCTGATACCACTTGAAATTTAAGTGGGTATGCTCTGTTCGATAGGGATGTTAAGCCCTGATGAACTAGTCCCGAGGATAACCAATTGGGGGGGTGAATTGGTTATTTAAAAAATTCATGAGAAACAGGAAAAATCTTTTCGATAATTTGTAGTGGAAACATGTAAACACAGAAACGAAAAGATCAACCACAGATTTCACCCAAGCAGATAATAATAAAAAAAATAAAGTGTAGAAAATAATCAGAGAGAGTTCACCAGATTTTATAGTGGTTCGGTCAACTTGACCTACGTCCACTCCCCGGAGCCTCCCCTCCGGGTATTGCACTAACACAAAAGTGACTCTTCTTCTGCTCCCACAGCAAGGCGGAGAAGCCTATACAGAACTCCTTTCCATCAACCCGGTGAGGCAGAGAACCTGAACTCCTTTCGCTTCCTCCTGAAGCAGGCAGAGAACCCTAACTCCTTTCACTTCTTCCTGAAGCAGGCAGAGAACCTGAATGCCTTTCGCTTCCTCTTGAAGCGGGCAGAGAACCCGAACTCCTTTCGCTTCTTCTTAAAGTAGGCATAGAACCTGAACTCCTTTCACTTCCTCCTGAAGTGGGCAGAGAACCAGAATCTTCTTGCGAACGATCCTCCCATAGAAAACACCGATAAGATGAGGGACGACGAACGAAGAAAAAGACTCTGATCCTTGCTTGAAGCAACCTTTGTCAATCCTTCACAAACTCCTCCTCACAAGATCCTCTCTCTCTCTCTCCCAAGCTCTCTCTTTCTAAAGGTTTCTCTGGAAAGGAAAGTGGTAAAAGATTTTTCTTGTTGGAAGAAAAAGATCTTTTTTAGGAGGGCTTAAAATTTGCCCTAAATCTCAACTGGTCGGCCAATATCATTCAGGACGATCGCTAGATCACCCTATATGATCAGTTTAAAATCACCTGTTTTAGCCTGGATGATCCAGCTCTTCTAGAAGATTAGCAGAAAAAGTTGTTCAGATCGTCCCGTACGATTCTGCGATCGTCCGGGATGATTAGTGTAAATTTAGAAATTTTGTCCAGAAGACCGTTCAGGTCGTCCAGAGGAACTTGTGCTAGATAACCTAAAAATGACTTGATCTTCCAGGATGATATCTCTATCATTCTGTACAATTAGTTTAAAAAGTGCCAAAATCATCCTGATCACCGCTCTGGACGTACATGTAAAACATGCTGGACGGTCAGAATTTTTAACACATCATCCCGTACAACCCTGCGATCATCCAAGACGATTTGATCGAATCAATTAGACCTTAATTACTTTCCTTAATCACCGAACTAATTTAGGCATGATTGTAATGGATCATCCAGGATGATACAGATATCGTCCGGGATGATCAGATCAAATCTCTAAAAATGAAACTTGCCTAACTTGATCTGGCGGCTGAGAAATTCTGATTTGAGCTTATCATCCTGTATGATGGATGGATCATCCAGGATGATCAGTTTAATCAGACAGACTTAACTTGGTCACCCTAATTAGGGTTTCTATTTTCACTGTATCATCCAGGACAATGTGAATATCATCTAATATGATCTGAACAAAAAATGAACAGAAACTCTAATTCACTCAAGCTCTCCCCCTGAGTATGTGTGTGCAAGGTTACTTAGCTAGGGGATCAATTACGTAGCATTTGACTCAATAAAGATAAAAAAAGTACATTGGACCTAGATTTTAAAATAGACTGACTCGAGCTTGGACTGGCTTGAACTTGTAATTAAACCAACGTACCTGAAAAATTAAACAGGCAACCAGAGACAGAAATGTTTGCTTTCATCAAAATCATAATCTTTAAAAGCAGATTTGTAACACATTTGGCATTCAGTTGGGCTAAGTCTCGATCATTAAGAGTGCATTCAGTGAAAGGCAGTTCAGTTTTAACATTATTAACCATTCTATGAGGTGCTTCATAGCCATCCTTAACAAGCATCCACATGCGATAATCAATTAATTATAAAAAGGTGGACATGAAAGTTTTTCAAAAATCAAAAGGTATATTATCAAATGATGGTGGTCGTATAATGGAATAACCTTCAGAAGTATTACGATTACCAAAGTTAGCCATGGATCAAATTTAAAAGTTTTTAAACTTAATTTTTGAATCCCGCTCTGATAGCACTTGAAAGTTCAATAGGGATGTTAAGCCCTTATGAGCTAGTCCCAAGGCTAACCAAGAGGGGGGGGGGGGTGAATTGGTAGTTTTAAAAAAATTATAGGCAAAATAATAATTTAGAAAATCTTTATTAATGTTTTAAAATGATTGCAGTTATGCGATAATTTGTGGATGTTGAATGATAACAGAATAATAGGCACAATCACACAATCATCAACAAAAAGGTAAGTGTAGAAAATAATAAGAAAGAACGCACCATATTTTATAGTGGTTCAATTAAATTGACCTACGTCCACTCCCCAGAGCCTTCCCTCCGGGTATTGCACTAAGACAAAAGTGACTCTCGTTTTGCTCCCACAATAAGGCGGAGAAGCCTGTATAAAAACTCCTTTCCACCAACCCAGTGAGATAGAGAACCTGAACTCCTTTTGCTTCCTCCTGAAGCAGGCATAGAACCTGAACTCCTTTTACTTCCTCCTGAAGCGGGCAAAGAACGTAGATCTTCTTGCGAACGATAATCCCACAAAAAATACTAACAAGATAAGAGATAACGAGCGAAGAAGATGACTCTAATCCTTACTTGGAGCAACCTTTGTGAATCCCTCATAAACTCCCCTTCATAAGATCTTCTCTCTCTCTCTCTCAAGGGTTTCTCTGGAAAGGAAAGTGGCAAAAGATTTTTCTTGTTGGAAGAAAAAGAACTTTTAAAGGAGGGCTCACAAATTACCCTAAATCTCAACTGGTCATCAAAGATTGTCCTGTACGATCTGTTTAAAATTAACTATTTCAGCCTGGACTATTAAGTTCCTCTGGATGATTAGTAGACAAGAGTTGATCAGATCATCCTGCACGATTCAACGATCTTCCGGGATGATTAGCATAAATCAGGAATTTTATCCAGAAGATAGCTCTGGTCATCCAGGTGAACTTGTGCTGGACGATCTCAAAATGACATGATCATCCAGGATGATATGTCTATCATCCTGTACGATTAATTCAAAAAGTGCCAAAATCATCCGGTTCACAGCTCTGGACGTACAGGTCATAACATACTGGATGATTTCAAAATGACTTGATCATCTGGGATGATATGGGTATCATCCCATACGATTAGTTCAAAATTGAGATTATTATCCTGCACACAGCTCTGGACGTACAGGTGATAGGCACTAGACGGTCAGGATTTTTAATACATCATCCTGTACGATCCTGCGATCATCCAGGATGATATGATTGCATCAATCAGACCTTAATTGCTTTCCTTAATCACCAGACTAATTTAGGCATGAATGTCAAGGATCGCCCAGGATGATACACGTATTATCCGGGATGATCAGACCAATTCTCTAAAAATAAAACTTGCCTAACTTGATCTAGCAGCTGAGAATTTCGAATTTGGGCCTATCGTCCTGTAAGATTATATGATCATCCAGGATGATCTGCTTAATCAGACCGACTTAACATGATCATCTTAATTAGGGTTTCTATTTTCACCGGATCGTCTAGGATGATGTGACTATCATCTAGGACGATCAGAACAAAAATTAAATAGAAACTCTAATTCACTAAAACTCTCTCCCTGAGTGTGTGTGTGTAAGGTTACTTAGCGACGGGATCAATTACTTTACATTTCACTCAATAAAGGAAAAAATTATAATTAAACACACGTGGACCTGATCTTGAGTTGGCTTGGATTGTATTTGATCATTTATACCTGAAATGTTAGCCAAGTAAAATAGAACACAAATATATTTGTCATCATCAAAACTATACTTCTTGAATCCAAATTTATAACAAGTACAAGTAGACACTCTCATATAATCTTCAAATTTTAAAGCATAGAAAAAATAATTCAAATATTTAGCATTTAATTGAGCAAGCTCTCTATCCTCATGACTCTATTTAATAAGTGGAATATCAGTTTTAGCTCCATTAACTATTTAGGATGGAAGTGAATAGCTAGTTTGAATCATATGCCAAATTCTATAGTCAATGGATTGTAGAAATGAAGTCATGAAAATTTTTCAAAAACCAAAAAGAATAATTTCAAACAGAGGTGGACGGGTTATTGAATAACCCTCTATAGTATTTCTATTTCCAAAATGCACCATAAGATCTTTATATGGGGATTTTAAGATTGTGAATTCCAAGACCCTCTCTGATACCATTTGAAAGTTTAGGGAGGTTATAAGTCCTCCTTAAACAATCCCTAGGCGCACCAAGAGGGGAGTGAATTAGTACTTTTAAAATACTACAACAAAAACTTTTTTTATTTTATACTAGATAATGATTTTTAAAAACAAATCTAAATAAGTAATAAACACAAGTGGAAGCAATTTAGAACTTGAAATATTTTTTTTGAGTAACAAATAAATCAAATAGAATATGAAACTATTTTTGCTAATAATGAGTTTAACTAATTGTAGCTTACAGTAAGAAATAAAATTTGTGAAGGAAATTTAAAGTGCAAAAACCAAAAAAATGCAAAAAAAAAAAAAAACAAATCAGAAAGAGCACACCAAAAACTTTATAGTGGTTTAGTCAACCATGACCTACATCTAGTCCTCGGAGTCCTCCTCTCTGGGTATTATACTAACACTATAGTGACTCTTCTTTTGCCCCCACAGTAAGGCGGAGAAGTCTTTAAAGAATCACTTACACCAAACTCGATGCGATGAAGAATTGGAAGATATGTCACCCTCCTAGTGACGATAGCGGACCTTCAATCTTTTTTCACACTCCTGGTGAAGGTAGAGAACCCACAAAATCTTTCTCACCCTCCTAGTGATGGCAGAGAACCCTCAATCCTTTTTACCCTCCTGGTGAAGGCAGATAACCCTAGACCCTGACTTTGAAGCTTCACTCCCAAGTTTAACTCTAAGAACTCACCAAGGCCACAGGAGGAAGCTAGGTTTAAGCTTACTTGGAGAAACTGTGTAAATACCCTCACACTCCTTCTCCCTCACACATAACCTCACCTTCTTCCTCTCTATGCCTTAATCTCTCTCAAGAAATTCTCCCCCAGAGTTCCTTTAATAGCCAAAAGTCTTTTCAAAAGACTTCAATGAGATGCTTAAGTATAAGGCTTTGAAAA
Source organism: Dendrobium chrysotoxum (assembly GCA_019925795.1). Classification (NCBI taxonomy): domain Eukaryota; kingdom Viridiplantae; phylum Streptophyta; class Magnoliopsida; order Asparagales; family Orchidaceae; genus Dendrobium; species Dendrobium chrysotoxum. The sequence continues at coordinate 49,051,758 of CM034313.1, forward strand.
ACCTTAAATTTTTAGTTAGTTTGTCACTATTCATATAGTATGATATGTGTTTGTATAGTATAATTAGTTCAAAATTGATGTTCATCTAATACAATGGAACAGTTGTTCAAGCGAACTATTTAAATTTTGCATACTTATAGTACAATACGATCTTAAGTTCATACGATATGATTATTTCAATTTAGCCTACTCGTACAGGATGATTACTAGGATGATTGGAAATCATCTCTGTCGATTGTCCAGTATGATTTCCATTATACAATATATTCAGTTCAAACATCAATTATTCGTACAATATGATTAACATTGTACTATATGATAAGTTCAATAATTAAGATTTTTGTTCAATACAACATTCAAGATGACCAAATTTCATCTGTCTTCATCGTACAGTATGATTAGTAATATTTATTCAACCTTGATTTAATTAACTATTCATGGGGGATAATTTAAATAATATATTAAATATCATACAATATAATTTGGATCATACAGTACAATTAGTTCAAAAAATAAATTTTTAAAACATTTAAATTATCTGGCGAATAGTTTTTCCAAATGGAAATGAATCGTGTAGTATGATATACATCATATAGTATGATTAATTTATTAGCATTATGACATAATTAGTTGTTAACCCTCTATTTTTTATCCCTAATTATACAGTATGATCATAATAGTATGGTACAATTAGTTCAAAAAATTTTAGCTCAAATTTTCTCACTCCGCACTATGTGTGTGCATGGTTGCCAATTTGGCATACACCCTAACATGGCTAGACTCAAGAAATATAAAATAAGAGTTAAAAAATACATATTCTTTTAAAATACATCCTATTCTATCCATACTTGAGTCTTGATCAATACTAAGTGGTATATGATGTACTTGAAATGTTAGTACATACAGAAAAGATAATATCTAATAAATATTCTAGAAGAAATAAAATCTCAATAAAAAATATTTGTTATCATTAAAATCATAAGCTAGGAATCCCTGATTGCAGTAGTATTGAGGATAGAAGGGGTTTAATTTGTCCTTTATCTCTTCACACATGACTGAGCAGTTGGTGATGCATATGCTCTGAATAGCATCAATATAAATGAGAATCATTAGGAAACATATTATATTTTATTCCATCAATCCAAAATAATTTATCCAAATAGTATTTTATTTAATTATTTTTTTATTTTAAATAAAGTGATCGAATCTCCACAAAAACTTATTTTTTATTGAGTGGGATAATTATTATAATTGAAGTAGATAGTACTAGTATTTGCAAGTAAATATTTTTCATTATGTGATTGATACTCTATTCTATCACTATATTTCTTAATTTGGCACATATACTTACATATATTAAGTGGGGGTATTTTATAATTTTTATATTAAAAAAAAACCTATGCATTCTTTAGGGATTGATAGAGCCCTAAATTATTTTCACAATTTTTTAGGTTACTCCACCGCCCCCTTCACAATTCATCATTTAAGAAGTATGAATTAGTGTTCTTATACATAATCATTAGAAGTACCCTTTTGAGAGTAATAATCATTTTGCAGCTATAATAATCAACCTTTTGTTCTTAAGTTTTTACTAAAATATACTTTATTAGGACCGTGCTCCACTTGAAAAAAACCGTTCATAATAAAGCAAAAGGTTGAGATATTAATATGTGAAGGTTATGTGGGCGAGGAGATATCTTCATTTTGTTTAATATACTTTGAGTCAATTATGCCAACAAAATGAAATAAAATTCATGAAATGATGAAATAAAAAAACTTGAGTTATATGGCCACTTATAATATTTAATCTTGCAGGAAAATCTCTTAGTAAACATAGTTCACAACAAAGTTTGATTGATAATGAATAAAAAGTTGAAAAAAATTTGGTTCTAATAAATTTATTTGAGATATTTCCTTATTAAGTTAAACTTGTACTTTCATAATTATTTTTCCTTATTTCTTTTCTTGAAGCCCTAATGAAGGCCAACACAAATATAATTAGTAATGCCATTTGTTAAGAGCCTTCATGAATGCATAATGTTGTATGTGATGGCCTCCTAGTGCATTTGAGGATTTCCAGAAGACTTCAAAGTTGCTTCTACCAACCGTCTTACTCTTAAAAAGTTTTAATGAAGAATTATGGAGGTTTTATTTCTTTCACTACACATCAATGAAAATTAGTGAGTTATTTTATATACATACATATATATAGCAAAACATATCTTATCATCTTATAAATATAACTTATAAGTTTACACCTTATATATTATAGGAGGTACAATTGAAGAGGGCTTCTTAGAAAATTTATTTATTATAGAGAACACATAAGATGAAGCATGCAGATGATTACATTGATGATCGATCATAGGTAATTGCTCAAAGTATCTTATATTTAATGAAAATGGTTTATTTATAAATTATTTAAATTTTAATAATTAATTTATAATGTAATATCTTTTTAATAAAATAAAAATATGTAAGTGCGATGATATTGAAATATGGAGAGAAGGGTGGAACATAGCCATTGGTAGAGCTAATATTCTTTTCATGTGGTGACACAAATTAAAATTACTAAAAAATACTATTCATGGTAATAAAATTAATAAAAGGAATCTATAACTATATTTAATTAAATAAAAAAAAGATTTGGAGATTTATACAAAATAAAAATATATTTAAAAGAATAAATTACAATTCAATTATGAATATTTTAAGTTGAATCGAAGATTGCGTTCTTCCTCCTCGCAATATACACAATTGTAATTTCCTGGATTCCCGTTCTTAAAGTTCCTATCAAAAAAATTTGGACATACAAGAATTAGGATACTTCATTAACAAAATATATATCTGACTATTAAAAAACATGTTAGTCAAAAACTCTTTATATAATCTGTATAATAAGATGTGGTGAATACAGAAAAGTTTTTCACCAAGGGCCTAAATTTATTTAGACAAACTTTCTCTTTACTTTTTAATCTGAACATGGACTAGAATAGGCAGTTTTGAAGCCAAAAACAAATGAACAAACATTATACATAATTAATTTGTCCAATTTTAATAATCATTTATAAATCAAATAAATATTGACTATGGTATATTAAAATTTTTAAAAAAACTAAGTTATTATTTAAGCTTTTATGAGATTCTGCATTTTTTTTCAACTTCCATAAAATTAATTTATTTATAAAATGTATGATACTAATAGCTAAACTAATTTATTTTGAAATTAATATAGACAAAGTGAAAGAAGCTCACAATTACCATCTACTAGGATTTACTACACTTTTTTTATGTTTGTATAGATTGGTATGCGATGTCAGGGATATTGCCTAGTTCACTAGTCTCCTATGTGAAGTTTGAATCGCTTTCGTATAGTTTTTGCTGCTGTTGGAGAAGAAGGTCTAATCAAGACAGCTAGTTCTCCACCCACTCCTTTCTGCCAGACTTTTGTGTTTCCTTCTTTATCAGAAAGGAAAAGGAAGTTTAAATCCTTATTAAATGAGTTGATATATGCAGTGCCACTAGTTATGGGCAACCTAAACTGAATTTCTAAAAAAGTATGAAGAATGTTATATCTATTGGAGAACAAACACACTCCATGAGAGGATGAGAAATGTCTCCCTCTATCAAGATAATGGTACATTTTTAAGAAGCAGGTCCTAGTGAACTAATAGCTTCTATAAATTATCAGCAAGAATTTAAAAAATATTAACATTTTAATTACCATATAGTTCCATTGAATAATCAGGGTCAATTTACTGCCATCAAAACATTGGGATATGGAGCATTAGCCCATCGAAGGTATAATCCCATTTTTTCTCCATCATTAGTTCAATCCAGAAACATTCCAGTCAGAACCTCTGGTTTCTCTTTAAGTTAATAGCCATTAACATTTATCGACATCAGTTGCAGGGTTGAGATTCATCTCCTCATCCTAACAAAAGGAGATTGAAATTAACAAGCCAACCAATTCTGTTATTAGGTGATAATAAAGTCTAGCATCCTAAAATGGTCACCACATCAACTACATTAGTTGCTCTCAAACTTCATATAGTAGAAGAAAAAGTAAAAAAGGGAAAATCTATGGAAGAAGTATCAGATATTAGATAATACACTCCTGCAGATCTTAAAAATGTGGCAGGGAAATCCATAGAAGAAATTATGGATCACTTGAAGGAGAGTATCCGATAAATAGATGAATAAGGAATAAAAAAGTCAATCTACAGGATGAGAAAATGGATGAAAGTTTATACATGGTAGATACATGGTTATTTACCCAGAATGATAAAAGGAAGATAAAGATAAATCTAGTAAATTTGGAAATTATGGAGGAAGAATATAATAATGAAGAATATGTACTTGATTTGACTAGCATCCTTTTAGATCAGCTAAGTCAAAATAATGAATAGATATCTTAGATTGAAAGAAGATGGAAGAGCTAATGGCTTCTATGGCATCCCTCCAAAGCATAGAGGTCTCTTCAACTAAGGCTCGGATAGATTCCATTATAATTGAATCCATCCCAAACTATAATAAACCTAAAAAAGTAATAAAAGAGAATAAAATTGAAGCTTTAAAATCAAAAAAAGAAAATAGTGCAAGTAGTAGAAAATAAATATATGTTATAGACACAAGTCAAGGAAGCTTTAGCATAACCTAAACCTCATATGTTCTTAATGGTAGACCTTACCTAGAAGAATATGACTTGATTTCTTATGCTAATAGATTTTTTCCACCTTCATTCAAAAATTTTGATAGAATAAGGAATTCAGAGCAACATTTAGCATATTTTAGGGCATGCTATTATATTGCAGGGCGTAGCGATGATCTACTATTTAGATAGTTTGTGAGCAGTTTATCAGGTGTCACATTTGAATGATATGTTGAGATACCTAATGGGCCTAGTACACACATGTGCAAATCTAGAATAGATGTTCACTAAAAGGTTTGTTTGAGCACCTCACCATGTAACACTAGGAGATCTGGTAGTAGAGAAATAAAAACCTGGTCTAGTTGACAATATCCTAAGGTGGAAGAATATTAGCATGCAATGTGAGCCTCAACTCTAGAAAAAATATGCTATAGAAATTCTTTTGAATAATATTCAGGGTCCAATCTACTTCTTATTGAAAGTATTTAAAATTAAAACTTTTTGAGAAAGTTGTTGAATAAAGCCTCTAATCTTCAAGAGGAAATATCTCAATTTACTTTCTCAAAAGATCAATCTCCAGTAGAAATCAGAAAACTAAAACCTCAGAAGGTGTTGGAAAAGAAGTCTTGTTCAATATCTACAGTTGATAAGGGTAAACATCCAATGCAAATTTAGACAAAAAATCCTGATTGTCTATCATAGTATTAGCAGTATAATAGACCTTCTAATCCACAACATAAATCTTGTTCCAATCTTACTCCTGAAGTGGAAAGAAAGAGATTTGAAGTGCTAAATAATAAGGCTTATTCATTTAAAGATATGCTATTAGGAAGATCTTCAACAATCTTCCAAAGAACTCACAATTCAAACTTTCTGAACGTAAGATGCTAGGATATGTGGGCAAAGTGGGGCAACCTAAATATTTCCCAAATCACTAGATGATCAGTCATGAGTTAAAAGATTGTATAACTTTCAAGAAGTGGCTAGAAAGAAGCATTAAAGATTGTTCGTTTGAGATATGCAAGGAGTATTTAGCTAATATTAATCAAGGATCAGCTAAATGCTTGATTAGTGAGCCTTCCATATCTATTTTAAATTCAAAACTTGAAGATAACTGGGGAATAACTTTATCCTGATCTTCTCAAAAAAATTTAAATAAACTCTATCATTAATCTGCTCAGGCATCTCAAGGAGTGCAGTCCCCTTCAGGTTTATTTAGCACCTCATAAAAAGGAAGTTTAGAATAAAGTTCCTGTTGAAGAACCTAAGAAGATATCAGCTAGCTAGTCTTTAACAATTTAAAAGAGGAAGTCAAGAATAAAAATATCAGTGTCAATCATAAAGTTGTAATTTCATCTAATGGCAAAGGAAAGAATCTTCTACTGCTTACACTGTATGATTTCTATTTTGTCCCACCAGGGGCTCAGAAACAAATGAAGAAAATTTTAGTGTATATTTTGTCTATATCTAGTGATGATTAAATGAATGTAGTAGAAAATATTTATATAGAACCTAAAATAAATTTAAATGAATTAAAAGAATATCTTTAATATTTCTCTTACAGTGATTCCCCTATCATTGATATTTAGTGTGATCATATTTATATAGAAATTGAGATGAATTATTCTGATAATTCATTAGATGAAGCATTACAGATAAATGAACATCTAAAGTAAAAAGAATTAACTATTTATTCTTCATAAGAGATAGTCCAAGTAAATTTGCGCAGTGGTAAGGTGTTACTACCATAAACACCAACTACCAACCAAGGAAAGTAGGTGGGTAATAATAAAAAAACATCAATACCAATTCAAACAAATCTAGAGGTGGTTAATTCAGTTATTCCTAAAATGGATTATAATGTGTTCGCACATCTTTGAAAATTTTCTACAAAATTGAGTATCTACGATGCGTTAGTTCTTTCTAAAGAGATGAGCAAGGATTTAATCAAAGCTTTGCTCAGTCCAGAGATCTATAATTAGTTAGCATCAATGCAGTTTAAAGAAGCATTAAGTTGCAAACAGAATCTAAAGGTTACATTTTTAGATGATTTGTTACTGTTAGGATCTACGGACCATAATCATCCATTATATATATATATATATCTATGAGTATAGACAATTTTAGATTATCTTATTTCCTTATTGATTCAGTACATCGATCAACATTATGACTCTTAGAACTCTTGCATACCTGAAGGTAGATACTTGTAAACTTAGTTCTGATAAAATAATGTTACGTGGGTGAGAGAGTTTGGGTTCAATCACTTTACTATTAGAAATAGGAAACCTAAAGATCGAAGTCAAATTTCATATAATAGATTACAAAGCTTCTTTTAATGCTCTTTTGGGTAGACCATGGCAACATAAATATTGAATGGTTTATTCTACCTTCCATTAGTGCATCAAATAGACTTGTATCCATTTTCAATTCAATAAGTCAATATATACAAAGATGGTTCATAATATCTACCTAAAAACTATATTATATTCTCTCAAAATCTCAAACTGGTTGAAGAAGTAGTAAAAGAAAAGAAAAAAAAAAGAAAAGGAAAAAGAAAAGCTTTCTGATCTCAAACAAGATGTTTGTTGTTCACCTGCCCCTCCCTCACAAAGAGGTTGTAAAATGGCTCAATGATCTAGAGGAAGAGGATGAGGATGGCAAAATATGCTGATAAAAGAAAATGAAAAGTTGTATGTTCAAATAAAGGCGCCTGCAATACATATTGATTTTGAATCCATCTCATAGGTAAAATCATATGTTTTTGATAAAATGCCACAAGCTGTGACTATAAGAATAATACAATTCAGTCAAAGTTTGAGATTTCTATTGAAGCTGATAGCAAAGAGGACAGGGTCCAAGTCGCTAGGGAAGCTAATTTAAATCTATCTGCTATGGAGAGATTAAAAAAGTATGTGGAAAATATTACCCTTGCTCTACTCTCCTAAAGTGATGTAAAAAGTTAGAGGTGAAAGCCTCTCTTCCTATAAACCTAGACACCAAAGCCAACATCCTTGTACCTTTTTCTTGTAAAATCCCTAAAACTAATTTAACATTTTAGGATTTATTTATGGATGAAATAGTGAAACTCCCTTTTGACTAGTACTCTAGTTGTGTAATAAAGTTTGCTAAGAAAGGTTTAACATCATAAAAGAACCCTCCTTACCCATATCAAAATTGCCTTGACTGGAAGGAATGACAGATGAAAAATTTCACCGATCATCCCTTACCATAACGGCTCTTCCATAAAAAAACCGCAAATCTAAATTCAAATATTCAATTTGCTTTATCCTTTAGGGGGAAACAAATATGTTAATTTGAAAGCCTTAGACGTGTTCAATAAGTACTTCATGATTTGAAGTGATTAATTTATAGGATTCTTTAAAACTTAAATAAATAAAACACTTAATTAAAATAAATAACTCTATGCAGTTGTTTTATCCCATAGGGGAAAATAAATGTATTACAATTATGAGCCTAGGACTTTTTTATTTGTGATTTCAAGAACTTTGGAGTTATTAATCATAAATATTCTTTAAAACATAAAGCCTAAACACTTAAAACATTTAAATATAACATAAAACACTAAATCATTATAACTTAAATCTATGTTTAATCTCTTTGACCTTAAACAAATAAAGTTAAATCATGGATAACATAAATAAATAATTAAACTAAGACATACCCAAGCCATACATCTTCGCACACACTTTAGATTTATTTGCTAGGACAACTAACACTAGTCTAGGCTAGGCCAATTTTCTTTGGTTGCACTTTTGTGTAATTTGGAGAGGGTTTCTATTTGCCTTGTTCATTTACATTCTTGTACTCTAGGATGTCATACGTGCATTGCAGTTTTTTTATTTACACTGCACTATTAGTTTACTTGCATTACACCTTACTTACTAGTTTGCATATACACTTACACTAGTCTAGTCAGAGTCAAGTTTTCTTTATTATAAGGAGTCAATGTGATATATAAATAGGATAAAAGTAAATGTAAATGTAAATGGTAGATTCTTTATATAGGTAGTTTAAGTTATAAATAGAAAAAAAGTTGAAAAGATTTTAAAGGTGGTTGCTTAAATATACTTGTAGGCCTCCAAAAGGAAATGATTCCTCTTCCTTTAAGGAACAATAACTTTCGGAATTATATAGAAGACCTAGGAGCTAGAAGATTTGAAGATTAAATAAATCAACACATTTAAATCTATATTATTTATAAGTGTAGAAATCCTGGTTTATTGTGGAGGAGCCTGGCCACCTTACTTTTACATCTAACCCTAGGTTGTACTATATATTCATTGTAAATAAATAATAAAGTTTATTTTTACATTACTTTATAAACATTCATAAATTTCCTATAGATGGATTGGTAGATGTTAGCATTTATGGGTAGACTATTTTCTTAGGCTTCTATAGCATATGTACCCTTATATTTGTAAGGATACATATGTTAGATTTACGATGATGCAGTTTGGTACTATATACCCGAACACCTTTACCCACACATAAATGCATGCATTTAACAATGTACACTAGTCAAGCACACAAGTCAATAGTTAAAAATGAGGGGTCTAAGCGATGAGGCCACTAAAGTATTCCCAAGTGGTGTAAGGCAGTTATGCTGGCAAATTTTTATAGAAAATTTAGACTTAAATTTTTTTTTGAATCTTAGGTAGATTTAGTGTCTAGGGTAAAATCATGTCAAATTACATTAGTTAGGTGCATTTAAACCATAAACATCTTGTAAATTCTTGATTTAAATTTTAAACCTAAACCCTTGATTTCCAACTAAAGTAAAATAGCTATCTACACTACATACATGTGACCTAAAAAATATGGTTTTAAAATTGTGTGCATAGGTGGTTAACTAGTAGTCCACTCCAAATAAACAAAAGCCCAGATTGCATATAATTTTTATATCTTCCTTTTTCCCAAAGAGGGTTATCCAATATTCTAATAAATTGTAAACTTAAACCTAAAGTAAAACCTTAATCAAAACTATAAAGCCAAACCTTAAAAAAGGTTAGAGTGTTTTTGAATTTTTTCCAAAATCTTAAGAACTCTCTACCTTTCTTGCTCTAACTCATAAAGAAGTGTTCAGGCCTTGAACTTTTCCCAATTGATAGTAGGTGTAAATCTAAATCCTCAATTTTAATCATTATATTTCTAGGAAGACCAATCACCACTTCATTTGAGAGTTTCCTCAAGACTTAACTTGGGATGTAATAAACTATAACGGATTGCTTCTATAGGAGACCTAAAACCCAATGAAAGGAAAGCCCTTCTTTAGTTCTCTTGAGCAGGGGAAAAATTTTTAGACATAGATAAAATATACTCATTAGTTAGTTTCATTTTCAAAATAATAGGTGAATATCATTCTCATCTTTTGAGAAGAATACAACATTTCTTATGCTAAGTTTGATTATAAAAATAAATTCTATTTCTATAATTAAATTGATAGTCAAGCATCAATCTGTCTTTCAAGATGGTATATTCTTAGTTATGCAATTTTGATTAGAGAAACATAAATTGAATTAAGTGGCACAATTAAGTTAGTCCACACCACTAATAATAGGTTAGCTCAATCATTCCTAGGTATTAGGTGTTTTTTCTTGTGACATGGTAGGACAAATCACATGAGTCTTCCCACATAGAGTCCACTATCGCACATAATATGTCTGGCGGTATTAGCATAAATAGCATCATTAAATTATCTCAAACTTTTGGGCCCAAGCTCATTTGGGTTATAAAATTATCACAATGATATATTTGTACGTGAACAACATTGGCAGAGAGAAACTTTTCATTTTCTAGTGAGAGAAACTCCTGATTTTCTAGTGAGAGAAACCTTTCATTTGTTTTCAAATTTTTCATCCCACTTTTTTGGGCGTCCTGTTCGCTCATGGAGGAAGCACCATCGACTGCCACTACTGGCCGCCGGAAGTCATCCGGCTTTGTTCCCCTGATTCTCGTATTAATAATTTGCAAACTTCTTTGCAAATTAGCTATAACAAGAGCAGAAATGAAGGTCCTTTAGTCATCAAAGAACCTGTCAAAGGTGTTCTAAAGAAAAAATCTCCAGTTACAGGTAAAGGAAAGCAAGTTCTGGATGAAGCAATTTTCAAAACCCCAAAGTCAACTGGGTGCAGTTCTTTATTAAATAAAATAAATGATTTTGAGACAGCGCCATCTTCAGACATGAATCTATTTGTCAAGGGATTCCGAAATGCTATCAATAAAGATAGTTCTTTGACTAAGAATGCTGGAAAAGGCATTTTGGATGGTTGTGGAAATGCTCAAAAGAATGTAATTGAAGAAAATTCAATTTGAATTGACAAGGAGGACAATCCTAATGTTGTGAATGTAGTGAATGACAGGGCAGGAAAACCATGGACTAGACGTCCTAATGTCAAAATTAACTTTAAAAATGAAGAATCAATTTTATCTGAAGATGGTCTTGCTGTTAAATTGTTTGAACCTATTGTCAAATCTAATTTTGATAAACTTCAATTCTCTATAGTGGTGAAAGTTTTTGGAAGTAATATTCCGGTACATGTGATTGCAGAGGAGTTACCCCGGCAATGAATGCAGTTTGGGAAGTTGCATCTAACTATTCTTGGGTTAGGTTGGGTGCTATGCTCATTCTCTTCATCCAAAGCTATAGAAGGAGTATTATCAGGAGGTCCTTGGTTTGTTCGTGGACATATTATGGGGCTGGACAAGTGGACACTGAATTTTTCTCCTACGTCTCTGAAGGGTTTGACTTCTCCTATATGGGTAAGGATGCCTCATCTACCTCTTTATTAATGGGATGAGATTAATATATCTCGTATTTCTTCTTTGGTGGGAACACCTTTATTTTTGGATGGCAATATGTTCCAGTGGGGGAGAAGAGAGTTCGCTAAAGTTTATGTATGTGTTGCTCTAGACAAACAACTTCCTTTTGGGGTATGGGTGGAAGGACTTGAAGGTCATTTTTTTCAAAAGATAGAATATGAGAAAATTTCTACTTTTTGTTTCAAATGTGGAAAAATTGGCCATCTTACTAATGATTGCAGATTGGAGAAGAATTTTGCTCCTCTTGATAGTTTGAGAATTTCAAATTTAGAGATTGCCAATAAGGACAAATCTAAGGAGTTAGCTGATGAGAAAGGGCTATCTTACAATCCTTGGATCCATGTTAGTTATGGAAGAAGAAGGAAATTTGGTGCACCTTATAGAGGTCTTCAGGAAAAAGTCAATCCTACTAAACCTACCACCATTTATGTCAAGAAGGTTCAGCAAACTAAAGCTAGTGAAATTGAGCCAGAAGTCAAGAATTCTGAAGATAACAGTGTTGTTTTGCCAGTGATCAATGAAGAAGAACTAGTAAATGTAGAACAAGATGTGCCGATTATAGAGAATAATGTTGAAGCTATTGATTTGGTTTGTGGTTCCTCAGATAAGCAAGAGTTGAAGATTGTTAACCCTTTGGTTGGAGGTAAGGAGCCTTTACTAAATCATGCTAACAGGTTTAGTTTATTAGAAGTAGTCATTGTTGATGAAAATCTGAATGCTAAAGAGGCAGTTGTTGAATTCAGCACAAAAGACAAAGAGGATCAGGAATTGAGTGAAGAGTTAATTGAATGTTCTAACTCATATGGTAAGAAGATTTCATCGGGTGCTATTAAGTTTAAACTCCAAAAAGAGCTTTAATAGCTTGGGAATAATAACTTTCATTCTCGAAATAGGAGGACTGATGTATTAAAGATAAATGCTAGTGGGAATAATCCCACTACCATTCTTAAATGATGTCCATTATTTTTTGGAATTATAGAGGGGCTAGGAAAGTTGAGGCCTCTCGGTGCTTGAAGGAAATTGTGAAAGATCATGATTCTTTGTTTGTTGGCTTGATTGAAACTAAAATTTCTTCAATTGATTCATTTAAATTCAAGAAGTTTATTGGTGAGAAATGATATTTTTTCCTTTTTCCTATAGATGGGTTATCTGGTGGTATCTTAACTTGCTGGAGGTCGGATATTACTTCATTTTCCATCAAAGAAGAAAACTCTCAACTTGTGGTGGGTGAACATAATAATTCCAATAAAGGTGTTTGGTTGATAGCCACAGTCTATGGAAGTAGGGATTGTTTCAAGAGGAGAAGTTTGTGGAGTAGCCTTGAGATGTTTTCAGGAAAAATATTCCAGCTGTTGTGGGTGGTGACTTCAATTGCTTATTATCTCACCATGATAAGAAAGGAGGTATGAAGTTTGTTATGTCTCAACTTGTGGTGCCTTCAATTGCTTATTATCTCAAGATATGTATTCTTTTATGAGCAATTGTGACTTTCATGAAGTGGGAATAGTTGATCCTAAATACATTTAGTGTAATAATAAAGTTGGTGGAGCTCGAATCTTGGAAAGATTGGACCGTTGTATTCTTAACTCTGCTTCTTTAAAGGCTATTAAGATGGTGGTTGTTAAGCACTTAGTTAGATTGGCTTCTGACCACTGTCCCATAATGCTGAAATTTTTTCTATAGGTTCTTGTAGAAGTCAAATAACTATGTTTGAGGACATTTGGGCTACATTTCTTGCATCCTATGCTTTTGTCTTTCACTCTTGGAAGAAACCTATGTGGGGAAGCAATATGGAAACTCTAATTGTTAAATTCAAAAAAGCTATTAAAGCTTTATTCTTTTAGAGTAAAGCAAAGAACAAAAGCTTGTATGACATGAAGGAAGTTCTTAAAAAAAAATGCTGGAATTGCAAGTTGAAGAATCTAGCTGTGGAGGTCTCTTGACTCGAAGGTTACTGCTTTTAAATTCCAAGGTTAATGAGCTCAATTCCACACTTGGCCCGCTTTGTACTTGGTGGAAACAAAGGGCAAAAGTTCAATGGATGGAAGAAGGTGATTCAAACTCAAAATTCTTTCATGCTTATGCTTCGGCTAGAAATAATGGAAATTGGATTAATCATGTTAAAAATAGCGATGGGGATCTGATTGAAGACCAACAACAATTTGAAAGAATTTTCTTTAACTACTTCAAAGACAAATGGAGAGAACATAAATGTCTTTTAAATGGGTGGCCTTTCTCTTCGGCTAAGTTAGAAGATGGTGATAGGATGTTGCTTGAGAAGGATTTTTCCTTTGATGAGCTGGAGCATGTGATTAAGAATTTGGAGTCAAACAAGCCTGCATGTAATGATGGCATAACCTACTCCTTTCTTAAAGCTTATTGGCATTTTATTAAAAATGATGTTTGGATGGCGATTAATTCGTTCTTCACTTCTGGCAATCTATGTTCTAAGTGGAAGGAGGCGAATGTGGTATTGGTTCCAAAGGTGAAAAGCCCTTTGGCTCCTTCTAATTATTATCCTATTAGCCTCTATAAATCTATTTACAAGATTGTGTCTTGAATGTTACTAAATAGGATGTCTCTTTTATTCCCTAAAATAATTTTAGAAGTTCAGTATGCTTATGTAAAAGGTCGGTCTATGTCGGATCAGATTTTACTTGCCCAAGAATTTTTTAACAAATTCAGATATTTAAAATCTAAGAAGGGGTTAATGGCTATTAAAATTGATATAGGACAAGCATATGATAGCATGAGTTGGTCCACTCTTAATCAAGTTCTTGATGGTTTTGAATTTCCAAGGAAATTTTCAAATCTTATAATGGAGTGTGTGAAGAAGCCAAAGTTTTCTATTATGGTGAATGGTGGTCACTCTGAATGGATTGAGGCAAGAAGTGGGTTTAGACAAGGTTTTCCTTTGTCTCCTTACCTCTTCATTATGTGCCCCCAGTTATTGACCCACGCTTTTGCTCAAAGGGGAAAAATGTGGGTATAAAGGTCACTCCCAATGCTCCTTTAATATCTCACTTATTGTATGCTGATGATATAATTATTTTTTCTGAGGCCAACCTTAAAAGCATGAAGAAAGTGAGGAACATTGTTGGAGACTTTTGTAGATGGACCGGATAGAAGATCAATTTGCATAAATCTTCTATTCTTTTTGGGAAGTCGATTAAGAGGCGGATAAGGAGATCTCTCTCAAAGTTGTTGGGCTTCAAAGTCGTTCATGAAATGGAGTATTTGGGGGTTAAAATTTCTTTAAGAAGAATGGTATTTTTTTATTTTCAAAATCTATTAGTTGAAGCTGCTAGTAGATTGAGTACACGGGGAAATAAGTTTATTTCACTTGCTGGAACGTTGCTTCTTCCTAATTCAGATTTTCTTTCACTTCCTATATTTTTTGCTACACATTTATTAGTCCCTATAGGAGTCTTGAATGATTTTGAGAAGATGTGCAGTAATTTTTTATGGCATAAGACGGATGCTACTAAGGGACATCATTATATAGCATGGGATGTTCTTTGTAAGCCTAAAAGAGATGGAGGGTGTGGATTGCAATCTATTGTGAAGAAAGTTGGCCCTTTGAGGGCTAAGTTTGCTTGGAATTTTATTTCTAATCCTAACTCCCTTCTCAACAAAACGTTGGCATCAAAGTATGGTTCTGACGTATGGAATTCAGAATGCAGAAATTATTCTTCTTCCACTTGAAAGATTGTATCAAATGGTGCTAAGTTTCTTCATCCAATTGTGAGATGGAAGGTGTCGACTGGTATGGAAATCAATACCATCAAGGAAACTTGGATTTTGGATAAATGCATAAATAAATGGCCTACCTTTATTATGAATATGAATAAAGAAACTGAATTCCTTTCAAGACATATATGTGATGGGAAGTGGAATGAATGTAAGTTGAAGAAATTTTTTGGGCAGCAGCTAGTGGAGATCATCTTATCCATCCCCATTCAATCTGGTTTTCTGAAAGATTAATTGGAGTTGTAGTTCAAATGCTCTGGTAAATCCATTTCAACTTTAGCGATGGAGGTATCTAATACTGATGGCTTGGAGGACAAAGATTGGAGCTGGATGAAGAAGCTTAAATTAAGGCCACGCATTTTTTTTGTGGCATTTGAAGAGGAATGTATTTCCATGTAATCATTTTCTAAAGTATAGAAGGCTGGCAGATTTTGACGGTTGCCTGAGAGGCTGTGAGGCAGTGGGGAACTCTGAGCATGTTGCAGTCAACAGCATTAAGTTGCATCAAGTATTTAATTTTCTTGCCAAATGGGGCTTCGTTATTCCTATATTCTATTCTCTGGTGAATTGTTATGATAACTTGAAGCTTCTTGCAAACTATAATCTATTCCAAGGTAATCTGCTTTATTCTGCAGTGTTTTTCTATTGGAAAAGAAGAAATAAGATAGTACATGATGGTTTGGATGATTGTTCATCTTATATAGTAGCAAATTCTGTTAGTCATGCAGTTGCCTCATTTTGTACTAATCTAATTTGGGAGAACTGGGATGATAATCAGCTATGTAAGCTGTCTCGATCATCTTGGTGTCCTCCGCCTCCTAGATGCTAAGTACAAATAAAGCTGGTATTGGTGAAGTCCTTAGAAGATTGTAAAGAAAGGTTCTTATGTGCTTTTGGCTTCAATTGTCTACATTGGGATTGCTCACAAGTTGAGATGTTATCAATTCTTTCTTTAAAGAGATTTATTCAAGATTGGATGTTTGATGCAGAAGGAATCATTATTGAAGGTGATAACTTTAATGTTATCAAATTCTTTCAAGATGTATTGAATAAGGTTGATGTGAAGGAGGACTTCCTAGATCCCAAGGATTTAGGCTTTCTTGGTGATTTTAAGCAAGTTTTATTTCTTTTCACTAGTAGAGATTGTAATAAGTTAGCCGATTTATGTGCTAAATTAGCTCTTTTTTCAAATTTTATTTGGGATGACATTAGTTCTAATAAGATTCCTCCTACCTTTTTTAATCTATTAAAGAAGGAATGTGGTTGTAAGTAGTTGCCATTAATAAAATTTGCTATATGCATTCTCTTCCAAAAAAAGATATATTTGAATGTGTGCCATCATAAGGGGTCCAGTGAAGGCATGTGGCATTTAGATAGTGGTTGATTGGAGATATAAGAAAATTTATCTCACTGTAGGCTAAAAATGGAGGAAAATTAAAACATAGAGATAACACTAATAGAAAAGTAGTGGTGACATCTACCATAAGTAAAAGTAATGGTTTTGCCATTAAAAATGTTTTACTTGTGCAAGGTTTAAAACATAATTTGTTAAGTATAAGACTATTGGGAAATAAAGGATTTGAAGTTAAATTTATCTTTGCTAAATGTATTTAGATGTTAAATAATAAAACCATAATAGAAGGTTTAAGAATAAATAACACATATATGATAGATTTGAATTCTATTATTAATAATGGTGAGATATGTTATTTGAGAATAACTATAGATGAATCATGGTTGTGGCATAAGAGACTATGTCATGCAAGCATGAGAAATTTTTAAAAATGACCTAATTAGAACTTCTAAGAGGTATCCCCAAGTTAGAATTTATAATAATATATGCATGATGCATATTTAAAAGAAAAATCAATAAAATTAACATTCTAAGCTATTAGCAATATAACAAGCACTCAGCTATTATAAATACTGCATATGGATTTATTTTGATATATTAGTGTAATGAGTATAGGAAGAAATTTTTATGGCTTTGTGATAGTTGAAGATTATTCTAGGTTTTCCTAGGTTAAGTTTTTGGCAAATGAAAGTGAATCATTTGAGGAGTTTAGGATTTTTTAATTTGGATTCAATATAAGAGAGATATTATTTGGACAATTCATAGCCATCATGGAGGAGAATTTAAGAATAAAAATTTTAAAGTATTTTCTAAGGAATTGGATATTAAACATAACTTTTCATCCCCTAGAACCCAACAATAAAATGGTATTGCTAAGAGAAAGAATAAAACATTAGTAGAGGATGTCAGTACTATACTTATTGAGTAAACTTATAAAAAAAAATTTTGGGCTACAATAATAAATACTGCTTGTTATATTCTGAATTGGGTGAATATAAGGGCAAAGTTAAACAAGAAACCATAAAAATTACTTGAGGGCATAACTCCAAATCTCTCTTATCTATATGTGTTTGGATATAAATGCTTCATTTTCAATAATGGGAAAATACATTTGGGAAAATTTGATGCAAAGGTAGATGAAGCAGTATTTTTAAGATATTCTTTTGAAGCAAAGACATATAGGATATTTAACAGAAGCAATATTTTGAAGTAGTATTTTTAAAATTTGATGCAATGGTTGTTGAGGATTCAACCTTTTTTTTCGCGTGGGGGGGGAGGGGGGGAGGGGAGGCGGAACCCACAGAGGGGGCTTACATGTTAATTGAAAAAAAAGTTACAAGATTCTTAAAAGGGACCTCGAGCTCACTACTTCTCCAAAGAGCTACAAAAAAAAGATACTCAAGCTCCTTGCTAAGCATAAGTACAATATAACCTAGTAACTTTCTAGAGTGGGGAAAGCTGACCACACTCCAAAAAAAGGAAAAGATAAAGATAAAAACTTGAGGCACAATCTTTCTCCCAAAAAATCCATGAGGCAAAAAGTCAGCATTAAAATTATCCTGGAAAACCAAGAAAACCACAAGAGAGAAAGTGCAATGGCAAGAAAAAGCATTATCAATTAACCTTAATTCATTGAACTCCCACCAGTTTAAAGAAATAAGAAAAAACCCAACAACACACCACAACTTAACCCTAGAAGGAAAGCCAAGCAAACTAGGACTAACAGATTGAAACCAGTGAACAGAAACTAACATTCCATGGCTATTAGAAGACAATATGGTATTCATGAAGAGCTATAAAGTAAAATGCCAAAAATAACAAGCCAACAAAAGTATAATACCAAACGAACACATCACAATAATAAAATGGACTAGACGACTACAAAAATTAAAAATGCCAAAATTATTCCACCCCATAAAAGGTCTAACCATCCTGTCCAACCAATTGATCCAAACATTCTAGGTAAAAATTTGCCATATAACCATCCTAAAAAAAGGTAAATAAAGTTGAAAGAGGCCAAAAGAGTTCAGGTGTGTCGTATTTGAAAAACTACCATGAATAACACCCAAGTGCCACTCCAATCTACTCCCGAATCCACCTAGGTTCACACTGATCCTACACAAAAAAATGGAATAGAAGGAGGAACAGTTGACCAAAATCGGCAGTAGCTTACAACCACAAACAAGCACCTGAGAACCCCTACAGGCGCTTAAGACAAAAGGATCCAAAGCCTTAAAATTCACATGAATAGAAGAAAATGGCTCTAATAAAAAACAAGATAGCCATGTAAAGATCATAGACAAATCATCCCAGCTGAGATGCCAAAATAAAGAAATGTCAAATAGACAAATATAGTGACCCCAGGTAGTATACGAGCAACACCTAGGTGTTGCATCTTAGCTTTCAAATCTATATTATTATATCATATGAGTTTTTGATCATACCAAAATATTATTGTGTTGATTATTATTTTCTCTTAACATATATTGGATATATTTAATCTGTGTTATTTATGTGTACTAACATTTCAGGAAAATCATACTCCAGACTGATAAAGACTTCAAGACTAATTAGATTACGATTTCTTGTAAGTAAAGTATGTAATTTTTCATTTTTTTTTCTGAGAGAGTGTGATTGTAATTAGGTAACCGTGCGCACATATACTGGGGGAGTGAGACAAAATTTATATTTTTAAACTAATCGTACTGTACAATCCTTTATCATATGGGATAATTTGACTTGTTAATTCCTATAGAATGATATTTACAGAGTATGAAATTTGGTTCGTACTAGATCATATTAGATGAACCTGTTTATTTTTTGAACAGTTCATACAGTACGATGTAAGTTCGTACAGACCATTCCAGAGTATGAAATTAGGTTCGTATTGGATCGTACCGGATGAACCTATTCATTTTTGAACAATTTGTATAGTACGATGTTATTTTGTACAGACCATTACAGAGTACGAAATCATGTTCATACAGGATCATACATAAAATTTTAAACTATTTGTACGTATGAAGTATGATCGTACTATACGATCCATATCCGTTAAACTTGAAATTTTTAGTTTTTGGATGATTTTTCTTGTCCTTTGTATATAAGGGTCCTAAAAACTGACTGCCTACATCCTTCTTGCTTCGAAATTCTCTTGAGTATACCTTAGGAGTGAGTTTGAGAGAGTGTTTGGATATTGAAAAGTGAGAGATCTTATGAGAGGGTTTTGTGAGGGGATTCACAAAGGTGCCCAAATATTGATGATCTCTTATTCGTTCATCAAAATTCTTCCCTACTTCCTTGAAGGCTCTTGAGAGAGGAATTTCGAAGAAGATTCGGTACTCTACCATCACTAGGAGGGTGAGAAAGGATGTTGGTACTCTGTCGTCACCTGGAGGGTGAGAAAGGATGTTGGTACTCTACCATCACCATGAGGGTGAGAAAGGATGGTGGGTTCTCTGCCTTCACCATGAGGAAAAAAAGGATGATGGTTCTCTTTCGCACCGGGTTAGTGGAAGAGAGATTTTGTAAGAACTTCTCTACCTTGCTGTGGGGGCTAAAGGAGAGTCACTTTGGCATAGTGCAATACCTAAAGAGGGAGTCTCTAGGGAGTGGATGAAGGTCTTATTGAACCAAACCACTATAAAATTTGGTGTCTTCTATTCTTTACCTTTTATCGCATTTTATTTTACGTATGTGTTATTTTTTATGGTTGAAAAATTAATTTCAAAAAATCTATTATTATTATAAATTTTATTTGTTAAAATTGATTTTTTATAATACCAAGTAATAATTTTTAAATTTACCCATTCACCCCCCCCCCCTGCCCTCTTGGTTAGCCTTGGGATAATTGCATTAGGTTTAACAACATACTTGAACTTTCAAGTGGTATCAGAGCTAGCTTTTAAAATTTGAGGTTTAGACAACTTTTTAAAATGATCATGGCTACTTTTGGAAACCGTAACACACCCGAAGGATATTCGATCACAAGACCTCCATAATTTAATAACATCCCTTTTGACTTTTGGAAAACATGAATGTCTATTTTTCTTTAATCGCTTGACTATCGTATGTGGATTTTAGTACAGGAAGGTTACACTAGTCCAATTAGACTTATTGAAGGTATAAGAGTTGAAACACCTTTTAATGAGTGGATAGTAGAAGAAAAAGAACTAACTCAGTTAAATGCTAAATACTTAAATAGTTTTTCTGTGCATTAAAATCTGAGGACTACATACATGTTTTAACCTATAAATCTGGAAAAGAACTATGGGATAGACTTTGCATTACATATGAAGAAATAAATGAGGTGAAATAATCCAGATTGAACATTTTATTAAATGATTATGAACTCTTTCGCATGAAATTGAATGAGTCAATCAGTGACATATACACTCATTTTTAACAGATAGTCACCTCGTTGCATGCTCTAGGTAGGGAACTAATGAATGTTGAAAAAGTAAATAAAATTTTTTGTTGTTTGCCTACTACTTATGATGTAAAGATAACTACTATAATGGAGTCAAAAGACTTAAATGTTTATTCTATTAACAATCTTCTTGGAACACTTATTGCCTACGAATAAGGAGTGACTGAAAGATAGATTGATGCAGGTGACAAGCGAAAGAAAAAGAATTTAGTTTTGAAAGTGGATGACTCAGAAAGTGATCAGTCACAGCCTGAGGATGAAGATGATATTGCACTCATGATGAGGCAATTCAAAAGTATCCTTAGAAGGAAGCAAAGGAGACATTGTTGCGACTCAGGCTTACGAGTTTTTGTTATAATGATAACAAATATTATGACTCACATCTTCTAGTATTTGCAATGTAAATTTGTTTATGTGTATACTAATATTTCAGGAACAGTATGCACCTTCCAACAAAGATTTAAGGCTCAAGAATGGGTAGAATAGGCTATGATGTGATGACATTTGTAATTTTTATTGATATGATTTTTGATTTCTTGAGTCAAGTCCTATAAGGGTGTATGCTTTCTTGTGACCATGTACACACACACTCAAGGGGAGTGAGATCTAGTTAAAACTAGATGTTTAACTTTTGAAGAAATCATATTGGACTATTTAGATCGTCCAGGATAATCTGTTCATTGAACTAATCATCCTGGATGATTTATATCATACTGGACTATCCAATACGATCTAGAACCCTAGCAGCCATGATAATTTAAGCAAGGATTTAAGATTCAATTTTTGGTCTAAATGTCTAGGAAGATCCATATCGTACTAGATGATCTATGATAATATTACCTAAATTAATCCTTTGACTATTTAATCAAATATGCATAATTTAATATTCTGATCGTCCTGGATGATCTGTATATCGCACTGGATGATTTGTGCAAAATTTGTACTGATCATCCTGGACTATCCTGGGTCGTCCAGGACTATCAGGTCAAATTCTGCACATCATCCTAGACGATCCTGCGATCATCCTGGATGATCTTTGGAGGTAAAATTGAGTTTTTAGGATTTTCTAAAGCCATCTTTTGGAGCACATCATCCTGGATGATCCTGCAATCATCCTGGACAATCCTGCAATCATCCTGGATGATCTTTCCCACCAGAACTAATTTGAAAGGGTTTTTGGAGCTCTCTTTTTAAGCTTTCTCAAGGCATTTGATAGGTGTCATTAGCAGCCATTGAGGCTTTGTTTCTTCTAGAGAAAACTTGAAGAAAGAGCTTGGAAGGGAGAGAGGAAAGGGTGGAGTTTTAGAGGGAGAAGAGCCTTAGAAGGGGGATTTTTGAGGGAGTGTGAGGGGGTTCACACGGTTGCTCTGGCAAGCTTGCACCTAAGTACCATCAGATTCACGGGTCATCTCGAGGGATGTTTTGGGAAGAAGAAGATCTCTTTGGTGCCAAAGGACCTGGCTACTCCGCCTCACCGGGGAAGGTGGAAGTGATTTTGTTAGGGCTTCTCCTCCTAGCTGTGGGGGCTAAAGGAGAGTCACTAAAGGTGTAGTGCAATACTCGGAGGGTGCCTCCAGGGAGTGGACGTAGGTCAGGTTGGACCGAACCACTATAAATCTGGTGTATTCTTTTTGATTATTTTTTGCATTTTTTTTTACTGCGATTAACTACTTGGGTGAATCTGTGATTGATCTTTTTATTATTGATTTAATTCATTTCTGCTGTAAGATATAAAAGATTTTTCTTTTTTTTTTTTAAGTTTTTAAATATCCAATTCACCCCCCCCCCCCCCCCCCTCTTGGTTAGCCTTGGGACTAGTTCACAAGGGCTTGACATTCCTAACAAACTTTCAAGTGGTATTAGAGTGGGATTCATAAAATCAAATTTTGGAAAACTTTTGAATTTTGATCCATGGCTAATTTTGGAAATCATAATATTATAGAAGGACATTTAATGACCCGACCACCTTTATTTAAAAATATTACTTTTGATTTTTGGAAAATTTGTATGCCTACTTTCTTGAAATCAATAGATTATCACATGTGGCATATAATTTAAACTGGTTATTCTGTAGCATCACATATTATAGATGAAATTAAAATTGATATTCTTTTTTTGAATGGAGTAGAACAAAACAAATTAATGTTCAATTGAATGCTAAATGTTTGAATTATTTTTTCTGTGCTTTGAATTTTGATGATTATATGTTAGTATCCGCATGCACGACTGGCAAGAAAACTTGGGATAAATTATGCACTACGTTTGAAGGTACTTGTGAAATCAAGCAATCTAGATTAAATATTTTAATACATGATTATGAATTTTTTAACATGAAACCTTATGAGAGGATATTGGATATGTATACTAGGTTTACTCAAATTGTGACATCATTACAAGCATTAGGAAATGAACTTTCAAACTTTGAAAAAGTCAATAAAATCCTATGTTCTCTACTTGATAAATTTGATGCCAAATTCATTGTAATTTCTGAATCTAAAAATTTGAATGAATATTCTATTGATAATCTGATTGGCTCATTCATTACCTACGAGTAATGTTTGGGTCAAAAGCTTTTGGATGTAGGTGAAACTATACTACTAAAAGTTGAGGACATGGATGAAAGTGACTCAAAAGATGATGAAAGTAAGGAGTTAACATCAAAAACAAACAAATTGAAAAGTCTACTAAAGCACAAGCCTCAACATCAACAAAAGTGGAACAAAGATAAAAAAGGTAAAAATGTTAAGATTTCTTCTGATGTTATTTGCTTTAGATGTAAGAAACCTGGACATATGAAAAATCAGTGCCCGAACTTAAAAAGCATTCCTAAATAGGAAAAGGGTAAAGCCAAGTAAATTGTAATAAGGGAAAATAATACAAAGCAAAAAATCTCCTGGGCAGACCTAGCTTCTGAATCATCAGACCAGGAGTGAGATGATATGAATTAATATTTTGCATATGTATTTATATTTATGTTTTTACTTTTTTGTTATTTTTTATTCATTGAGTTTTTATTTTTATTTTAGATTTTACTTTTATATTTTATTTCACTTTTTCTTTTTTTATTTTTCTTTTATAATTTTAAAATTAGTTTATATATTATTTGTATAGTTTCTCTGATCAGCACACACATATCACCTTTTATTTTATTTATATTTTAGAAAATCAAAATTATTTTTCAAAGATCATGTTTTCTAAGAATGAAAAATTTACCTCCTATTTTTCTAAAAAATCTATGTAAGTTGTGATTGATTTCTCTAAAATCGATCAAAGGAAGGAAACTCATGATTTTGTTTCTCCACCTCATTTCTTTATATAAGGCTATTTTACTTTTGACTCAAATTCTTTTTCAAATTATAAATTCATTTTTGAAATTGAACCTTTTTTTATCTCCCTATATTTTATCTATCTCATAGGGATCTTTTGTAAGTTAATGAACCCACTTCAAAGATTATCTTAATCAGGTTGTTCATCTTTATTATAAGAATAGGATTTGCTGATTTCAAAGATTTAGAAAGGAGGTAAATTACAAAAATCAAAAGAGGCACAAAATGAGCTCAGAGCCAAAAAGATGCGTAATGTCGCCAAATTGAAAAGATAAATAAAGTGTATCAAAAATCAAAAGATGCGCAAAGAGGGCCAAAATGAAAAGAGGCACAAAATAAGCCCACAAAATGTTAGCTTCCCTTCTTGTAAATCTCTAAAGTTTAGAAAACCCATATATCTTTTTGATAAGTTTGTTACTTGAGTTTCAAAATTATGATTTATGATTCATTATTTTGCATTAATCTTCTATTAGATATATTTCATGAAAGGAGTTTTGAAAAGATTTTTATTTCCTTATCTAATTTGTTCCTTGATCTAGATAATGGCTTAAAAAGTTTTTTAGCCTTTTTAAAACCTGAGCTTAGATTAAAAATTTCTGAATCTCTAACCTTTTTGGGTTATGAGTAATCAATGCATGCCTTACGAAGAGTTTGAATAAAATTAAGAGGCAACTTTCTCATTAGAAGAAAATTCTTGATATTTCAAAATATTTTTTAAAAAAATTTTCATCAGATCAGGGACCGTGTTCGATCTTTTAGTCTTTTTTTTCTATTTTATTTTTCTATGATCCTCTTCTTTTTGATAATGTCAAAGGGGGAGAACATACTATTGTATTTGTATTATATTTTTTTTATTAAAAAAATTATGTTTCTCCATATTTTTAAAAGTCTTTTCTTAGTGAGGGGGAAATTAGAAGAAAATTCTTTTTTATTTGCAAATTCAACCAGTAATATTTGCCATCATAAAAAAGGGGGAGATTATTACAACTCGGGCTCACGAGTTTTTATTTTGATGATAACAAATATTATGACTCACATCTCCTAGTATTTATAATATATATTTGTTTGTGTGTATACTAACATTTCAGGAATAGCATGCACCTTCCAATAAAGATTCAAGGCTCAAGAATGGGTAGAATAGGCTATGATGTGATGATATTTGTAATTTTCATTGATGTACTTTATGATTTCTTAAGTCAAGTCCTGTAAGGGTGTATGCTTGCTTCTGACCATGTACACACACACTCAGGGGGAGTGAGATCTAGTCAAAACCAGATGTTTAACTTTTGAAAAAATAGTACTAGATTATTTAGATCATCCAGGACGATCTATTCATTAAACTAATTATCCTGGACAATTTATATCATCCTAGATGATCCAATACGATCTTAAAACCCTAGCCGCCATGATAATTTAGGCAAGGATTTAAGATTCAATTTTTGGTCTAATCATCCAGGCCCATCCATATCATACTAGATGATCTATGATAATGTTGCCTAAATTAATTCTTTGATTATTCAATCAAATATGCATAATTTGATATTCTGATCATCCTAGATGATCTGTATATCATACTGGATGATTTATGCAAAATTTTTGCTGATCGTCCTGGACTATCCTGGGATCATCCAAGACTATCAGGTCAAATTATGCACATCATTCTGGATGATCTTGCGATCATCCTGGATGATCTTTGGCGGCAAAATTGAGTTTTTAGGATTTTTTGAAGCCGTCTTTTGGAGCACATCATCCTGGACGATCCTGCGATCATCCTAGACGATCTTTGCCTCCAAAAGTGATTTGGAAGGGTTTTTGGAGCTCTCTTTTTAAGCTTTCTCAAGGCACTTGATAGGTGTCTTTGGTAGCCATTGAGGCTTCATTTCTTCTAGAGAAAACTTGAAGAGAGAGGTTGAAAGGGAGAGAGAAAAGGGTGGAGTTTGAGAGGGAGAAGAGCCTTGAAAGGGGGATTTTCGAGGCAGTGTGAGGGGGTTCATACGGTTGCACCGGTAAGCTTGCAACTAAGTACCATCGGATTCCAGGGTCATCTTGAGGGAAGTTTTGGGAATAAGAAGATCTCTTTAGTGTCAAAGCACCTGGCTACTCCGCCGCACCGGGGAAGGTGGAAGTGATTTTGTAAGGGCTTCTCCACCTAGCTGTGGGGACTAAAGGAGAGTCACTAAGGTGTAGTGCAATACTCAGAGGGTACCTCCTGGGAGTGGATGTAGGTCAGGTTTGACCGAACCACTATAAATCTGGTATGTTCTTTGTGATTATTTTTCACATTTTATTTTACTGCGATTAACTACTTGGGTGAAATCTGTGATTGATCTTTTTATTATTGATTTAATTCATTTTTGCTGCAAGATATAAAAAAATTTTCTTTTTGTTTAAAGAAGTTTTTAAATATCCAATTCACCCCCCCCCCCCCCCCCCCCTCTAGGTTAGCCTTGGGACTAGTTCACAAGAGCTTAACATCCCAAATGAACTTTCAAACATCAACAGTGGAATAAGGGTAAGTTTCACAAAAATGCTAAGGCTTCTGATGATGTAATTTGCTATAAATGCAAGAAACCAGGACACATCAAATCTGATTGCCCAAATCTCAAAGCTAATCCTAGCAAAGAGAAAGTTGAGGAGAAAATAAATATGAAGAAGGGTAAGAAGAGATTGCAGAAAGCATTTTGGGCTGATTCAGCTTTAGATTCCTTATAAATAAAAGCAGAGGAAGAAGTCATAAACTTGTGTTTAATAGCAGATAAGCTTGACCAGTCATATCTAGAAGAGGTATGTGACTTAACTTATGATGAATTATTTAATGTTTTTGAGAAAGTACATACGACATATAGGAATCTCAAAAAATAGCATGCTAAGTTAAACATAAAATTTTTAGATTTACAAAAAGAATATGAAATCCTTAGAAAAGATCACGCCTCAATTGATAGAAACCACATGAGCTTATTGGATGAATTCGATGATTTGAACAAAAAGCATAAACTTTTAAAATCATCACACACTGAACTTGAAAATGATTATAAAGTTTTTTTTGGAAGAAGCTAAACATAGAGAAATTGATTTGAGAATTGAAATTTCTATGTTAGAAAATTGAAACTTATATCTAGAAATGAGAATGAAGGCTATTATAAAAAACAGACCAACACCCACACTTGAATAATTATATAAGTCTAAGCAAAAGAACATGAGTTCAACACCTAGGAAAAGATCTTATAATGCACATAGACTGGTAAAACCCTTTCCTGGAGTGAAATGTTTTTCATGTGGGATGATTGTGTATATTTCCCACACTTGCGTAATTCATAGTAGAACACATCTAGTGTGGAGACCTAAGATGCATAATTCACAGTATATCAAACATGCATCAAGATTATTTTTGCCAAGAGGAGAACCCAAACAAGTCTAACATTTGATCATTTTGTAGAAACACTCTCATACAAGACCTCGTGAGAGTATTTGGTACCTAGATAGTAGATGTTCAAAGCACATGGCTAGAGATTCAGATCAATTTATAATGCTAGAAGCCAGGAATGCAGGCAACGTAACACTAGGAGATAATACCACTAAAAGAGTGGTAGGTACAGGTATGATTAGAAATTTGAATAATTTTTTCATTGAAAATGTCTTATTGATTGAAAGCTTAAAGCATAACTTGTTGAGTATTAGTTAGCTAAGTGATAAGGGGTATAGTGTAAATTTTTTTCCCACTAGCTGCATAATAAGTCAAAATGAAATTAATGTTTTGCATGAAATTAGGGTAAATAATGTGTACATACTTGATTTGAAAGTTATTAAATCTTCTAATACATTTTGTCTCAAAATAATTACTGATGAATCATGGGTATGGCATAGAAGACTCTGTCACACAAGCATAAAAAATCTTAGAAAGATTACCTAGAAAGAATTGGTTAGAGGAATACCTAAATTAGACTTTACTAAGGATCACTTGTGTGATGCATGTCAATTAGGAAAATAGGTGAAATCCTCCTTTCATTCCATTAAAGATCTTAGAACTAGCAAACCATTGGAAATCATTCATATGGATCTTTTTGGACCAGTTAGCACTGTAAGTCTAGGAGGTAAAGTGTTTGGATTTATGATAGTTGATGACTTATCAAGATTCACTTGGGTCAATTTCTTATCTCATAAGAGTGAATCATTTGATGAATTTAGAAATTTTTATAGTTGGATTCAGAGAAAGTTTGGCTGTGAAATTATTTCAATTCAAAGTGATCAAGGAGGAGAGTTTGAAAATAAAAAATTTGAAGATTTTTATAAAGAACAAGGAGTTGATCATAATTTTTCAGCACCTAGAGCCCCTCAATAGAATGGGATTATTGAATGAAAGAATAGAACATTAATAGAAGCCGCTAAAGCCATGTTAGCAGAATACTCAATTGCAAAATATTTTTGGGCTGAAGCAGTTAGTACAACTTGTTATGTTCTGAATAGGGTGAACATTTGATCCAAGTTGAACAAAATACCCTATGAACTTCTTAAGGGTAGAACATCAAATCTTTCACATTTGCATGTTTTTGGGTGCAAGATGTTCATTCATAATAATGGTAAAACTCCTTTAGGAAAATTTGATCCAAAATCTGATGAAAGAATTTTTCTTGGATATTCTAGTATTGAAAAATCTTATAGAGTTTTTAATAAGAGAGCATTAGCAGTTGAGGAGACCACACATATAGTTTTTGATGAATCTGGCATATCCAAAGAGTCAAGGTTAAAAGAAGATCATATTGAAAATATCTCTCAAAAAATTGAAAAGACAAAGTTGGAAAAAAATGTTGAGATGGAAAACCTTTTGCCTAGAGAATAGAGATTTTCTAAGAATCACCCAAGGAATTAATTTTAGGTTAACCTAGTGAGGGTGTTAGGACTATGCATGGACTTAGTAAAGAAGTGAATCATTCTGCTTTTTTATCGATGGTTGAACCCACTAATATAAATCAAGCACTTTCGGATGAATTTTGAATTTTTTCCAAGCAAGAAGAATTGAGTCAATTCGTAAGAAATAATATTTGGGAGTTGATTGAAAGGCCTAAGTATCAAAGTATTGTTAGAACTAAGTGTGTGTTCGAAAATAAAATGAATGATTCAAGAGTTGTGATTAGAAATAAGGCTAGATTGGTGGCCAGGGGGTATAATCAAATAGAAGTGATTAATTTTGAAGAAATATTTCCCCCTGTGGCTAGACTTCAAGCTATTAGGGTTTTGTTAGCATAAGCCTATTTTAAAGGTTTTAAATTGTATTAAATGGATATTAAGAGTGTCTTTCTGAATGGGATAATACAAGAGGATGTTTATGTTGAGCAACCTCCAGGTTTTAAAAATTCTAAATTCCTTAATAATATTTTTAAATTGAAAAAAGTATTGTATGGACTGAAACAGGCACCTAGGGCTTAGTATGAGAGGTTAAGCACTTTCCTATTAGAGAGATCATTTGTTAAAGAAAGTGAGGACACCACTCTTTTTTTGAAAAGGTTAAGAGAAGACATACTCATTATTCAAATATATAATGATGACATTTTGTTTGGATCTACCAATAAAAATCTTTGTGATGAGTTTTCAAAAATAATGAGTAGTGAATTCAAAATGAGTTTGATGGGAGACTTGAGTTATTTTTTTGGTTTTAGCATAAAGTAAAGTGAGGAAGAAATATTTCTTAGCCAATCAAAGTATGTTAAGTACAACCTCAAAAAGAATAAAATGAATAATGCTAGACTAGTAACTACACCAATGAGTTCCTCAGTGTAGTTAGATAAGGACCCTAAGGAAAAATCTATTGATCAAAAGAAATTTAGAGGGATAATTGGATCATTATTTTACTTGACAGCTAACAGACTAAAAATCATGTTTAGTGTTTATTTGTGTGCTAGATTTCAATCTGATCCAAAGGAATTACATACAGCAGTTAAAAGAATACTAAGATATATTTTGGGAACTTAAAACTTAGGGATTTGGTATCCTAAGCATAGCTCTTCTTTTGAAATACTTAGATAATCTAATCCAAATTTTGCAGGATGCAGGGTAGATCAAAAAAGTACTTTTGGAACTTGTCAATTCATTAGAAATTCTCTAGTTTCTTGGTCTAGTAGGAAATAAAATTCAATAGATCTTTCTACTACTGAAGAAGAATACATTGCCTTGGATAGTTGTGTGGCACAGGTTCTTTGGTTAAAATAACAATTGATTGACTTAAGATTTTCTATTGGCACAATTTAAATTTTTTGTGATAATACTAGTGTCATATGCATTTTAAAGAATCCTATTCAATATTCTAGAACTAAGCATATAGACATAAGGCATCACTTCATTAGAGATCATGCAGCTAAGGGAGAGATTGAATTGCATCATGTTGCCATGGAAAATCAACTTGCAGACATTTTCATAAAACCACTAGCTTTTGACACAATTAGCACTTTAAGGACTAGATTAGGTGTGATTGATCTTAATGCTTAAATTGAAATTCTGTAAACTTGACTCATTGAGTAATTATATATTTATTTATTTTCATTATTGGTTTGTTATAGTTTGTTTGTTTGATTATGTGTTTGTTTTTGGTTTTTGCTGATTTTTCATTTAGTATTTTATTGTTGGTCTTATTTTAAAATTTTTACATGCCATTGGATTTAAAGTGGTTGGTTTTGAAAATTGTTTTTCTGATCATCATGTCTTGTTTTAAGTGTTATTTTCATACTGTACAATTTTTTTTTTTCATACTATACAAATTCTACAGCATGTACATGATAGGTTTCTAAGTTGAGAACATGAAACTTAGTTTTTCATAGTAGTTTGTACTGTACGAGGTCCTTATAGAAAGGGAGGTTATTCTCTTTCTTTTTGAGAGCTCATACAAACATCTTTAGAGGAGAGGGTGAGGTTGAGAGAAGGTTTCTTGAGGTGTTTAAAGGTTTATTAAGTGAATTCACACTGTTATTTTTGTCAGCCTGCACCTCTGTGCTCTAGTATTTGTATTGTGAGCTCTCAGAGAAGAGCTCTAGAGAGCGTTTTTAGGTGAAAGATTGTGACTTGTTGTAGAGGCTAGGAGAGCAACATCTCCACCATTGCAAGGATAAGAAGAAGTGTGAAGGCATCTCCACCATGTAGGAACTAGAAGGAAGGAGGCATCTCTACCATGCAAGGAAGTAGAAAGACAGAGTTTTTTCTTTTTAGGAAGGAAGAGCTTGTAAAGGTCATTCTATACCTAGGAATAGAGAAAAGCTTCTCCACTTTTCTTAGTGTAAATTGAGTGTTTTCTAGTGAATCTTCCAAGAAGGAGGATCTTTTGGAGTGAATGTAGGTCAAGTTGACCGAACCACAATAAAAATTATGATTTACATTTCTTATTATTTTCTACACTTTTTATTTCTTACATATTTCATTGTCAAGATCTATGTTTTTAAGAATTATTGTGGTTGCAATAAAGAAAATTTTTCAAAAAGGATTTTTCATAATATTCTTTTAAAAACAAAAATATTTTGCCTTGTTCTTTCTTCTAAAATTAAGTTTTAAGAAATTTCCATTGCTCTTTAAAAAAATATACTTTATGTTTTTAAGTTTTATTAGTGCATTATAAAATTACTTCAACTATAAATGATGTTATTATGCAATAGATTTTTTAAATAACCATTTCAACCCCCCCCCCCCCCCCCCCCCCCCCCCCCCCCTCCCCTCCCTATGTTTTCTACCCAAAAATAAGGAAGTCAGCACCGCAACACCTTGAAGACTATGGCGTAGTTCACCTAAGGGCTTTTCCAAACACATGCAGATTTACACACACATGAACCTTAGGACTCAACCTAATGCAAAAAAACACATACAAAAATACATACAAAGATACAAAATGAATATGTCAAGTTACCATATCCAAATTCAAGATATAATAGGTTCTCTAATCATTGTGATAATATTCCTCACTAGCAATCGAATATATGTTTGGATGGCTCTCATGAAAAAACTCAGAATTGGGAAAGGGTAGACAAATCCTGGTCTTATGAAATCATTTTCATATATTTAAATATAAATGTATAGATGTAAAGATTTTATCTTCAACCTCCAATGCAAAATAGTAGTCATTCATGTAATCAACTTGATCCAGAAGATCTACTAGATCAATCTCCATAAACTTTATCCAATAGTGTTAGGAAGTAAAAAACCTTCAATCCAATGGTTGGATTATGATGGATTGAAATTTCACTTCAAATTGTCCCACACCTTAAAATGCAATGAATCATGTTGGATGAATATATTGATTCAGTGGTCTTAAAAGAGGATTTTTTTTTTCTTCCTTCACGTTCATAGGTCAAGGACTAAAGAGGTCAAGATCAAAATATCACTCCCCACCATGCACATCTCATCATAGCTTGCTTGAATTCACTCAGGGTTAGCTTTGTAAGGTTAGGAAAGGGATGCACTCGATTGCTCTAAATTTAAGGATGTTAGATGAAAAAAATTTTAGACCTGGGCTAAGTTAAATCAATAGGTATATATAACAATTTGAAGAAGAATCAAAATTAAATTTTGACCACAAAGGCAATTCCAAATGGTTACGCCACGTTTAAATGAACCTATGTGTTACTACCATCTAGTTGGAATTGACTAGGGCTTAGGCTACAAGGGGAAGGTTTTTTTAGAGGTTTAAGAGCATGGGTTCTCGATCAAGGTAAATTCTTGCCACTTGAGGGGTGCCAGGCATCCAGTTAGTTAAACAAGGGTTCTAAAAGTTTCAAGGATCAATTAGGAGGGGAAAACCTAGGTTGGGTTGGGCTAGGTTTTTCAAGAATTAGATTTTGAGTTATTTGGGTTTTCTTTGGGTTAGCCCAATCGGATGACCCAAGTCAATCCATGAGCTAAGAAGATAAAGGTGGTTAGTTTAGGCTCTTAGAGATCTAGGTTCAAGTGCTAGGGCCAAGCGAAAGAAAAACCAAGTCTCAAATCATGAAGAAAGGTGTATGATTCAATTGGCCAATCATGGTTGAATTAATCAACCATGCACTATAGGAAATCCTACTATTACCGGTGGACCGAATACACCGGTAAGGAAAAAAAATTCAATGGAAAACTGATGTTTTCGTCACATTTTTGTACGACGATAATATGCACGTTGGTAAAAACTTTCCGACGTATATAGTATGCCAGAAATATTTCCATCATACTTTCTGATGCATAATCGACAGAAAAGTAGATGGTAGTTACGGTGTTCCAACTTTACTTATTTTGGCGTTAAATCCGTTAGAATTACCGGCATATTTTTATGCTGAAAATTCCAGCGAAAAACCCGTCGCTATATGCCCCAAAAATGAAATAACGAAGTGAACCGACATATTTTTTGTCGGCTACACCGGCATATAAATATGCCAAAAAATGATACATAATTCATGGTATCGTGGTTTTTTGGTGGATTATCGGTGTTTTATCCACCGGAAACCAATACCAAAAATTTAAAAAAATTACCTTCCCACACAGCAATCAGTTTTCCACACCTGTAACAATAAAATTCACCAAATAATAATTTATGCTGCAAATATTCATAAACATTCACAACTAGTTGCATTTAGTACATTACAAACAACTACTCATAATTATAAACATCATAAAATAATCAAAAACAACATCAAATATTTAAAAACTACACAAATTATTCACTAATATCAACAAATGTTCATAAACTTCACCAAATGTTCATGATATTGAAAAAAGTTCATATGAAATTGAAAGCATTGCAAACAACTACTCAGAATCTGTCGACTAATCATCCCCTATAGCTACCTCTTTTTCACTCAACTGCTCCCTCATTTTTTACATTTCATCCAACAACTGATTGTGTTGTGCCTGCATCTGTATCTGCATCTGCATCTGTTCCTGAAACTACACTTGCCAATCAACTTGTGATTTCCTTGTTCTGGCTCCGCTTGAAGGGCAATTATCTATGGACTATATGAGGACTCCTGTGAACTTAATGCGAAGCTGGATCCACTAGTGGGCATCCCCTCATATGCCTGGGCTTGCGAACCTAAACCATAAACCCTGCCATGTTGCATTTGTCCAACCGCTTGCGAACAGATGCAGTACTCAGAATACTCTATAGAGCCACCTGAAAGACCCTCACCAGCTGCAGCCTAGCTCTCTCATAGTCGTATATACTCCTCCTACGAAAGTTAATAAAAATTTAAGCAAATTGTTTAGACATAACATAAAAAATATTAAACACATATACTTACATGGGCTTTTCTTGCTCGCTCATCAACCCATTATTATTCAAGAGGACTTAGCTCTCTACCCAGCATCTCTTTCTATAATAGACTTCCATTACTATTTATATTAAAGAAAATTTTTAAAAACTTTTAAAATTCCTTACCAAATGCCACCTGTGCTCAGTATGTGGAACTAAGCCCCTTGTATGAAGGGAACTACCCATGCCCCCATCATCAGAAGCACTATTCTGTCAATTTTGATCCCTCCTCCTGCTATACTCTACACTGCCCCAAGCAGTGTTCAACTCAGTCCATATAGTCTCTCCAATCAATAATGGCCGCTCGTCAGACTTTCTAATGTCTGTAAACATGTCACACATTCGAGTGGACCCTTATTTCTCAAAATTCCTTTTAGTTTTGTTATTGTGCTGGGGCAGCCAACGAAAATCTCTCTATATTTAAAAAATTATATATATATTTGTTAGCTTAAGTAAAAAAGAATATACAATTTATTTAGACATAACATAAAAAATATTAAACAAAAATACCTCAAACTCTCTAAACCATATATCCCAAACTTCTTTCAGGACTTACTTCCAAGATAGATAAGGAGCATCGTATCTGCTCCGTATGATGTCTCATATTTTATGTGTTAGTTGTTTTGAAGGGTAAAACCTACAAAAAATATATTAGGTGAGAAAAAAATCTATTCAATTTTAATTTGATGTTAATAATATCATATATACGTACGTGTCACCATCAGGTGAAATCAACATTAGACCATCTATCGCCTACTCTGCTGTAGCTGCGATCAAAGGTCCAATTGTAGCAGACTGAGGGGGTGGTGGAGGATAGTATGGCGAAACATATGGTGGATATGGATAAGCAGGAGGGCCACCATAAGGTGCGGGTGGGTAGTAAGGGTAGAAGGGGGTACTCTATGTGACATCTGGTGAGGAAAGGTGGGGGTCTAGTGAAGGAAATTGGGGGTCTGATGAGTAGAACTGTAGGCTACTGGCTCTAGGAGTAGTGGGTAAAGGTGTGGTAGGCTGACTATGAGCGGTAGGCTGACTATGAGTGGTAGGCTGACTATGAGTGGTAGGCTGAGTGGAAGAGGTCCCCTCAATACATACAGACCTAGAGGGGCCACAACTAATCTTCTTGCTGCACCTATTAAAAATATTTTTAATTAATCCTTTATTAGGCTCTTCACTTGAAGCCATCTGTATAGAAAAAATAAGAAATACTAGAAGCATAAATTATAATAAAAATTTAATATAAAATAACACAACAATTAAGATGCTATTCAGTAATAATAAAATAAAAAAGTCAAAAAAAATTTACGTTATGTTAACTCATCATCTATTGATTCACTTTCATATGATGATACATTTCCACCACTATCAGATTCCTAATGACTTTTCTCTATGTTTAAATCTACTTCCTCTGACTACAACTCACTCTCATTAATTAGAATTTGCTCATCCATATCGATAGGAAGATTTTTTAAATTTGACATAAACTCTTCTTGATGTGCTGATGGTATTGAAGTGGTTTTCTCAATTACTCCCCTTAGTTTGGTCATTATAACTACAAGCCAATCCTATTTGTCTCGTAATCTGCTTGGATAGTTAGCATAATAGACTTGGCTTGCCTGATTGGCAATGATGAATGGGTCAAACTTTGCATATCTCCTACAACACTTTACTTCTGTTATACCATAAATCGGATGTACTCTTGTGCCTCTATTTTGTACTGGATCAAACCATTCACAATTGAATAGATACACAATATTCCCGTGATCGGTATATTCCACCTCTAATATTTCTTGTAATACACCGTAGTACTTAGAATCATCCCCTGTATGGGTGTTCCCTCTTACACATAAATCAGAATTTTTTGTCTTCCTACCTTCACACCAATGTTTTGTTTGGAATTTATAGCCATTAACCAAAAATATTTTATAACATTTAACTAATCTATTTGGTCCCCAAGCTAAGTCAATTAGCCCTTGATAATAGCGAATCAATGTCTTCAGTGTGAACCTTTCAATGAACTAGATTATATTATTAGCATAATTATTGGATGTTGTGCTAATTAATTAAGATAAATTATTCAAAGTGAATAGTCCAAAATTATACCATATTTTAAAACCAAGTAGTGAATTCTTTCTCCACTATCTTTTAGACTGCTCCTGGTTCTGATGTACTTAACCCATTAATAAAACTCCTATAAACTTTAGGGTTTACAATAATGTTATGAATAATAAATATATGAACAAGGTAATTCATACTTACTTGAGATACGGCTTAACTT
The DNA here is from genome assembly GCA_019925795.1 of Dendrobium chrysotoxum. NCBI lineage: Eukaryota > Viridiplantae > Streptophyta > Magnoliopsida > Asparagales > Orchidaceae > Dendrobium > Dendrobium chrysotoxum. Next base: position 49,088,641 of record CM034313.1, read on the forward strand.
CATCACAGTTAAACAAGATATATAATGTGACAACCCTCATCTCCTTATCGGTCAAATAGCACATGGTGCTAGCACCTTTGGGTTCACCACTTCCACTGAATACAAATATATTTGGGGATTTACCCATATTTTGAGGTGTAGTACTTCTACCTGATTGTGACATTGTTTCAAAGTAATACGAGCAGAACTGAGTTATCTCGTACATTAAATATGCTTCACAGATAGAGCCTTCGGGATGTGCTTTATTTTTAAATATCTCTTAAATTTATTTAAATATCTCTCAAAAGGATACTTCCACCGATCCACCGACTATAGCTTCATATGGTAAATGCACTGGTAGATGCTCTGCAAAGTCAAAAAATATTGGAGGAAATATTTTCTCAAGTTGACACAGAATGAAAAGAATATGCTATTCCATAAGAATCAAATTCTCTATGTTTAGTTTAGAAGAGCATAAATCTTTAAAGAAGACACTTAGCTTGATCAAGGGCTTTAAAATATGATCTCGTAGATAACTAAAGGCAGTTGGTAGTAGACATTGCATGAAGATATGACAATCATGACTTTTCAATCCAAATAATCTTCCTGATCTTATGTCAACACATCTACTTAGATTGGAAGAATATCCATCAGGTACCCGTAGGGTCTTTACCCATTCACAAATTGATCGTCTCTGCTCTAATGTCAATGTGAATGGATCTTTTTGTTTGAGAAGTTTTTCACCTCCACCATTCTTTAATTCTAATACTTTTCTCCTACAAATCTCCTTTAAGGTCCATCATTACTTTTATATTATCTTTAGATTTATCTTTGATGTCCATGAAATGTTATCAAAAATATTTTTCTCTATATACATAATATCCAAATTATGTCTAATCAGGTTTGTTCTCTAATATGACAATGACCAAAAAATATTTCTCTTGGTCCAATTAAGGTTGACACCATATCCTGGCAATTTATACTCAGGTAAAGTTGGAGAATCTATTATTCTGGGCATGAACCTTACTCTTTTTAATATTTCTTCACTACTTAATCTTGGAAGAGGTTGCAACATCACCATTTTATTTTTAGTAAAGGCATCCTTATTTCGCCTAAAAGGATGACTTGTACGTAAAAATATGCAATGACAATTGTACCAAGTGTTCTTCCTTCCATACTTTAAAGTGAATGATTTTGTATGCTCTATACAATATGGACATGCTAATTTGTAGGAAGTGTTCCAACCTGATAGCATACCATAAGCAAGAAAGTCACCAATTGTCCAAGGTAATGCTACCCTCATTATGAAATTTTGTTTGGTGGAGATATCATATGTACTTACTCTCTCTCTTCCTATAATAAACTTAAATCATCAATTAATGATTGTAAGAATACATCAATCTTTACTTTTGGATTATGTGGCCCTGAAATGATAGAAACATGTACACAACTCTGAAGAAAGATTGTAAGAGGTGAGTATCACATGCCAACATGAGTAAGGTGAAGCAAACTGACTAAATAGAGTAAAACTATCTGTGTATAGACCTAATCTTATATTTCTTGGTTCTGTCATGAAGGTGGGATGTGTACGATCAAAGTGTCTCTAAGCTTCTATTTCTGATGGATGTGTAATAACACCTTCTTACAGAATATGGTCATTATGCCATCTCATTTGTGCAGTAGATCTCATGGATGTATATAACCATTGTAGTCTAGGAATTATTGGTAAGTAAAACATCCTACTGACAGGTACTTCCTTAAGCTTTCTTTTCATTCCAGACATTGGTTTAAATCTTGGTGCATTACAATGACAGTATACAATTTCTGATAAATCTTCTTTAAAGTATAACATGCATCCATTGTCATAATAATCTATCTTTGTGTATGTCAAACTAAATTTGGAAACTAACTTCTTTGTCTGATATAGATCTGTAAGAATTATATTATCCGTCGGATTGGTTTCCTTAAGCAGCCCAATGAATTGATTAAAACATTCACGAGCAATATTATATTCTGCCTTGATGCTTAACATCTTTACAGCAATGGATAACTCTGAGTGAGTGGTACAGCCCTTCCATATTGATTATTGGGCAGCATACAATAAATTATAAAAATTCTATGCCTCCTTATTTGGTAACTCTTCTGTATATTATTCTGATTGTGTTCTAGTTGCATCAAGAACTAATTCCTCAAGATTTGGTCATATATTTACATCCTCAGCTATATTACTACTTGTGGATGGACCACATTGAGAATCAAAATGTGGCTCGTACTCATCATGAGAATTCTAATACCAATATTATGGCATGAACCCTATGCGATACAGATCAACAATTACATCATCAAGTCTTAGGTGCACTTAATTTTTATGTTTAGAACATGGACATCAAAACATTCCATCTGATATGAAGTTGGGCAATTGTTTCACTGTCTGAATGAAAATGTTCACCCCATTAATGAATTCATCTGTTAATATCTTTCTTCCTTGAGCCAATCGATTATACATCCAACTTCTTTGATTTCTAATATCCTTAATATAACCTACATATAATATGGAGCTCTTAGATATTGTAAGTCAAGCAATCGATGTTAGATAATGTAAGTAAGGAGATGATAATAGTTGGCATTAGTCGTCAACATAAAATATCAATTAAAGCCCCAGAGTTATATTTAGGCCTATGTGATCTCTCCAAAATCAATTTAGGTCTCTTTAATGTGGACAATGAAAGTCTCATTATAAAATTTGAGATAGGAAATTTTTATAAATTCATCTTAACTACAATCCTCCATCTATCATAGATTGACAACTTGACTACGATTCTTCTGACTTCCATCGCCCATCTACTCTCCTTCTAACCAGAATCACTTAATTATATTTTTTCGATAATTATTATCATTTTATGTGCCCAAACCATCTAAGGTGATGCTCTCTAATCTTATCTTCCAATGGAGCTACTCCAACTTTATCACATATATGCTCATTTCGGATCCTATCTCTAAGGGTAAAGCCACTCATCCACCTGAGTATCCTTATATTTGCAACACTATGGAAAATAGATCCAAGATATCTAAAACATGTACTCTTATTTTTGAAAATTGAATAAATATAATATTAAAAAAAATTTAGAAATATTAAGTCAACAACAACAACATCAAGCCTTTATCCCACTACGTGGGGTCGACTACATGAATTCTTTTTCTCCATTATGACATGTTACGAGTTAAATTCTCATTTAAATCTAATAAAGAAACATCATTTCTAATATTTTCTAACCAAATCTTCTTATGTCTACATCTACCTTTCTTAACATAAGCCAAATCTAATACATCTACTTTACTAACCAAGTCATTGGAAGGCTGCCATTTTGTATGACCAAATCATCTAAGGCAACTCTCTCTAATCTTATCTTCCATTGGAGCTACTACAACCTTTTGACGTATATGCTCATTTCATATCCTGTCTTTAAGAGTAAAGCCACTCACCTACATGAGCATCCTCATCTCTACAACCCTTAACTTAATATTATGCTTCTCTTTTAATGGCCAACACTGTTACACGCCAAATCTGATATTAAACACCCCCTAAGCGTAAAGCCACTCATCCACTTGAGTATCCTCATCTCTATAACACTATGAACAATGGATCCAAGATATATAAAACATGTACTCTTATTAACGACTTGATCGCCCAAATTCACAATCCCCTCACTAAGTCTAGTACTTCAACTCCCTCTCTAGTCGTATCAACATGAATAATATCATCAACAAAAAGCATACACTAAAGTACATCCTCTTGTAAATGTCTAGTGTGAAAACCATTAAAAAAAAACTTACGGTGATATTTTTGTCGGGAAGGGTCAGTCTCGGCAGCAGCGGCTAGGTTCGACTATGAGGCTATGGAGGCGAGCTATGAGAGAGAATAATATCATCAGAAAAAAGCATACACTAAGGTACATCCTCTTGCAAAAGTGAGAAAATGAACGGAAAAAAAAACTTATGGTGCAAAACAGCAGCGTTCAGTCAGCGACAGAGGCGATGAGCGTCGGCAAAGTCAGTTGAAGTCCATTGGTTCGTCGGTCGGTCTCGACAGTGACGAGTTTCGATTGGGGCGATGGGGCCAAGCTGAGCAAAGGAAATGATGGAATGAAATAATAAGGCAGACGGGTTTGGGTGGGAAATAGGGTTTCGACTGACATTTTTTCGGTTTAAAAAAATGCAGGTGATGTTTCTATGGCATTTTTCAACGGTAAGTATTCGTTGTGTTTAAATTAATCAACATAATATTTGTTGGTTAGTACGCCATAAATTTTTGGCAGACAATACGTTACAATGTACAGCATGTTCACAAACTATGATGATTATATCGTCGGATAATTCATCGTATACACCGATAAATTTGCCATAATGTTACCGTCGCATAAAGCATCGATAAAAATGCCGTAAGTTCTGGCGTATATAATTCCACCAGAAGATTCGACGGTAATCATGAGTTTTCCTATAGTGATGGTCATTAAGGGTTGAATTAGGTTTTGCTGAACACAACTCGAAGCGTTAAGGTTATGTTTGGCCAAGAAAGGTATTCTAGGTCAATTTGGGACATACATTTAGGCAACTTTGGGATTAATCTTTGTCCAAGTGTTTAAACATGGATTGGGTTAGGCTCAAGAGAGTCGTAGGGTTGGTTTAAAAGGTTTAGCAATCAAGGCTACGGTCTAGATCAACTAGGTTATCTAAGAAGTTCAAGGTATAAAGTTCTTAAAAAATTTTGTAATTTTGAGAACTTTGGACAATAGAGGGTTAATTGGGTTGACCAAGGATAAAGAGTTAGACATACTCAGTTTAATGAAATTCTTGGATTATTTTCGCCCAACCCCACAACCAAGAGTAAGATTTTTGATCATGTTAGCCTAAGGGTTAAAAGTGTGCAAGGGCTTTTTTATTACTTTGGGTGATTTAGATCTACCAAGAGTTTGGGACCTTGGGTTTAGATCTTATGTCCTCTAAACACCTCATAAGGTCATTTGGTAGTGTTTAAAATGATTAGATTTTGCAGGGCTAGCGAGTGCTAAGTCCTTGTGTTACCCCCTACGATAAGTCTTATAAGTATGCTCTACTCTAAGGTAGGAATGCCTAACGTCTAAAGATAACCTATAGGGGACAGATGGGCCACAAACAAAATTGTGATCAACACTTATTTTCTTGACATTTTTATTATTTTATTCTCGTGACTCTAACATATGAAGAAATAAATGAATTCATAATTTATAACTCAATTTTATGTATCATTTTAGTGTAAGGATGGTAGAACTAGTGAACAAGTAAATTTTAAATAAAACCATCAAATAGAATTTCTTAGCCTATTTATTATCATCTAATTAAGTTCTAATCAAGTTTATTAGAGTAAAAACACTCTCCTGATGGCAAGAAAGATAATGTGACCAAAAGGATAGGTATTGAACATTGGTGGATGATGGATGTCAGACATCAGTTTTTAGTCGATGTTAAAGAATGATCAATTAAGGACATCATTAGAAAAATAATAAGTGACAGTTGACTTGGTTTTTTTATCATAATAAAAAGAGTGATTGGGTGACCAATAAGCTAGGTATCAAACATTGGTACATGATAGACACTAAAGTTTATCATTGGTAAATATGAAATGGAAGTCAATAAATAATATCAAGAGATTATTAATAGTAATTGATCACCTTCATCATTCTTCTGATAGGAGGGAATACCAAGTAATACATAAGATAATTTAAGATTAAATTTTTTTAGCAAATGAACATCTAATATCAATTATTGGTGGGCTTTGGATGATTATTGATAATTGAATGCGAAATTGCATGACTATGAAGGTAAGCATAAAACATTAATATCTTAATGATGTTGGCTGTTTGAAGTTGACATATGACTATTGAGGGGGGAAATCAAATGTCAAGCAACAGTTGGCAGTTAACACAGATGTTTTTCATAAAACGGGAAATATATTGCAATTTGGATGACGGACATCAAATATTAGCGGTTGGAAAATTTAGATCATTGGTAAGTAATATATGATGGTCAATAAGGGACTACAAATATGAGTCAATGGTTCAGGATCAGTTAGGTCTTTCTCCTAATAAAATGAAAAATAATGATGTTAGGAAGATGGGATCATACATTAGTTGATGATCACTATTAAGTGGTGGAGGTGTAGGCATCATTGTTGATCAATAGGAAAAGTTGGGAGATGAAAGCAGTAGGTGTTAATGTTGGTTGACAATTGACATTAGGTGGCAACAACAATTGGAAATGATGTTGGTGGATATCTAGTATTAGGAGATCGTATTGATGGGTGTATTGATGGGTGTCATTAATGCTAGTTAGTTGTAATGGAGAACATTAATTAAATGATAGGCTACATCAATCATAAAAAATTGCAAATGTTTATGCTAGTTGATTGTTATGGCTATGCATTGGTGATTGCATGTGGCAATATCATTCAATGCTTGTAGAATGCAATGGTAATGGATGACATATATATATATATATATAAGCTAGCTAATGGCATCATATGGTGACTGTCCAGTATTGACAAAAGGTAATAAGTATCTGGGGGTTGTGATGGAAACATCGATGTTGGTCGATAGCCAATGTCTACTGCTAGAAAGAAAACTTTGGAGCTCACTATGAATCGCATGTTTCTCTTCATTGAAAATCCTCTCACCCTAGTGTCTACAAAAAAGAAGTTATTTATGAATTTTTTAAAGAGGTATTTTAATCATTTCAATTACATCAGACAGTTCAAATAACCAACCTAGACCAATTTAAGTTTTTTTGACATATTTATGAGTTAATGTTGTTATAAACAGGTTCTTAGAATCAATTCATGCAATTTCTTACTTATCAAAATATATTTGGATATTTTGAGATCCATTTGGACAAAATGTTCTACTTAATTAGATGAATTTTATGGTGGTATATTAATATTAATCATCATGTTTATTATTATTTTGATAATTTTCTTTCATAAACACTTTGAACTCTATATTATCCCCTAAAACCAAATCTCAAAAGGGTAGCTTACCATATATGGTTTAGTTATATTTCAACTATTGTCAACTAAATATTACCATAAATAACTTTTTAGATACATCTTTCCAAACTATTTTGACCTATTATAATTAATAAAAAACAACTATAAAAATATTAAATTGAACACAAATTATTTAAAAATTAGTTAACATAAATTCCAAATGTATTAGAACATTTCCTGTCTTAATTATGTTTTTATAGCTGATTAAATAACAAAAACAAAGAATCCATCCTTAGCTTTCTCAAATGCTGTAATTTCATAGGGGCACCTATTATATTTTTAAGAAAATACACGTAACAAAACTTATTACATGTTTTTAATAGTTAGGCTCAAAGCCAATGTTATATATCTTAGTGAATAATATTTCTTTAGCGTAAAATTTTATTCTTATATTTAAATTAAAGACTCAAAAATGTCAAATTTGAATAAGATGTAATATAGTCTTATAAATTTTTATATTTAATATTTATTTTTAGATTCTTAAACATTTTTTATTTAAATAAGACACCATATATGCACTAAATTTTATTTCTAATAAAAATTGAAAAAAATATTATATTAGAATACCCTGATGTAAAATGCAATAGGATGAATTTAAAAATATTTGAATTTACAGACTTATAGTGAAATTAGTGTAATTCAGGAATTTAAATATAATAATAATCTCAATGTAAATCTAAAATGTTTAATGTTCATCCCCATATATTTTTTATTATGATATTTGAAAAAATTCATAAAAATTTAATAATTGCATAATCTTTTTATTATATTAATTATTAGTGACTAATACGATTGTATATTTTGTGTGAATTTAATTGAGTGTAGCTGTACTTTTTGAATAGGGGAAGAAACATTGAAAAACTAACAAGAATTAGCGCACAATCCCAAAAAAACACAGAAAATAATGTTCAGAAGTTGTTTGAGTTTGGTGGATAAATTATTAGGTGTTGAGACCGGACGTAAAGATACGTGCGGACTCCAATAAAATGTTGACACATGGAGTGAATACGTGGATATTCAATTGAATTTATTTTTTACTTTATATATTTAATATGTCCGTGAAACTTTAAGTCAAGCGCACTAAAAGTGCAGGTAAAGTACAGTCAAAGCACAACGAAAAAGCTCAACAAAAGAGCAGTTAAACCGCAACTAAAGTGCAGGTAAAGCACAGGTAAAGCGCACAAAAAAAGTTCAACCAAAGCGCACTCCACGTGTCAAATTTTAAGTGGATGTCCGGACGTAGAGATACGTCCGGAGCCCGCACGTAATAATTTCTCGAGTTTGGTGAGACGTCAACAGACTTCTTACACAAATGTTATGAGGCATTTCAACATTTTGAAAATTTTAAGCTGTTTTAAATTTTTCTCTACAATAAAAATGGGTTAAACTCTAAAATCGCCCTAATGTTATATATATAGAATTAATTTAGGCTTCTTTTGACTACTACTTTTTCGTTACTTTCATTAATTTTTTTACTAGAAAGTTATATAGAAAGCAGTAAGAAAGCTATCATAAACGAAGTCCTAGTCTATAAAAATTTTATTTCTTGAATTGAGTACCTTAGTCAAATAAAATTGATCCAAAATAATCGAAGGACTAAGGCTTCGTTTAGGACGGCTTTCTTACTATTTTCTAAAGTAGCTTTTTAGAATAAAATTTTTTTGAACTAAAAATATTTGCACTAAAAAGATGTTTTAGAAAGATGTAAGAAAGCTGTCCCAGATGAAGCCTAAATTGAGATTAATTTTGTATCTCAATTTTTTATCAATTTTGTATGGACAATGAACAAAATTGGTGAAATGTGATACTCTAACACTAAATTCATCATACAAAAATAATTGACTTTTTTTAAATCTAGGATCCGTTTCGAACAGCTGTAACTTTTTATAGAAGTTATTATAAAGCTGCAATGGAGAAAGCATTTTTTAAAGCTATTATAGAAAGCAATTTCCTAGCACAAAAGTTTATTGCAAGTAGTGAAAAAATAGTGGCTAAACAAAAACTATAGTTGCATTCTAAAAAAATAATAAAAAAATTTATCCTAGATGAAGCCTTGGGATAGCTTTCTTACTGCCTTTTAAAGCAGCTTTATTGCACAAAAAAATTCTTAAACTATATATTTTTGTATTAGAAAGCTTCATTATTAAGTAGTAAAAAAGCTATCTAAAATAAAGACTTTATAAGAAATATTTGTACAAGAAAATTACTTTAAAAAATAGTAAGAAAGTTGCTTAAAACAAAGTCTTAGGCTTCGTTTGGGACATCTTTCTTACTATTTTCTAAAGCATCTTTAAAAAGCAGTAAGAAAGCTGTCCCAAATAACACCTTAGACAGCTTTCTTACTGCTTTTTAAAGTAGCTTTCTAATATACAAATTTCTCGTTCAAAAAATTTTTGCACTAAAAATTTATTTTCAAAAGCACTAAGAAAGTTGTTGGGCCCAAACAAAGCCTTAGGATTCATTTGGGAGCTGTCGATAAAGCAGGTTGTGGTGTCGTTGTACAAAAAACTGAGTTCTGAAATTGCTATATAGAATGTAGTATATTTTATTTGGGAAGTATAACTGTAGAGCTGATGTGCTGCAGTAGTATCGGAACAAATTATATTTATACTGTTATATATATTGAGATGAAAGGAAATTGATTAAATGTCAAAAAATTTTAAATTTATATGATACCAAACAAACAATTCTAAATTAAAATTGTATCCACTTTAGGAATTATTTTATGACTTTTAAATATTAAAGTAGTATATATATATATATATATATATATATATATATATATATATATATTATTTTTCTTACAATTTAATATCATACTTTAAAATAATCTAAAATTTTATAATAATTTTTTTATTACTTCATAATAAATATACTTTTTCTAAAAATGATAATATAACTCTGATAAATTTTTAAAATTTAATAAGAAATTAAAAAAAGTATAAAATGACATATCATGAAATAAATTATTTCTATTCCTATAAATTACAATTTTACTCTGAAAAAATTTATAGAGACATTGTGTTCATTTAATCTCATGAAAAATCAATCTGAATATTCTCTTTTTGATGAGTATCTTTAAAGCTGCTCCACAGAAGCATAAAAGCTTTGAAGTCCTAATATTTCTTTTTTGTCCGCTTAATTAAAACTAATATATCTATTTGTAAATGTATGTTATTTTGTTGTTTTGTGGTTTTGATCATTCCCTTCATGTGTTTCAAAAGTTTACATTGATATATATTTACTGTCGTAATCAATTTAGTATGTGAGCCACCATAGTCCAGGCATGTATAAGCGCCTTCAGTTTGTGGATCTTGAAAATAAAGAACAAAGTATTGAAGATAACTATATGAACTTAAAAATTCCTCGCATAATGTCTAATATGTAAAGTCAACATCCTTCTACCACAAATATTATCAAAATGCAATTACAAATACAAAAAATGGTAGTGACAATCACAAAGAACTGATAGGGGAATCTCAATTTACAGGCTTATAATATTGTTTAAGCAACCAAAGAGGTCTACAAACTTCCACCTCTACTACTAACTGGCATTAGACAGGAAAGGAACTATTTGATACAGAGGATTTGAAACGCCTTACTAGCCACTGCAGCTTAACAAAATCCAACATCTAGCAGGCATACAATAGTCTATATTCTTGCATGCTTTAACAATTGCCTCACATGCAATTACGAATAATATATATGAAGATCCATATATAGTTCTCTTCTTCATAGACGGCGGGCACTGTTTTGCCGGGGCTGTAGGGCTCTCTGTCCTCAACCTTCGACCCCCGTCTCTAAATAAATACAGACCTATAACAAAAAATATAAATTATGAAATACCTGCAAAGCAGACTAGCAAATACAATGCCTCATAGATATGCCTGGAGTCATACTTACCAGCCAAGATATGGCTCTATACAACGAGGAAGCAATATCTGTTATCGTGACAATGGTACAATGAGTCTATAGAAAAGCTAGTCCCGAGACTTGCAGATATATGTATTTTCTAAAAAAAATCAGTTCAACAAGGCATTGGGCTCATAATTTAACCAAAAATGCCATTATTTTAGCAAATTCAAATTCAATTCACCAATCAATGGGATGCTAACATTGTTAAAGAAAAAATAATCACAGTAGCAAATTACCTCTCCTAATTGGTCAAGAATTTGCAGCACTCTTTGGTGGAAGGTTCTTTCTGATAACATCTCTAAGAGGACAACACCGAAGCTATATACATTGCTCCTTGCAGTCACGTGACCTAACAACAAAAAATAAGGTCATTTGATCTTCATCATCATCATTATTAACCTTATCATAGTTATTTTGGGGATCTATCATGAACTGGGCCCCAGAAGAAGAAATTTTCTTAGAATACTTGTCAACCATGATAAGATTTAAATGGAAAAGCACCTCAGCAAGGAAAATGGCATAAGTTATTGGAAAAATGGCCATTGAAGTCAAGCTTGAAGCAGTTGATGAGGAAGGTCCACACATGTAATTACATTTCATCTAGAACAGGTTGAAATTTTTATAGCAAGTAGGCCATAGATGACAGAGATGCATGTAATGAAAAAAGAAGAAAAAAAAGACCCATAAAAGGCCTACCAACAATAGGATTTGTACTAATGGCTATTAATAGTGGATGCACTAATAGTATCTACAAATGGATGTGAACTATATGAAAATATTTAACTTATTCTTAATACATTTTATATCACATGACTGGAATATCTAATAGAGAAGATAAGGTTAAAACTTACCAGTTGCAAGGTATTTAGGAGCTGGATATCCATATGTTCCCCTGACTCTGGTAGAAATATGACTCTTATCACCGGTAGGTCCATTTTTTGCCATCCCAAAATCAGAAAGCTTTGCATTGTAATTCTGTAAGCAAGGATATTGTGGAAAAATGAGCAACGATAGCGACATCACTGGAAAGAAAGAAAGGTAGAAATTTGGCTAATAACTCCACATACTGAATCAAGAAGTATATTAGAAGTCTTAAAATCACGATAAATGACGCTTATTTCGGCACCATGCCGACCCGAGTGCAATCTTCATTCAAAGTTTCCATGAAAGTGGTTGAAAACATGATAATCCTGCTCCAACATTGAAGTAATTTAGTAATCACATATTCTGGATGATTTATGAGCTCTCTCAAAAGAATTATCATATTTATTAACAAAAGAACCAAGCACTACATATTTTCATCATATCCATTCAAGCAAAAAGCATTCATCCATTAGGAAATCAAAGATCAAATATCAAGAATGACAACCATAAATAGCTTACTTCTAAACAGATGGTTCTCAAGACTCCCTCTTTGCAAAAATTCATATGCCAGAAGGCGATGGTCATCCTCTAGACAGTAGCCAATCAGCTTGACAAGGTAAGGATGATGAAGCTGGCCTAAATAATTGACTTCTGCCTGCAAAATTTTTTTAAAAAAAATGTACATTTTAGGATCAGATAATGAATGGGCTAATAGCATATTAGAATATTAAAATAAATAAAAGGCTAACGAGCCGTTTGGTTGATTTAGTAAATCCAGATTTAATGATAAATATTAAGAGAATTAAATGCTGAAACTGTTTGGCAATACAATTGTTAAATCTTGCTAAATTCTGATAAATTGTTTGGCTATTTTTTAAATTCAAGCTCAGAGAGAGAAATCATGTAAATGGTAGGATTCAAAAAATCCTGGTTATCAAACTAGTAGCATCTAAAGCCCAAAAAATCTGTTTGATGATAGGATTTTAGCTAAATCTTGATTAAATCACACCTAAAATAGGAAACCAAACAGCCCCTATAAATAATATTGATCATGATTCATGAATTAGAAGCCATCGACTATCTTAAGGCAAATCACAAGAGGATGCAACTCAGCTGAAAGATTTTCAAAATTTTTACCTTGCCGAGTAGAAATTTCAGATATATGGGAAGCCGTAGAGCGTTAACGGGAATAGCTGTGCAGAAATATAATTTTGATCGAGCATATTGCAGGCAACGTAAGAAGATTTACCGGAAGAAATCTTGAGAGCTGGGGCGTCTCTATGAGAAGCTTGGTGATTCAGCATCCGATAGAAACGAGAAGGCCTATCTGCTCGAGATGAAGTGTACTCCTTGGGGGAATATTGCCGAAAGATGAACGTTACTTTCGACCTGTTAGAAACCGCGGAACGCAGCGAACCGCGCGAGATGTTTTGCATCGCAAAAAACAGGCTGCCAACGTAAAAATTTTTAGGCCTCCAGGCTCCAGTCGAATGCACTACTCCAAAGTTCAAACAGTGGGAAGCGCGCATTTTTAACCGTGAAGCAGTAGAGCATAACATTCAATATTTAAGTTTTTTCCAACTTATTAGTAAGGCAGTGCACAAATGATGGAAATGGGTGACCAAAGATTAAGATTTTGTTGGGACGATTTATTTAATTTTTTATTAAAATTTTATTTTAAAAAATATTAAAAAAATTATCCTAAATGAATCCTAAGACGGATTAATTTCATAACAAGAAGCACTGAACTAATTACAACGTGAATTTTCTCAGTGGTCTTTAAGAAGCCAAAGAAAATGCATAGTTAGTACAGCCCTTTTTAGCATTTATGAAAGTGTTCTGACGAATATTTAAACAAGAATCAGCATTTGGATGTAAATGCATGATGAAATGTACAGCAGAGTTAGTTAAGATGCTAATCACAATTATCATGCAATAAAAATATTAAAGAATTAATTAGATCTGAAATCAAAATTTGTAAATTTTAAGGAAAGTAGATAGCTATTCAAAAACTGAAAGGTTGCCAATAAAAAGTCTTCGAAAAGTAGTGAATTTATAGAGTGATAAAAGGGATAAAAATACTGACGTGGATAAGCTTTTTTAAAGGCGATCGTTATAATGTTAAAAAAATTTTGGAACATTGTGAATGTGCTCAGTGATATGCTCCTAAGTTGAAGCAGAACATATTTATGGCATTTAATTTTTAGAAGAAATAGATGAAATATATAGTACAAATTATACCTAAGAGAAGGAAGATATTTTTTGGAGGTTATTTAAATGGATATCTAATAAAATGGTTTGTAGGAGTATTCTTGGTGTGTGTTAATAATCTCAGTTAACATTTGCTTGGATTTGTGTGTAAATCTTGAACAAAGATGTTCTTTCAGATGTTATCACTATTTGTGTGAATAATGAGTTGATTAACTTGAACATGCTATATGAATGGAAGCCTAATGCTTGTGAGCTTCATTGTTCTTTTGCACACTCAAAACTAAGTTATGTGTCCTAAAAGAGATCCATCTGAACCATTCCCTTGAGGTCATAGTAAGAATCATTCATTTGGCCAGCCTGCTCCTCCCAAAGATTCATTAGCTCAAACTATAAACTCCATTGTCCTCAAGGAGCCAACCAATGCTGGGTCTAGATCCTCCATTCTCCATAACAATGGCCTCTCTATTAGCATCTTGAACCCCTCTCACCCATTAAATCATTTTCCTTCCTCATTTCAATCCACTTCATCCTTACAATTAGTTGATCCTTTAGCTATAGCACCTATTGGCCCCTCTGACCCTTCTAGTAATCCAGCAGACCCTCAATCCTACCACAAAGAAACTATGCCAAACTTAAATTCAACTGAGGTTAGTGTTTCTAATTCCCCATCCCCACCTGCCAAAGCTTCTTCTCACCAATCCTCTATTCTTCACCTCCACAATAATTTCGACTGCCTCCAAGACCCTCCTCAAAATGCTACCTCTTCCTTAAACACCAATGTCAAAAAATTGGATCCTTCTCAGGTATCCAAAACACCCATTCCAAAAGTGCCAACAAGGCACACAATCGTACCTCCAAATCTAAATGATCTGTCCTAGGTTTTCTTCCAGGAACATTAGGGACTTTAGTAGCTCTTAAAAAGTCATTTATGCAAAAAAAAAACTTATTCAATATTACAAATTGGATATGTTATGTATTTTGGAAGCCAAGGTTCATGTGAGTTCCCTTGATAGTCCTTGATTCTACTACAATCAGAGGTTGTTTTCAGGTGAGGGCACTGAATTTAAAATTGACTTTGGATTTTATTCTCCCCAAAGGAAGAAAATATCTTTCATTGATAAAACTTCAGATATGAAATTAAAAATAATTTATCTAGATTATTGTAGCTAGATATTTGATTGATCAAACTTCATTTTGACCCTTCAAGGCCATATGAAATTCTTTCTTAAATCTAGTTACGATACTCAAGATGGGATTTGCAATTCTAAATTTGAACCTCATTTTGAAGTCTTATTTCCACCACTCGAGGTGGTATACCTTTTCTGACGGGATATTTAATTTTAGAATTAAAATTCAAAATCAATTTTAAATTCTCCGAAGAAGATTAACTTTTTCAAAATTACTTTTTAAAATTCCTTCAAACAAAAAAATAGCACACCCGGTGGGACAAATATCTCTCTCCATTTTTAATAATGGTGAAATTATGTTTCATCGATAGTCCTAACTACCCTTTCTTCTATTGGCATCTCTACCCATTTCTCCCTTGGGAGAGCTTAGCTAACATCTAAAAATTCATATCAAAAGAGGTGAAGCCTCTGTCCAGAAATCGAGCTTTGACCTTCTGCCCCCAAGTTGATTGGCGGAGCGATAGTGTCAAGTCAAATTCTTAAAGTCTCCAAGTCAATTTTACGAACCTACATCATTGAGTCCACCTTAATATGTTGAGTTTTAAAATTGCAAGGAGTCTTGTTGGTCTTATTTTCAAGATCTTCAAATTTTCAAACTTTTAGCTTTGACATTCCACCTCCAAATCAATTCATGGGGTGGGAGAGTCAAGCAAATAATTCTCCTAAATTTTCTTCCCCATTTTGTAAACCTTCAGGTTGAGTGAAAATTCAACTTGTTGTGCTTCAAAATCTAGAGAGAATTCATCAATTTTTAAAATCCAAAAATTCTTTTAAAAACTCATTTTCAAATTTACACCATCGTACACTACCCTACAACATTCCCTTATAGTCTAGTATATGTGGTGAAAATTTCAATCTCTTTAAAAGCCATAACTAACCTTTGCATTCTATCACCATATATTGTGTCATGAGTTTTACGACTCGGCATATGTGATAAAATACAGGGTCTATTATGATTTTCAAATTTTAATTTCAAAATTATCTAATTCCATTCCTTCTTTCAAATTCTAGAAAACTCAACTCAATTCAATGGCCGGCAAGCTGATTTTCACTTTTCAGAAGGGCCTAACCTGTGAGGAGATCGATTATGGAAAAACAATCCAGTTTGTCCTGGGCTTCCAAACCATTGAGCTGTTAATGAACAGGTAGACATTAGTTTACCTTGATGTTGTTAAGTTAGACTCTCCTATGCTAAAATTGGCTCTAGGGTCAGGGACTGAATCCCCTAATTTTGATGTAGAGGAAGGAAAGTTAGTAGCTCCTACTGAGGTTACCATAGTAAACTCTATTTTTGAGGAAGGACCAAGTTCTGGGATCGCGTTTACTAATAAGAATTATAGGAAAAACTATTTGAGAAGAGTCAGGAGGAAGATTGCTAAGTCAAAGAAAATTATTGAGGTTAAGACTTTGGGCCATGTAGAGCTAGAGGCTGTCGAGGATCTGCCTATCCCTGCCTCCTCTCCACTCCTTCAAGGGAGTGATTTCTAGCCCTTAGCTGCTATTGTAGGGGAGGAGAGGGTGACCAGGATAGATAGTACCCTGCCATGCCCGGTCGACTATTCAACCAAAAAGACTCTTAGGGAAAAATAACTTCAAAGATTAAGGATGTTTAGAAACATCATTCATACATGTGCTGCCCAAGCGGGGGATAAAGGAGCAATATGTTAAACTTCTGAAAGGAGTCATCTCCCACCACTTTGAGAAAGAGATTTTGAAGGAGGAAAAATTTGCTGCTAAGAATTTGACTCCCAAGCCTGTTAGAAGAAATAAGAAGTTTGTATAACAGCCAATCACTTCTTTGTTAGTAGATGGTTACCACTGGGTGCTATGCCCTCCATCCTCGATCTCGTCGAACCCCCAGCGACCTTTCCACCTCAACCTGACCCAGCCAGTGGCCGGTGGCAGCCGAAGCGAATAGAGATTTGGCTCCAGTGGTTTCCCCATCCTCGATCTATACCCAAAGGATTCTAGAGCCTGGCTTCACTGGGCTTGAGCTCACGAGGATCTAGGATGATGTCCTCTTCCACTTAGAATCAATCCAGCCATCCACCAGTGCCATCAGAGCCGTCCATGGCCGCGGGAGGCATTCGAATATGGCATTTTGATTCAAAAGGCCTCATTTGATTCCAACAATTTGAAATCATTCCCTAGAGCTCCCCAACTCTTCTTCTCTCATTTCCCAGCCTCCCAGCCCATTCCAACTATGATCCTGAGCGAACTCCGATGAAAGCTCTCCGCCCTCCTCTCACAGTCGTACTTTCACTAATCCTCTGGCCGAGATGTCTGAAGGAGAAGTGCTTGACATCCCTCCCTCAAGCTTCCTGATAGGAAAAACCATTCGTTGGGGCTTTCTATATGGTGAGAATCCCTTCCCAATCTCCTAGCTAGGTAGTGGTGGTCAAGTGTGAAGTAAATTGTCAACCCATTGGAATTCAATCGTTGGTTGACGATTTATGTTGTCCTGATCCTCCCCATGAATTTTGGTTGAGTTTCACCGGTGGGATCTCCCGAATCACGCAGGAAAAGCTCTATAATCACTAGCACCTGTGGGAGGTTGAAGACGTAATCACAGCCATTGATGTCAATCAACGACTCATATTAGATCCCACAGTTTTGGAGGTCATTTAATGATATCCATTCGATTAATGATTAGATGAATGTGATTAATTCTGTGTTACTCATTCAGCCGCTAATGATTGGCTGACCAATCAGAAGGCGCTTGTATGGAAAGCGAGGCTTA
This sequence comes from Dendrobium chrysotoxum, assembly GCA_019925795.1. Classification (NCBI taxonomy): domain Eukaryota; kingdom Viridiplantae; phylum Streptophyta; class Magnoliopsida; order Asparagales; family Orchidaceae; genus Dendrobium; species Dendrobium chrysotoxum. Next base: position 49,106,615 of record CM034313.1, read on the forward strand.
CTAGGTAATTCTGGGATTTAAAAAATCCAGAAATTATGGGAAATTTTAAAAATTATCCCTCGACACTTGACCAACTTAGGTGTTCTTAGGCTCATTGTAAAGATCTCAGGGATATCTTCAAAAGCCCTATAGTTTCAAGCCCCATTTATCCATGTATTAATGTCAATTTCAATTTGAATATTAATGGTATTATTATATTTATATGTTAATTTGATGTTACCATGGCTTGAGACTTTGGTGGATTAAATTTGGCCATGTCTCTAACATGTCCAAAATTTATTCCACCTATTTGATGTGTTCAAGGGCACAATTTAGCCAATTTGAGTTCAAGAGTTATGGTTTAACCCTTAATTTCAAATTACTCTTATAATCTTTCCAATGAGATTTAGGATTTTGATTTTGGTGTATTAATTTTTCTTAGGATAGGGAGTTTAGAGCCACTGATTGCACCCCCTCCCTTGCCCTAGGTAGTGACTTAGGGATTCTCTAAGGTTATCTAGTGGTTACCTTAGGTGGCTTGGTTAGCCACCTTAAAGAGCTTCATTTAGGCCCAAATTTAGGGGGATTGTACCTTGAGATTAGGTGATCAAATGGTCAAAAATTCATTGGATTTGGTGCTGATTTGGTCCACCAACTAGGAACCCCAAAATCCCTTTCTAGATTTGGCCTAGAACTTTAATTAATTCACTATTAATTCAGATTAAATCCAAAAAATTAACATAAGGACTCTAATTGACCTTATTTGAACCCTTAGTCCTTAGAAAATAAAAACCCCATCAGATGACCCCTATATTAACCTTAATTTAATTTCTAAGGGAAATTAATAATTAATTTATTTACTTAATTAAAAATATTTAAATTTTCTAAAAAAATTCTAAATATTTAAAACATCCCCTATGGTCATTTTAACCTTTGGGGATGATTCCAAAAGGTTCGGGATTGATTTGAATCAAAATTTAGAAATCCCCTTAATTAGGTAATTTTAGAAAATCCAAAAATACCCAAACTTTGAAAAATCACCAATAATTCTAGAAAAATCCAATTTAATCAAAGTCAAAGCCATTAAACTCTAATTAAAATTTAGTATTTTTTAAAAATGTTAAAACCTCTAAAATTTAGTTAAGGTCGAAAAGTTAACTCTCTAGTCAATTGTAGTTCAAAACTAGGTCAAAACTTTGAAAAATCATAACTTAATATTGAAAATTTTAAATTGAGCAAACTCAAAGCTTAATTACTCATCCTAAGATCAAATATTTAGAAAAAAATACTCAAATTCTAGGAATCACTTTAATTTTAAAAGTCAACTTTTGGCCCTTTAATTAATGTGATTAAATAATCCCAATAATTCTAAAAATTCAATAATAGGTTAAAACTTCAAAAAACTATAACTTGATTAATAAAATCAGTCAACCAATATTTTAATACATAACAAGCACTCCAAAAATAATTTTTTTAGGATGGACTACCTTGAGCTATAGGGCTAAGTGTCTTTAGGAGGCCTGATTCCTCCAGCCCACTTTGACAGCGCCACTAACGAACTCAATGGAGTGTAAAACCTTAAAATTAAGTGATTCTTAATTATTTAACCAAATTAAAATCATTAATTCAACTTCATCAACCTATTTTGGATCATAAGACCCCAACCTTTAGTGCCTAATTTTGATTTAGGATCTGGGATAAATTTTGGATCATAAGACCCCAACCTCCGAAAATATAATCTCAAATTTCTAATAAAATGATCAACTCGAATTAAAGATTTTCTCAATCTAAAATTTAAAGCTTAACACTTAGATTAGATTGGGACACTTCTGAATTATTTTAGAATCTCAAAGTATCTCTTACCCCTCTTCTGTTGTCTCCAAAAATAAGTGTTCAAAATTTGATTCATTCCTAGTTCAAATTCCAAATTAACCTCCTTTGATATCAATTCTTGAAATCTCTAAATAGAATTTTCACCATTATTTTAATCAAGAGTATTCATAGGAGACCCCAATTTTCTACGATGTAATTAACTATGAGGGCTCGCACTCGTAGGAGATTTAGAACCCACACCCACCTTCCATCTTTTCAAAGTCAATTTTCAATATTCAAATTAATTTTCTTTAGAAAAATCAAAATCAATAACAATCATTATCGTCATGTTCAAATATTTAATAATGAATGATATTTTCTTCCTTTGAGGAGATATATCATTCATTGATAAAATTTTGAATATAAAATTAATGATAATTTATTAAGATTATCGTAGCTAGATATTTGATCAAACTTCATTTTGACCCTTCAAGGATATATGAAGTTCTTTCTTAAATCTAGTTACGATACTCAACATGGGATTTGCAATTCTAAATCTGAACCTCATTTTGAAATCTTATTTTCACCTCTCGAGGAGGTATACCTTTTTTGATGGGATGTTCGATTTTAGAATTAACATTCAAAATCAATTTTAAATTCCCCAAAGTAGATTAACTTTTTCAAAATCACTTTTCAAAATTCCTTCAAACATTCCTTCATATCTAGCCAATTAATTCTTATCACTATCACATATAATTGCATTTCCTCTTTTGAGTTATCTGTGGTATATGCCTCTAATGCTATGGAAGATGGGGCTTTACTCTGGGACAAGATTAAATCTTTGGATGTTGGCATTAACTCACCCTGGGTTCTGTTGGGTAACCTTAATTCCTGTAGATTTTCTTATGAAAATGTTATTAGTAACCATTTGCGTTACAGTAGGTTATGGGAGCTGAATGACATGGTTTCTTAGACTAGTTGGAGTGACCTAGGCTCAATTAGGCTTAATTATACATGGTTCAACCAAAGATCAGATCTTCTGATTCATATCAAACTTGATAGGTGTTTAGTGAATGCTCGTTGGTTTGATAATTTTCCCATTTTCCTATTATTAAGTGGATAGCCCTGGTTGCCCTGATCATTCCCCCATAATTTTGCTCTCTCAGTTGATGGGCCACACTAGACACATATTTTTATTTAAATCCTACTAGTTCAATTTACCTCAATTTTGGACTATTCTTATTAATGTTTTGATGGTAAAAAGAAGTGGTAATCCAATTTTCTAATTGTGTCAGAAACTGCAAGCTCTTAAAGATGCTATCAAACTTAAAGTGGTCTTCTTTCTCTTTCTTAGAAATTTCTATGAATAATCTGAAATCTCAGCAGTCTGAGTTTTTATCTCTTCTAAATAATGACCCCTTAAACCTCACATTTTAATGCTTCTCTGTCAATTTTCTAATAAAAACTTGTCCTTTTGTGCTACTTCTTAGTCTTCTTCGATTAAACAAAGGGCCAAAGCTAATTAGTTATTTAAGGGAGAGGATGATTTGAAGTTTTTGTATGTAAAAATGAAGATTAGGGGTAACTATAGTTAGATAAAACAGCTCTCTAAAGTAGACGACACCTTCACATCTTCCCCTGATATCTCTAATGCTATCATCAATCACTTCTCATCTATTTATAACTCTATTTTTCCTTGCACCACAAACCTCTCCTCTCTAAACTTAAGTTCTATTCTTCTACCTGACCTTGCTTACCTATTTATTTATCATTTTACTAATGAGGAGATTAAAGCAATTGTGCTCTCTTCTCCAGCCTCCTCTACTCCTGATCCTGATGGATTCTCATTTGAATTTTATTAGAAAACACATGATCTTGTTGGGGGCTAAGTATGTAAGGTTGTAAAATATTTCTTCCAAAGTGGCCACTTGCCTAAAAGAGTTAAGGCTACTACCATTGTGTTAATTCCCAATCTCAGACATGCATTAAATGTCTCTTATTATAGGCCCATTTAACTTTACAACAACTTTTATAAAATTATTCCAAGATCATTGTAAATAGGCTCAAACCCCTGATGAATAATCTTATTCATCTTGCTCAAGCAGGGTTTATTTAGGGAAGGATTTCATCAACCAATATTATCTTGGCCACAAAATTTATAAAAAAGTTCGATAAAGTGGATGCCCCTAAGGCTTTTTATGCTAAATTGGATATGTATAAGGATTTTGATACAATATCCAGGGATTTCATTCTTAGAAGACTTGCTCAAAAAGTCATGCCTTTGTGTTTCATATCTTTGATTAGAGTATGTATAACTGATGTTCAATTCTCTATATGCTTTAGTGGTGCCGTGGAAGGTTTTTGCTCCTCTAGCTCTGGTTTAAGGCAAGGTTGTCCCTTATCTCCATAGCTGTTTTACTTTGCCATGGATGATCTTTACTGTTTGATGTAATCTACTCCTTATATTCACTCTTTTCATGGTATCTCTATTAAGAACCTCAACTTCACTCATCTTCTTTATGCAGATGACTTTTTTTATTTTTGGCAAAGCTTCATTGCAAAATGTTATTGATCTAAATGAAATTTTTTTTAATTTCCCTTCTTATTCTGGCCTAAAATCAATTATCCCAAAAGTTCCATTACCTTCTTTAATGGCACCCCCATGTTCTAGATATTTGTAATATGGTGCACATCCCTTCACCTAGGTAGCATTTCATCTATTTGGGGTTCCAATTTCCCCCAAAAGGCTTAACATCTTCCATTTTGATTTATTTAACTAACAAGATTATTTCCTTGCTCTCAGGATGGAAGGCATGTTTTCTTTGTTTTGTAGGTAGATTGCAATTCTTGAGGTTCATTATTTAGAATTCTATTGCTTACTGGATTCTAAAATCTTGTATTAAACATATTGATAAATTGTCGATAAAATTTTTATATCATGGAGATTCTACATGTAGGAAATTGCACCTTGTATCACGGAAGAAAACTTGCCTTTCAAAGTGTTATGGTGGTCTTGGTATTCCTAGTATTGTTGCTTTGTACTATTCTAATGGATGTTGTTTAATTATCTGACTCTACAACTCTAACAGTCTTCTTGCTAGTCGGTGCAAGGCCAACTATGGTTCCCCTTGGAAGCCTCCTTCTCCTGGCTCTTCTATCTTATGGAAACATATACATCGGGTTGTTGTTAACTCCACAACTTTCTTCTCCTTTAACATTAACCCCCAGAGCTACTCTTCCATGATTTGGGATCATCGGTGTAATGGGAAAAGTTTGGTCGAACTATTTGGTTTGAGAATATTTCTTCTCTTTTCAGTTCCTATAGTATTGTTAAAAGTTTCATTGACCTTAACTCTTGGAAGTTGCCTCACATTTTGCCTCCCCAAATAAGTTAAGTAATTCAGGTGGTTTCCATTCCCACTAATTCTAACTTTGAGCTCAAGTTTAACAGTTTTTATTCTCCTTTGTTTAAAATAATTTTAGCCTCCTTTTATTCTGAGTTTCAACAGGTTGAGCAGGTGGAGTTAGTTGTTAGTTATTTGGTAATGGCACAACATGAAAAATGTCATTTTTCGGTGGTCATTTCTGCTGGAAAATGAATGAAATCTACCTTGCCTATGCTGCGCATGGTTTAAACCCCGTCCACTTCAAACACTCCAAACTAGCTCTACCAATGAACTACTATGCATATTACATTACTTTTGATGTATTTTTTTTAAATTATACTTTCTTAATAATTATTTTTAATACATAACATATTCATATTATTTAATATATTTAACAATATATATTAGATTATCTAATTAATTTATTTTAATTTAGTAATTTATAATAATTATTATTATTAAATTTTTTTTTATTATTTTAGTTTAACAATATTAAGTTTAATTAATTTAATTTCATAAAACAAATATTTTAAAATAATAATAATAAATATTTTACAGAGAACTCAAAATTCTATCAGAAATTCCATCAAAAATTTCGCCGGAAAATCCTCTGAGAAATATTCCATCAGAAATCTACCGGAAAAGCTAAAAAAATTTCTGACTAATTTATTTCAGCTGAAAATTATCGTTTTTCTTGTACTGTGGCAATGAGAGTGTCTCATTTATTTTTTAAATGTGATTATCTTTTGCTATTATTTCTGCTCTTATTCCTTCAGTTGTTGTTTTTCTATTAAGGCCCCATATCATCCTTTTATTTTTTTTTTTTGAAAGCTATGCAAATTACATTGATGGAATAAAAAGAGCAATTACAAAGTACTAAGCCTATCACATTCCTCCCTTATTAGGATAACAAAACTTGATGGAAGTTCATTATCTAAAAAAACATCCCAAAAGAAATCTCCTAAAGTGGCATGATGAGCACAAAAATTAGCCACCTTATTATAATCTCTTGGAGTAAATTGAAAAATAACTCTCCTAAACAACTCCAAAAAAGAAAGATCAATTCTCCAAACTTTATTATTCTTCTTCACGGACACCTTTAAGGAATCTTGCAAAATCTTCATAGTATTTACATTATCACCTTCAATGATAATGCCTTTATTAGCCCAAATCCAATCTTCAATAAAATGTTGAAAACTAAGGATAGCCTTCAACACCATAACTGAAGCATCCTAGTGGATTAGTTGCTTTCCATAAGCACAAAGCATTCTTCCTTTATGATCTCTAAGAACTCCACCTATTCCCACCAAATTTGATTTGAAAATAGCTGCATCTACATTTAATTTGATCCAACCTTCAGGAGAGGGACACAAAGTTTTCGACAGCACAAGCTGATTGATATCCCAGTTCATCTCGATTGGGAATAAGTGTAGATGTGAAATGTTAGATAAAACTTCTGCAGCCATGGACGATGCTGTAGGAGCCGCTTTACCATGCTTAACCACATTCCTCCCTTTCCAATTATGGTAAACAATAGCAATAAAAACTTTCGCCAGCCCTGGCTTGATCCGACCCATCTTAAGTAGACCTTCATAGTAATGGTCAATGCTTTGGAAATCAGGCACGTTAATACCCCAAAATCTCAATTTCTGAATAATCTCTAAGAGATAGCCACAGTTGATAGCGATGTGCTCCAGATCCTCTTGTCCTCCACAACCTCTCGGATATGCCACATTGTTCTGCAACCTTCTATAGTTCAACCATACATTCATGGGCAAAGCATTGTTAAAAGTCTCCACCAAAACATAAATTCCCTGTTAGATACTTTTAGCTTCTTCATCCAATTCAAATCTCTCCACCTCCCTTCTTGATTTAGACAAAGAGATTCATATGCCAACGCTAAAATAGATCTTTCTGAGTTAGAATTGATTAACTCAACCCTATCTTCTTCATTATATGGATGAATTTGCATTTGAATAATTAGTTCCTGCATATCTTCTAAAAACCAATTTTTCAATTCCTCTACTTTCCACTTCTCTTCTCTATCAATAAGAAATGAGACCTTCTTATTTAGCAGCTCCTCAACATTACAAGTTGAAGGCCATTCCATCAATCTTCTATCCAACAGCCAAATGTCTTCAGTGATACAGATCTTTGATCCGGAATGAACCTGCCATCTCACAATAGGTTTTAAAAATCGAGCACCAAACTTGATTAGTTTCCAAGATTGAGAAGCATTCCTCTTAGTTTCAACATCCCAAATTCCATCTCCATATCTCGCCTTTAAAATTCTATTCAGAAGAGAATTCTGATTTTGAACAAAATTCCATGCTAGTCGAGCTCTAAGTGGACCTTATCTATCAGCAGCCCCTTGAATTCCAAAACCACCAATTTTTGAAGAAGTACATAGCATCTCCCATGAAATATAATGCATGCATGCCTTGCCTTCCATGCTCGTTATGCCAAAGAAAATCTTTACAACACCTATCCAAATTCAATAAAACACTTTCGGGGATTAAAGAATGAGTCGTTAGATAAGAAGTAGTAGAAGAGAAAGCTGTCTTGATTAACAGCAATCTCCCTGCCAGTGATAAGGACCGAGACCTCCAATTGTTCAATTTCTCCATAGCCTTTTCAATAACTGGTTGGAAATCAATGATCTTTAATCTTCTCAACTTCATGCTAACGCCCAAGTAGGTGAATTCCTCAACAACAAAAAGGCCCAACGTTCTGTTTAATCTTTTCCTCCTTCTCTTCGAAACCGACTTTCCATAGAGAACCATGGACTTTTATGGATTGATTAGCTGACCGTTCCAACTACAATAATCCTTCAAAAGTTTAGCTTTACACCTCGATGCCTCAGCTTGAAAAAGCACATCATCCACATAAAGGAGGTGTGAAATCTTCTCAGTATTAGGAGCCAATCTTACTCCCAATTGGTTAGCTTTAGATTTTAAAGCTTTAGACAGCAAATCTGAACACAAAATAAAAAAGACAAGGAGAAAGAGGACATCCTTGTCTAAAGCCACATTCTGCTGTGATCCACCGAATCATCCTCCCATTAATATAAATTGAAAATTTTGGTTTACTAACACATTGCATTATCAAATTAAGCATTTTCTCAGGAAAACCCACTAGTTTCATGACTTGATTCAACGTCTCCCAACACATACTATCACAGGCTTGTTCCATGTCATGTTTTAAAAGCATAAAACTAGGTTTTGCAATGGAGAACCTCATTCTATTCATTACTTCATGTGCCAAAAGGCAATTATCAGAAATGCTCCTTCCAGGAACAAAAGCACCTTGAAATTCAGAGATAATATTTGGAAGACAAATTTTCTATTTTCTAAGGATCATATCTACAGCCATTTTATAGATAGTCTGGCACAAACTTATAGGATGAAACTTGGAAATTTTAGTTGCATTAGGAACTTTAAGAATCAAAACCACCCTAGTCTCCTTCCAATAATTTGGCATGACCTCCAATATAAAGAAATCCTTAAGAGCTTCCCATGTTTCCTCTTTAACAATATTCCAATAAGTTTTAAAAAAATAAGTGTTAGCACCATTAGATCTAGGTGACTTATTATTACACTGTAGCTAGCAGGTCCTCCTTCGTAAAGTCAGCATTCAATTCCTTCCTCAAGTCTTCATCTAATTTATATGTTTCCACGAAAGGAGGCCAAATAAGAAGTTGAAAGTTCCGGCTCTTCCATTTCTTCTGAAAGTAGTCTTCAATCGTAGAATGAATTAAGTCCAGATTTGATTCCATAGTGCCATTCGATAAAATCAATTGATTAACCATATTGCCATTCCTTCTAGCAGTAGCAAAGGAATGAAAGAACCGAGTATTCTGATCGCCTTCTTCCAACCAATGATTCTTAGATCGTTGCCTCTACCAGGTAGAAATACGAGCCTGAAAGTACGAGATGCACCAAGAGGGGGGGGTAAATTGGTATTTTAAAAAATTCAACCCTAAATAAGAGTTCTACTTTTTTTGTACTTTTAAAGGATAACTCAACGAATAACGTGCGGAAGTAAGTACAACGAACACAATGATGATATTGGTAATTCAATTGTAACTTTCACAATACAAGATTCAAATTATGATTTTTCACCAAGCAATTTAACGTACTAATTAAGAGCATGAAAAGTAAAGTACGGTAAAATGGAAAAAATACACCAGAGATTTTTATAGTGGTTCGGTCACTTGACCTACGTCCACTCCCCGGAGTCCTCTACTCCGGGATTTGCACTAGTAAAAGTTGACTCTCCTTTTACTCCTACAGCAAGGCGGAGAAGCCTTTACAATACTCACTTTCACCTCCCTCGGTGCGGCGGAATATCAAACGCTATGTCACCCTCCTGGTGACGGCAGCGGACCTTCTCCTTTTTCTCCCTCCTGGAGATGGCATAGTACCTTGGCGATGTTGATCTTGGAGTGACTCTTCCCTCGAGAACTTCCCCGAGACTTCCCAAAGCCACAAGAGGAGCAAAGCATGCAGCTAGCTTGGAGCCACCGTGTGATCCCCTCACACTACTTCTCCCTCACGCTCAAGCTCACCTTCACCTTCCTCTCGCAAGCCCTGGATCTATCCGAGGAAAAACTTCTCCTTCACGAATCTCCTTCTTCCCTCAAAGCCTCTCAGAGCAAGAGGATAGACCAACAACTCTCTATAAAAAATTTTAAGTTATTTTTATCTCAGGCTTTAGAAAATCCTAAAAGTTTCAACTTTTGTGTTTCTGTTCGTACAGTACGATATATAATCGTACAGTACGATCAGTTCAAGTACAGCTCCGTCCAGTACGAGCACAGACGAACAGTTATCGAAGTTTATACAAATCGTACAGGACGATCTATGGGACGATCACTAAGACGAAAGAATTCATCTCTGCCAGTCGTCCAGCACTCCTCTAGTCGTATAGTACGATTAGTTTATTTCCGGATATCATCCTGTACGATATGAATATCGTCCAGGACGAATAGAATAAAAAAGCTTGGTTTCATCTGGTACAATCGACGGGACGACTGAAATCATCTCTGTTAGTCGTCCAGCACTCCACTAAACGTACAGTATGATTAGTTCATTTCAGGATAACGTCCTGTACGATACGAATATCATCCAGGATGAACATAATAAAAAACCTTGGTTTCGTCTAGTACGATCGAATGGACGAATGTAATCATCTCTGTCAATTGTACGGTACGATGTATCATCATACAGTACGATCGACATTAATTAAGAAACCAATATTTATTTCCTGATTACGGGAGATAATTTTGGTAAGTATTCAATTAATCGTACAGTACGTTCATAATCGTACAGTACGATCAGTTCAAACTTAGGAATTTACCAAACTTATTCTGGCGGCTAGGGTTTTTTAATTGAACCTTATCGTACAGTACGATAAGTATCGTATAGTACGATTAGATTACAAATTTAAACATCTGAAAAATAGCCGTTAGCTTGAGTATTATTAATTAATCGTACAGTATGATTTTAATTCGTACAGTACAATAATGTTAAAAAAGAATTTTAACATTTAAAATAAATCTCCCCCTGTGTGTGTGCATGATTGCTCCTTTCACATACATGCTTTTGTGGCAGACTCAAAGAAAAAAAAAATAAAGAAATAAAAATTATAGACTTTTCAACATCCTATTCTACCCAATTTGAGTCTCCAGTAACCTTGAGCAATGTGCATCTGATCTGAAATATTAGTGCTCATATACAAGGATAAGCATTTGTAATCTAGAGGAAGTCCATATGGATTCAGTAAGTATTAGTTGTCACCATCAAAATTAAGTGCTCGGATCCTGGATTTCAACAATCTCCCCTTTTTTGATGGTGTCAAATAATATTTTCTGATGACCACAGTTGTTCTGACTTTGCTCCCCCTCAGAAGAATAACTTATTAATTTTTAAATAGGAGGAGAGAAAAAAAATTTTATTTTCTTTTTATTATAACATATAGAGAAAAACATAACGAGAGAAAAATATGTAGTGAGAACAGAAGAGTAAACATAAATAACCGATATCATTAATAGTAAGAGAAATAGAACAACACAGAATACAGAAACGTCTCCCCATTTTGACAGCACCAAAAAGGGAAGAACTAAGAAACAACTACAATGATAAGAAACTAAAAACATAAAAATAACTACAATAACTCAAAATTCTGGATCCTGATCCAGAGGTGGTGGTGGTGGTCATGGAAATAGTTGGTAGTACTGATGGAGGGACGCAAACTGGTGATCGATGGAGGTGAAGCGCTCCCTAAACCATTTCATATCAGTTTCATGTTCCTGATATTGCTAAGCAATATGGGAATCCAACCTAGTCTCCAGTCGATCAAGGTGTTGAATGATGTCATCGTGAGGGTAGTTGGGAGGAGCAAGACCAGGTGGATAGATTGGTGGTGGTGAAGGGGCGTCAGCAGGAGCAGCAGCCTCTTCATCATCAAACTCGAAATCGGCGTGAGCGGCCCCTCGATGGAATAAGATACGAAAGAGGCATCTGAGTAGAAGATAGGAAGATGATCTGGAGGTAGCGGATAATGAAGTTGGTACTTGGTATCTAAGATGTATCCTATGACATGCCCTAAAGCAAGGTTCAGTTTGTGACGGGCACCGGAATATCGGTATGCAGACAGGGTATGGATATAATCAAAAACCATTTCGTCTTCTTTGAATTTTGTTCCAGACATGATTAGATATGTGACGACAGAAAGCAGTGGAGTAATATGGATACGGTCTCCAGCTTTGGGTATGATTGACGTGCGAAGGACATGCTAGATAACGCGGGCATTCTGATTCAGGGTTTGGACAAGGGGCAGGTGTTGATTGGATGGGACACCTCTAAGGGTCATATTAACTGATGTCCAATCATAATCATGTGAGATCATAGATTAGGGATGAGGGCCGTCAGCGGATAGTCCAACGTGTGCAGCAATGTCGTTGACGGTGATAATGACATACTGTTTGCAGACATAGGAAGTGAAAGTGGTGTTTTCTAGGTCGATTTTGACATTGGCAAGAAACTCAAAAAGGAGTTCATAGTGGAAAGGAAAGGCTAGAGTCAACAGGAATTGAAGGGTGGTGGATGCGAAAAGGTTCATTACCTCAAAATTCAGAGCGGCTTGATTCAGCATGCGAGATGGAGTGATTTTGGCTTCCTTGAGTTTAGTGTATGCTTTCTCGTCTGCAGCGGAGAGAAAGTGATCGTCGAAATGCCTAGAGGAGGAAGAGCTCCCGACGATCAGGCGGCCGCGCTTACCTGCACCAGACATGGTTGAAGAAGGAATTTAAGAGAGAGGAGAAATTTGGAGTGAGTGAGAGTGAGTGAATGTAGTCAAAGAATCCCTCCATTTTATAGAATTTGTGAACTATCGTACAATACGATTGACGGATCGTACAGTACGATAGGTGCAATAATGTCGTCTGGATGACCATTTAAAAAAGTGAGTCAAATCATACAGTACGATCAGAATCATACTATACGAACGTGAGTGTGAGGCGTTCGTCCCGAGGAGTCGTCTGAATGACCTTTGACAAAAAGAATCATACAGTACGAATAGGTGTTCGTACAGTACGATAGGCAATAATGTTCGTACCGGCCGAGTTTAAATTCATCCTAATCTACTTGACACGTGGATCATACCGTATGATGTGTAGTTCGTACAATATGATCGCCAATAATGTGTATTATACGGTACTAGTGGTGAGTCGTACAGTATGATAGGTATAAGACATGAAAGATCTGGACCGTGAATGGGAGTAAACGGCTGAGATTGGAGTGATTTTAATATTATCGTACAGTATGATATTGGATCGTACAGTACGATTGTCAGAGAAATTCAAGGTTTATGAGCAGCAAGGTAAGAGGATCAGGAAACCATTTTCTTTATTATGATTTTTTTTTTTATTATTATTATTATTTTTTATTTTTAAATAAACTAATCATAACAAACACACAAAAAAAATTTATTTTTTTTTATTTTAGGCTTGAATATCTATGACACCTAATTTTGTTCTTAAAGTGCTAAATGTGTCATAATCTAATGGTTTTGTGAAAATGTCAGCCAATTTATCTTCAGTAGCAACGTGGTGCAGTTCAATATCTCCTTTGGCTACGTGATCTCTGATGAAATGATGTCTAATATCTATATGTTTTGTTCGTGGTTGTTGAATTGGATTTTTGGATATGTAAATAGCACTGGTGTTGTCACACATGATTGGAATGGCTCCTACATGTAGTCCTAGATCTAACAGTTGTTATTTTAACCACAAAACTTGTGCAACACAGCTACCTACCGCTATATATTCTTCTTCGGTTGTTGATAGGGCTACCGAATTCTATTTTCTACTGGACCATGAAACTAACGAATGTCCAATGAATTGATAAGTACAAGAAGTGCTTTTTCTATCTACCCTACATCCTACAAAGTCTGAATCTGAGTACCCTAAGATTTCAAAAGTAGTACTGTGTCTAGGATACCAAATTCTTAAGTTCGGGGTGCCTAATAGATATCTAAGAATTCTTTTGATAGCAGTCATGTGAGATTCTTTCGGGTCAGCTTGAATGCGGGCACAGAGACACACACTAAATATTATGTCTGGTCTGCTGGCAGTCAAGTAGAGAAGCGATCCAATTATTCCCCTATACCTCTTTTGATCTACAGACTTCCCATTGGGATCTTTATCCAATTGAATGTTAGAGCTCATGGGTGTATTCATAGCCTTAGCATTGTCCATTTCATATTTTTTCAAAATATCATTTATGTACTTAGATTGGCTAAGGAATGTTCCACCTTCCGTTTATTTTACACTAAATCCCAGGAAGTAACTAAGTTCTCCCATCATACTCATTTCAAACTCATCACTCATTGTTGTTGAAAATTCATTACATAAGCTTTTCTCCGTCGATTCGAACAAGATGTCATCTACATAAATCTGAACAATGAGTATCTCAACTCCTACCTTCTTCAAGAATAAGGTGGTGTCCACACTACCCTTAACAAAGCCTCTATCTAGTAGGAACGTACTAAGTCTTTCATACCAGGCTCTAGGTGCTTGTTTTAACCCGTATAGTGCCTTTTTTAGTTTGAACACGTGGTTTGGAAATTGTGAGTTTTCAAACCCCGGAGGTTGCTCCACATAAACATCTTCCTTGATTACCCCGTTCAGGAAGGCACTCTTGACATCCATTTGATACAGCTTAAAATTCCTAAAACAAGCAAAGGCTAACAGTACCCTGATGGCTTCTAGTCTAGCTGCCGGAGCAAAGGTTTCTTCAAAATCTATTCCTTCAATTTGGTTATACCCCCTTGCTACTAACCTAGCCTTGTTTCTCACTACTATTCCAAAGTCATTCATCTTATTTTTAAAGACCCATTTAGTTCCAACCACACTTTGTTCTTTAGGTCTTTTGACTAATTCCCATACATCATTCCTAACGAATTGGTTCAACTCTTCTTGCATTGCTAGGATCCAAAATTCATCTCCTAAGGCTTGATCTATATTCGTGGGTTCAATCATAGATATGAATGCAGAATGACTAACCTCTTTCCTAAGTCCATGCCTAGTTTTTACCCCTTCTGATGGGTCTCCTAAGATCAGTTCTCTAGGATGATTAGAAGAAAATTTCCAATCTCTAGGCAGATGTTCCTGAGGTTCCGATCTAGTCTCTATGGTAATGATTTCTACTCCCCATATAACCTCAACTTCTTCTTCTTCCTGATTAGATTCAGAGGTCTTATTGGATTCATCAAATACCACATGGGTGGACTATTCTACTACTAGGATTCTCTTATTGAATATTCTATAGGCTTTACCTACAGATGAGTAGCCTAGGAAAACCCCTTCATCAGATTTAGGATCAAACTTTCCTAAGGGTGACTTGCCATTGATTAGGATGAAGCATTTGCAACCGAAAACGTGTAAGTGGGAAAGATTGGGTGTCCTACCCTTAAGCAACTCATAGGGTGTCTTATTAAGTTTGGATCTAACATTTAACCTATTTAACACATAGCACGCGGTATTCACTGCTTCTGCCCAAAAATATCTAGGAAGAGTGTATTCAGCTAACATAGCCCTAGCAGCTTCAACTAAAGTTCTATTCATTCTTTATGCTATTCCATTTTGCTAAGGAGTTCTAGGAGCAGAGAAATTATGTTCTATTCCAACATCTTTACAAAATGATTCAAATTTATCATTCTCAAATTCCCCACCATGATCACTATGAATTGTTGAAATTATACATCCTAATTTCCTTTGAATCCAAGTGGAGAAAATTTTAAACTCTTCAAATGACTCACTCTTATGAGCTAGGAATTTCACCCAAGTAAACCTAGAGTAGTCATCCACTATTACAAACCCATACAACTTCCCTCCTAGGCTGGCTGTACTAACATGTCCGAATAGGTCCATGTGGAGAGTTTCAAGTGGCCTAGTGGTGTTGATATCCTAGATTCCATGAAATGAAGATTTAACTTATTTTTCTAATTGGCAAGCATCACAAAGATGATCCTTAGTAAAGTCTAACTTTGGTATGCCTCTAACTAAATCTTTTTTAGTGATGTTCCTAAGTATTTTCATACTAGCATGGCATAGTCTCCTATGCCATAACCAAGAGTCATCCGCTATTGTTTTCAGACACAAAGAGTTTGAGGTTTCAATGCAGTTTAAATCTAACATGTAAACATTATTTATGTGTTTTCCTTCTAACACAAATGTATCATTTAAGCTAATCATGTATTTATTAGAAAGAAATTTTATGTCAAAGCCCTTGTCACATAGTTGACTTATACTTAAAAGATTATGCTTTAAACCATCAACTAAAAGTACATTCTCAATAATCAAATTCTTAGTGTTTCCAATGATAGCTGAGCCCACCACTTTCCTGGTGGTGTTGTCTCCCAAAGTTACCTTGCCTCCTGACCTGGCCTCCTGTGTCACGAACTGCTTCATGTCTCCAGTCATATGTCTTGAGCAGCCACTGTCCAGGTACCACATGCTCTCACTAGGTCTTTTGTGAGAGCATTCCTACAATGTCAATCATAGGTTAGCTTTGGGAACCCAAGTGAGTTTGGGTTCCACCCTATGCTTATATGAATGAAATGTATGCATGTTATGCTGTGATGAATGCGCTTTAGGTCTCCACACTAGATGTGTCCTATGATGAATTGTGCAAGTGCGGGCTATGTGACCTAGCATGCCACAAGAGTAACACCTAACACCGGGAAATGGGTTCACTAATCTACGGGGGTGGTAGTGTTTATTTCTGGGTTTGGATGATGCATGCCGTGCAGGTTTTGAATGAGATGGTTCACATGGTGGAGGCTGAGAAAACTCAGCAAACGTGTGAGGTTTTTTATTATTTTCGAATGCATGGAGTTTTTCATTTAAAAATTTGTTCTCTTGGTTAAGACTTGCACATTCAAATCTCAATGTATGCTACTTAGTTCCCCTACTAGTTCTTCTAGTTCCTTAAATGCATTCTCTAGTTCAACATATGATGATTTCAAGATATCGTGTGTAGTGGTTAACTCAATATGCTTCTTGTTTAATGCATTATATTCATCAAGCAAAGACATATGATCTTTATCCAAGTTAGAAAAATTCTTAACTACACTAGCATGCTCCTTTTGTAAAGTACTAAACTCAGTATTAAGACTAACATGCTTTTTCTTTAACTTTCTATACGAGTCATGGATTTTTTCAGAAATAACAAGCAGTTCATCATAAGACAGTTGACATACCTCATCTTGATCTGATTGATCAAGATTATCATTAGTCATAAGACATAGATTCATTACCTCCTCCTCTGCTTCTTCTTCCGATGATTCTGAGGCAGAGTCGGCCCAAAACACTTTTTGTGTCTTAAATTTGCCCTTCTTGAACTTTGATCTTTCCTCATCTTTTTCCTTGGTTTGATGAGTCTTGATGTTGGGGCAATCAGCTCGGAGATGACTGGGTTTCTTGCACTTAAAGCAAATTGTGTCAGATGTAACTTTAGTATGCTTTGAGCTTTTACCTTTATTCCAATTGCTTTGATGACGGTGCTGCTTTCTTTTCAAAAAATTTTTGAACTGACGAGTCGTCAATGCGATGTCGTTATATTCCTCCGCTGCTGAGCTGTCACTTTCAGAATTATTTGCTTTTAAAGCCACCGTTCGCTCCTTCTTCTTTTCATCTGCATCACTTTGCCGTTGACTCACTCCTTGCTCGTAGGCAATAAGTGACCCAAGTAAATTGTCAATAGAATAAACGATCAGGTTTTTTGACTCAGTTATTGCAGTGATTTTAGCATCATATGAGCTAGGCAAACATCGTAGTATTTTATTTACTTTTTCTGAGTTAGATAACTCTCTCCCTAAAGCATGTAGAGATATTACAATCTGGGTGAATCGAGTGTAAATGTCAGATATAGTTTCACTAGGTTTCATGCGAAATAGTTCGTAATCATGTAGCAGTATGTTCAACCTAGATTGTTTAATCTCACTAGTTCCTTCGTACGTGATACACAGTTTGTCCTAAATTTGCTTACCAGTAGTACAAGTTAAAACTCGCATATAGTCTTCTGATTTTAATGCGCAAAAGAAACAGTTTAGACATTTAGCATTTAACTGTGCAAGTTCTCTATCCTCAATGCTCCATTCATTAAATGATAGTTCAGTTTTAATTCCCTTCAACATACGAAATGGTGCAGAATAACCTTCTTGGACCAACATCCATATGCGATAGCTAGAGACTGTAAAAATGTAGACATGCATATTTTTCAGAAATTAAACGGTATATTGTCAAATAAAGGTGGACGGGTTATAGAATAACCCTCCGCAGTGTTACGGTCACCAAATTGAGCCATGGATCTTACATTTCTAGGTTTTCTAAAACACTATTTTGAAACCCCGCTCTGATACCACTTGAAAGTACGAGATGCGCCAAGAGGGGGGTGAATTGGTATTTTAAAAAATTCAACCCAAAATAAAAGTTCTATTTTTTTTGTATTTTTAAAGGATAACTCAACGAATAACGTGCGGAAGCAAGTACAACGAACACAACGACGATATTGGTAATTCAATTGTAACTTTCACAATACAAGATTCAAATTATGATTTTTCACCAAGCAATTTAACGTACTAATTAAGAGCATGAAAAGTAAAGTACGGTAAAATGGAAAAAACACACCAGAGATTTTTATAGTGGTTCGATCACTTGACCTACGTCCACTCCCCGGAGTCCTCTACTTCGGGATTTGCACTAGTAAAAGTTGACTCTTCTTTTGCTTCCACAGCAAGGCGGAGAAGCCTTTACAATACTCACTTTCACCTTCCTCGGTGCGGTGGAATACCAAATGCTATGTCACCCTCCTGGTGACGGCAGCGGACCTTCTCCTTTTTCTCCCTCCTGGAGATGGTAGAGTACCTTGGCGATGTTGATCTTGAAGTGACTCTTCCATCGAGAACTTTCCTGAGACTTCCCAAAGCCACAAGAGGACCAAAGCATGCAGCTAGCTTGGAGCCACCGTGTGATCCCCTCACGCTCAAGCTCACCTTCACCTTCCTCTCGTAAGCCCTAGATCTCTCCGAGGAAAAACTTCTCCTTCATGAATCTCCTTCTTCCCTCAAAGCCTCTCACAGTAAGAGGATAGACCAACAACTCTCTATAAAAAATTTTTAGTTGTTTTTATATCAGGCTTTAAAAAACCCTAAAAGTTTCAACTTTTGTGTTTCTGTTCGTACAGTATGAAACATAATCGTACAGTTCGATCAGTTCAAGTACAGCTCCGTCCAGTACGAGCACAGACGAACAGTTATCGAAGTTTATACATATCGTACTGTACGATATGTATATCGTACAGGACGATAATGTTGATTCGTATTATTCGTACAGGACGATATGTGGGACGATCCCTGGGACGAAAGAATTCATCTCTGCCAATCGTCCAGCACTCCTCTAGTCGTACTGTACGATTAGTTTGTTTTCGGATATCATCATGTACGATACGAATATCATCCAGGATGAATAGAACAAAAAAGCTTGGTTTCGTCTGGTACGATCGACGGGACGACTGAAATCGTCTCTGTCAGTCGTCCAGCCCTCCACTAAACGTACAGTATGATTAGTTCATTTCAGGATAACGTTCAGTACGATACGAATATCGTCCAGGACGAACAGAATAAAAAACCTTGGTTTCGTCTGGTACAATCAAAGGGACGAATGTAATCGTCTTTGTCTATCGTACGGTATGATGTATCATCGTACAGTATGACCACATTAATTAAGAAACCAACATTTATTTCCTGATTATTGGAGATAATTTTGGTAAGTATTCAATTAATCGTACAGTACGATCATAATCGTACAGTATGATCAGTTCAAATTTAGGAACTTACCAAACTTATTCTGGCGGCTAGGGTTTTTTAATTGAACCTTATCGTACAGTATGATTAGATTACAAATTTAAACATCTAAAAAATAGCCGTTAGCCTGAGTATTATTAATTAATCGTACAGTATGATTTTAATTCGTACAGTACGATAATGTTAAAAAAAATTTAACATTTAAAAAAAATATCCCCCTGTGTGTGTGCATGGTTGCTCCTTTCACATACATGCTTCTGTGGCAGACTCAAGAAAATAAAAATTACAGACTTTTCAACATCCTATTCTACCCAGTTTGAGTCACCAGTAATCTTGAGCAGTGTGCATCTGACCTGAAATATTAGTGCTCATATACAAGGATAAGCATTTGAAATCTAGAGGAAGTCCATATGGATTCAGTAAGTATTAGTTGTCACCATCAAAATTAAGTGCTCGGGATCCTAGATTTCAACAAAGCCAAGGTAACCTTAAGTTCATGCACCTTCCTCCTAAGTAACGGCAGTTTTTCAGGTGACAATATATTTGAATTCATCTCCTCCTCTTGAAGCAGCAATATTTCACTTTGGAGTGTAGACTTGAGTAGATTCAATTCTCTCAGCTTGTTTTTACTCCAATAGTATAAATTCTTCAAGGATCTCTTCCCCTTCCTTCTAAGAATTTTTGCAGGCGCACCAAAATCTTTTATCCCCCATGCTTTGGTAATAATACCTTTGGAAGCTTCATAAGAACACCAAACATTTTCAAACCTGACATCTCTTTGCTTAGCATTCTTAGAATTACTTAAATTTAATAGCAATGGACAATGATCCTATGAAATTCTAGGGAGGTGTTTAGTCACTGCAAAAGGAACGCACATCAAAGCATTCGAGTTTAAGCAAACTCTATCAAGTCTCTCCCAACTACGAGCTAGGCAATCCTTATTATTGCACCAAGGAAATTTGGGGCCAACAATACCCAAATCGTGAAAACCATTCTTCATAATGAACTCCTTCATTTCTTTGGGGCCTTAAGAAAACACAAACCTTTTCCCACCTTTCTTCTCTTGCTTAGCTAATAAGCAATTAAAATCTCCACCAATGATACAAGGAAAATCACTAACCGTGTGTTCCTCAATGATGTTCCACAGCTTCCTTCTCTCATAAAGATCTTTGTTCCCATACACAATAGTAACGATCATAGAAAGGCCAACTGGAGTCTTTAATTTCCCAATAATGCACTGGTTCGATGAATTCAAAATAGAGTAGGAAGCAATTTTGCTCTTCCATAGAGCGAGAATACCTCCAGAAGTTCCCTTAGCAACATAATGGAAGAAACCCCAATCATCTCTGATTAATCTACGAACATCAGATTTATCAAAATTCTATAATTTAGTTTCCATTAACCCAATGAAGAAAACATCATTCTCGGTAACCAAACTCCTCAAATAGTGGGAAGCTTCCTTCTTCTTGGCTCCCTTACAATTCCAAAAATTCATGGATGAAATTAAGGAATAAATGGGGATGAGGCCCCAACCCTTCCACTACTACCTTCAGCTTTCATCAATCTTTGAGCTAATTTGATCAGACCCAACAACTTCACTTCTTTGGATAACTTACATTTGTGATGAGCAGATGTTGAAGCACTCTTACCACCCCTTTCAATACCTGAGAAGTCCCCTTTGAAGCTTAATGTTTCTTCCTGAAGATCCTTTTGATTCTTATGTTGTTTATGGACTACCTCCGGATCTTCCTTCTTAGCATCTTCAGGTTGGATTAATAACATACCTTCTTCTACAACAGAGGTCGTTGCCAACGTTACATCCATTCTAACATTACAATCATAAATCACTTCCAAACATTCCGGTTCAATAATAGCTCTAAATGAGCCTACCTGTTCATCTGCAGGAACCACAGCATGAACCTCAGCAGCAGGAACCACAACATAAACCATATCAGGAACCTCAGTAGGAGCCTCTGCCTCAATTGTATTTACTTCATTCTTCCTCTTAGGAATCACATCATCCTTGAATCTGTAATGCTTGTTTGTAAGGAGGTTTTCTAAACTTCTTCTTGTATTGAATGTGAATCCAAGGACCATAAGAATCATTATTAGCCACAACATTACTAGGTTAAACTGAAGAAGATTCCTTCGGGAACCCCTCAAACACCTGTTTTTCAACAACACCTTCATTACTCTTAGTATTTTTAGGTAACAACTGAGCATTCTTGGCTCCATCATTCATATTGCAATTGGCTTGATTATGTTCAACTTTGCCACACTTAAAACAAAGAGAGGAAATCTTCTCATACTCAATTTTCTGGTAGAATCTGCCATGAGAACCTTCAATCCACACACCCAATGGGATTCGGACATCCAACTTGACTCGAACACAAACTCTAGCAAACTCCCTCCTACCCCAATTAAACATATTACCATCCAATGGAAGAGGTGTTCCATTTTTGAAGCAATTCTTATGATATTAACCTCATCCCAACAATTAAGAGGTACATGTGGTAATCTAATCCAAATCAGTAAAAACAGACCCTCCATATTAGAGGGGGTAAAATTAGGCTTGCAACTATCCATCCCAATGATATGGTTAGCAACAAACCAAGGGCCTCCATTCAAAAAAAAAAAAGGGCCTCCATTCAAAACCTTTTCCTTTGATTCCTGTGATTGAAATGAGCAGAGTACCCACTTCAATCCCAAACTTGTTATATGAAAAGGGCCAAAACTACTCCATTGTCTCCGCAATTCAATGTTGATTATCGAAAAAGGAATTGAGTTTCCAAACACCTTTATCACCATAGATTTCTGAAGCCTTTGAATATTAGAAGCCTCATTTTGATGATGCAGTTTAACAGCTAACCCATCTTCCGACATTTCCACATCAAAAGAAGAATTTACCACCTTAATATTCGGAGGTTTCCTCCAAACATTAGGAGGAGATTTATTAGCAATGACCACCGATTCTTGGGGTTCAATATTTTTAGCGATTTTCTCTACCTCATCAATCTCACTACCAAATTTAACACCTTCTTTCCATGTTGGATTCAACTTAAGAACTGCATTAGAAAATCTGTTCACCTTCAGGCTAGGGCCTACTGAAGACGAAGCCTCCTTATCAAGATTTGCTGAAACGAGATTGCTTTCATCATTCTTGGACAAAGAGGAAGATCTAAACGAGATCTCCTTCACAACATTCTTACCCTTACCCTTGTAAGAAGGCAAAGGTGTAGGAACATCCGTAACTTCTCTGATCACCAAAGGCTTGTAAGGAGAACAACTTTGCTGGACAAAGGACAAAACAGACGAAGGAACACCACTAGCATGATCGGAAGGGATGATCAGAGGACGATCAATCCCTGCCATTGAAGTGTCGGAATGCCCGTGAAGATGAAGAAATAGAAATTTGAAACTTTCTCTCTCTAGAAAACTCAGATGTTCTCTCTCTAAGGGACTTGAGCACTTATACAAAACTTCATTAAAGGGACAAATTTTGATCACAAGGTGCATAAGAGGTTCTACCATCTGATTACATGTTTCTCCGTATATTTTTTTTTGGAAAGAGAAGAATGATAGGAGGTTTGAACATCATCTTAGTTCATTTTCTTTTGTGTGCTATAAAATCAAGTCAGTGTTGTGTGCTTAGACTAATGGCAAAAATTTAAGGTGCTGGTGCAGCCTTTGTTATGCTGAGATGGTTTTATTGATTGGATATTTTTTGTTCTTTAGTTGCTGCAGTGACTGTGTATTTTCTAATAATAATGTTACAGTTTTCTTTTGGCTCATTGGTTGCCTTTATATTGATTACTGAGCGTGTATAGATTGGTTTCTATCGGAACAGATCTTCAAAGGCTCTTTTTTTTTTTTTTGCTGCCTTTTAGCTAGACAATGATGAATAGTGTTATTCCATGATTCTTACCCCTATGATGGCCATTTCAGCAACCTGGCTCTCCTAGATGCAGATTCGGCAACTTCGGGGAAATATTTCTATGACGTGCTATTTTGTTAGGTTCTGTATGCACCTTTTGCATTCGAAGTCCAGCTTTTAATTGAGTTTTCTTCATTTTATTTTGTTTACTTGCTTTCTATATTTGCAATTGTAATTTCATAATATCTTTTTGTTGCTATTATTTTTTATAGTTCTGTTTCTGTTTTGTTCTTCTTCATGTAATTTGCTCCTACAGTCAAAGAAAAAGGCTTTGCCCCTAATTTCCCCAAGATTTTTCAGCATTTTAGAAAATTTAGAACTGTTCTGACATGCTGGTTTATATTTCTGCACTAAGACTTCTATTTTTATGCATACCGTTTCTCCTTTCAGGAAAAAAAATTCATATTTGTATTCCTTTTGGCACTTAAATTAATTATTTGTTCACTAACTTTTTCTTAAAAAGCTTTGACTAACCTTACAATGGCTACAAAATTTACACACAGTTGTTAACGATGATGCTGTCATCATTGGAAACAAGGAAAATAAAAATATTGATGCTCGGCTTTGCTGTAATTATTTACCAGCGTTAGGTTCTTTTTATCTAAAGAAGAATTAATTATGACCAAAATAAATATATTAAAGAATTAATTATGTTCCTTTTCTCTTTTTCTTTTCCTTTTTTCATTAAAAGGGTGTTCTAAGATATTTTGAAAGCAAAGATTGAAAAAAACTTAACATTGATTAGGCAAATTGTTTATTTAGGCATTAGGAAATCTATGATGATTATGCTAACTGCTACTCGAATATCTCTATTTTTCAGATTTATGCCATAAAATTTATGGGATCAAATGTAAGTTTTGATGTAAATATGAGAATCAGCAGTCGGAGCATTCAAAACTCCAATTTCAGAAAAATAATAGTTGTAAACATTATTTGGTGGACTCCAAAATTCCCAAACATTTGACGTGACACCCTAAGTGTTTTTATGGGACTTCAAATATACCTAAATCAAATACTTAGAAGGATGATAAAAAACTTTATGATGCCATTTGAGAGATTAAATGAAAGGGCTCCAGAGTTGAAGGCAGCTTACATTTTTGAAGAATATGAGAACTTTAATTGACAACCACTGTCAACAATCATCTTGCACTACTAAAAAAGATAAGTATGAAATTTATTATCACCTGAAAACCATCACTTTAATTTACAACCACTGTCAACAATTATCTTGCACTACTTCATCCATTGAGACTATCATTTTCTGGTTGTATTTGCTTTCTATCAAATAAGGACGAAATTTATTATCACCTGAAGGCCATCACCTTACACAAATGCTTATCATCATGCAACAACAATCTCTTGATCATCGTCTACCATCATCAACTAACATCAATGATCATCATTGCCTAATTAAACTCATTGATCATGTTCGACACTATGCTCAATACTAGCATCCATCACCTCTAGTTATTTCTCAAGCATTTTCACTACTCTCACAATGATGCTGATGAGAGGCCCTTTTGCTGAGATTAATTAATGAAAATGCTTAAAAAGATATAGTTTATTATTTAAAGAAGTCATCTTGAATTGTTTGGTGAAATGATGAGGGGTTTTCACTAGTATCAAAGGAATACCAATGCTAATCCTTTTTGGGATAGTTTGAGCTAATTTGGAAGTTAACTTTAGGGAATAAGTTTTGAGTGGCATAAATGGATGAAAATGATGACCAAGGATTACAATAAGATGTACTTAAGATTTTGAGTAGATTGTAGGGTTTTATGAGGTTAAAGGTCTTGTAGGGGTATAGAGAATGGACTAGGTGCAAGAGTGCCAAAATGAGATTAGGCTTTGAAGAGGGTTATATTTACATTTTTGTAAAAGTTGATTTGTGGATAGATGGTCTTAAAATATGAATAGGGTGTACGAGAGGATGCTAAAGAGATTTAGAAGATAATTTAAGAAGAATAACAATAAAGATAAAATATAACTAATCAACTCACTAAAGTTGGTCAAGGTAAGCCACCAAGTATAACTAAAAGAGAATAACTACCTTCAAAGTTTTAGTATCATTCAAAAGATAAAATTTTCCATTACATATTCACACTATTTATTTAGTTTTAATGACAACCATAATAAAAAAAATAAGAGAAAATTTTTAGGGGAAAAGGGAGAAGATTGCCATTAATAGAGGAATTTGACAACCACTTTCATTAATTCATATTTTTCTTCATTAAATGATTAATCCAAACATGTTCCTTAAGAAAAGTCAAATCGTTTACATACTAAATTTGATTTTTAAATATTGAACTCTAATTTAATTCTTTCTTCATGAGTGGGCTCTAATAATTGGCCTTGATTGGGCTCTTACTTTAGCATCTTCTTGGGATCTTAATTAGACTATTATAATGAATCATTAGCTTCATATTTTTGATCTAATTGTTATGCTACATCAACTCCCCTAGGATCATTTGAACTAAACGTCATAAAATTGAAATTCAAGTAGTCTTCCACCAATTGAGGGGCTTACTTCTCTAAATCCTTCTCAGCTTATCCAAGTATCTTCTACAAGGGATTTATACTTCCATCTAATTAGAAATCTATGAATATCAACTAGATATATAGGCACTTGTTTCGTAATAATAGACTCAACTTCAAACAAGGTGAGTAGAGTGGGATTCTATACATGTTAAACATCATCTCCTACTAAAGAGTTAGACTTAATAAGTAGAGGTTTGTTAACTCCTTCATATGATAGAACATCTTCAATATTAATAACATAATGAATGAGGAAATATCAGTAGGTAAATCAAAGTGGTATTGTTTTGATCCAATTTAAAAAAAAAAATATTAAATGGACCACAGGCCCTTAAATGTAATTTCTTATATTTGGTAATTTGATAATATTCGAGACTAATGTGAACAAAACAGAATCACATTATTAATATTCTCATGTTGAATAATTATAATTTGACCTTGAAGCATATTTATCTTTACTTACGATAATTTACTTTCTTATGTCTTCATCAAAACTCTGAAAGTCTTGAGAATGCTACATCAAAAAATGCATAATAAGGAAGGTTACCTAAAACATGTGGTCTTCTAGGGTTTTGACCATACACTATCCCAAAAGGTGATTTATTTATAGTTCAAGATATAGTACTATTATAGGAAAATTATTATGTAGGCATTTATAAATCTAAAATTTCCAAACTTTTGCCTACAAAATATTAAAGCAAGTTTTCTAAAGTGGGATTAACTAATTGATCAGTTTAACCATCAGTTTAAGGATGAAAAGCAAAAGAAAATTTTAATTTTGGTGCCTAATAATTTTCACAATGTCTCCCAAAAATAGGAGAAAATTTTTACATCTCTATCATAAATAATAGTTGAAGGAAGACTAGGGAGTCATACTATTTTCTTAAAAATATGAGTCACATCATTTTTTTAGTGTAAGATAAAAAATGAGTCATTTTTAAAAAACTTATTAGCTAATAAAAAAATATTGTCATGAACACGAGCCATCCTATGTAGTCCTAAAATAAATTCCATCGATAAGTCTTTTTAAGGCTATAAGGAATGGCTAAGGAAGTGTATTGTCCAGACTTCTATTTGATAGCTTTAGCTCTTTTATATGTTAAACATTGAGCCACCAAAATTTGAAAATATCATTTTAATGAAGGGTAGTAAAACCTATTCTCGATCAAACATACAATTTTTATGTTTCCCAAACTGACTAGTTATTCCTTCAAAATGCAGTTCAATGATGAGAAAATCCCTAAGAGAAGTCCTAGTTAGAGTTATTTTCTCTTATACAAAGATCCATTGATGATTGAGAATGCTCTTTGTAAAGTTAGGGATTTGTCCAAGTGTTTAAGATAAAGCAAGTAAAAATAGGACACCCATGATATTCTTCTCTAATTCGATTGAATTCAAGGATCTTCAGCTCTTAGGAAAAAGACTATCAAGTTCACCCTAGACAAGTGATTCGTAGGCTTATTCTCAATTCCAAGCTTATGTTTGAGTATGAAAGAGTAATCTTATAAAAATTCAACCTGTTTAACATGACAATGACTCATTTTTCATTGAGTATTAATGAATTTTAGGGCATGATTATATAAATTAAGAATTAACTCCCTATGTAGAAGATAATATCTCTAATGTCCCAAGGATTAAATTATTGTGTAAATTTTCCTATCAAAAGTGGAATATCATTTCCTAGCTTCATTCAAGTTTTCACTAAAAAATACTATAGGGTGATTTCTTGACTTAAAATTCTCCCAAATCTATTCCTAATGCATCGCAAGTCACTTCAAATGCTTTAAAAAGGAAAAGAAGCCTAAGGAGTGCAGCCAAAGTAATTGGAACCTTTATTTAATCTAATACTTTTGGTAAAGTAGGGTCCAATAAAATTTATCCAATTTTTGCAAATCAATTATTGGGGCAAAATAGTACTAAAGTTCTTGCTGAATTTCCTATAAAAAAAATACATGAATCATGGAAACTCCTAACCTCAGTAAAATTCTTGGGTGATGGCCACTCTAAGATTTCTCCAACTTCGGTAAGATCATATTTGAGTCCAGTAGTGGACACAATAATCCTAAGAAAACACCATAGCTTGTAAAAAGAAACATTTATCTAATTAATGTATATTTTTTCTTTCCTAAGTATTTCTAAGACTTTTTTGAGGTGTTGTAGGGGCTCATTTATGCTAAAACTAAAAAATTAGGATATCATGAAAATATACCACTAAAAATTTTCTTATATAAGGTTTAAGGATAGTATTCATCAATCTTATGAATATGCTAGGAGTATTTGAAAGTCTATATAACATGACAAGCCATGCATATAGTCCATCAGGGATTTTAAAAGTAGTATTTCATTCATCTCCTAATCAAATTTTGATTTGATGATAACAAATCTTTACATTAATTTTGTAGAAACAAATTTCTCATAAGTTTAAATATAACATATTATCTGATTGAGGAATATGAAACCTTTATTTGATACTAATTTTCTTCAATGTTTGACTATCATCACACATTTACCATATCCCATCTTTCCTAGGGACAAACAAAGCTAGGACTGCATAAGGACTAGGACTCTTCTAATCTGCTTATGTTTAATAAGATTTATTCTATAGTAAGGATGATTGGCAAGTTGAGAACTACGTAAGAAATCAATGGCATATTGAATGCATCTAAGTAGGATTAATTCATCAAGAAGCTCATTAGGAGAAGTATCATTAAATTATGGAGGAGTGGAAATAGCAAGTGTTTAATCTCATCATATTTTGGTTTGACTTACTTTACATGTAATAGATGAATAATAATTTGATCAAAAAATTCTTTTTGTAAAGTTCCAAATCTTATCATATGTGTGATCGAGTTCAAAGAAGAACTCAAAGAAGAAGATGGAATAAATGTAACAAGACTTGCCTCAAAATTGATAATAATATCATTAGTAATAAAGTTTTTTATGGAAATTAGTTGAAGTTTGGACCTTTCAATGAATTGTGTTTGGATGAGAGATCATAGTTGGTCTTGTGGGGTGCTATAAAGGGTAATTTTTTTCTAGAGGTTTCATTGGTAAATTTTTAATGGTATTATTATATTTGAAGAAAGATATATTTTTCCTACTATAGTTATGCATGTTCCCACATGACATTTGCAAGAGGATGTACCTTGGTGTATGCTTTTTGCTGATGATATTCTTTTTGTTGATAAGACTAGAGATGGAGTTGAAGGTAAACTTGAATTATGGAGGTCAACCTTAGAGTTTAAAGGTTTTCACTTGAGTAGATCTAAAACTGAATATATGGAGTGTAATTTTTGTAGAAATAAACTTAGTGAGGGGATTGTGACTTTGGGCGATCAAGTCATTAATAAGAGTATACATTTTAGATATCTTGGATTTAATGTTCAGAGTGATGGGGAAATAGATGGGGATATTATCAATAGAATTCAAGTTGGATGGTTGAAGTGGAGGAATGCATCATGCTTGTTGTGTGATCAAAAAGTCCCCCTCAAACTTAAGGTAAAATTCTATAAGATAGTGTGAGACCTGCAATGCTTTATCATGCCGAATGTTGGCCATTAAAAGAGAAGCATAATACTAAGTTAAGTGTTGCAAAGATGAGGATGCTCAGGTGGATGAGTGGATTTACCCTTAGAGATAGGATACAAAATGAGCATATACATGAAAAGGTTGGAGTAGCTCCAGTGGAAGATAAGATTAGAGAGAGTTTCCTTAGATGGTTTGGTCACATAAAATGGCAGTCTTCTGATGACCTAGTTAGGAAAGTAGAGGTATTAGATTTGACTTATGTTAAGAAAGGTAGAGGTGGACCTAAAAAGACTTGGTTAGAAAATATTAGAAATATCTTTATTTATTAGATTTAAATGAGAATTTGACTTTTAACAGGACACAATAGAGAAAAAGGATTCATGTATATGACCCCACGTAGTGGGACAAAGGCTTTTTGTTGTTGTTGTTGTTGTTGTTGTTGTTGTAGTGAATAAAGAAAGTTTGTCGAGGTTGTTAAACCTAAACAAACCAGCCCAAGGCTAACCAAGAGGGGGGTGAATTGGTTATTTAAATAAAATTTAATAAAAATAAAATCTTTTTATAATTTGATGTGGAAGAGAATTAATTTTTACAATAAAAAGATTGGAGTTTTCACTCACATAGTAAATCATAGAAAAATAAAAGTGAAAAAATAATAAGAACAAGCACACCAGAATTTATAGTGGTTCGTTATAACTTGACCTACGTCCACTCCCCGAAAACCTCCATTCTAGGTATTGCACTAAACCTTTAGTGACTCTCCTTTAGCCCCTAAAGCTAGACGGAGAAGCACTTATAAAATCTCTTCTACCAACCCGGTGCAATAGAGGACCTGGAATCCTTTTTCGCCCTCCTGGTGAAGGCAAAGAACCTTAAATCCTTTTTTACCCTCATGGTGAAGGCAGAGAACCTGGAATCCTTTTTCACCATCCCGGTGAATGCAAAGAATCTTGAATCACTTTCACCTTCCCCGGTGTGGTGGAGTTACCGGGTCCTTTGATACCAAAAAGATCTTTTTCTTCCCAAAACCTCCCTCAAGATAAACCTTGACTATGATGGTACTTAGGTGCATGTTCATTAGAGAAATTATGTGAAATCCCCTCCACACTCCCTTGAAACCCACAAGGATCTTCTCCCTCTCAAACTCCAACCTTTCCTCTCTTCCTTACAAGGCTCTCTCTTTAAGTTTTCTCTAGAAGAACTCAGACTCAATGCATACCAAAGACACTTACTATGTCTTTTGAGAAAGCTTAAATAGCGGGATTTAAAAAACCCTAGAAATTTAATTCTATAGGCACTGATTGTCTAATATGATTTTGGATCGTACTGTATGATTAGTTCAAAATAGCCATTTTAACCAGTACGAAAAGCATTGCCCTGTACGACCAGTTCAAGTTTTTATATTAATCGTATCGTATGATATTGGGAATCATCCTATAGGATTATTTTAGGGATTATGGTATTTTATCTTGTATGATAGGCGATGATTAATTATTATCCCATGCAATGATTGGATCATTTAGTATGATCGTCACCAATCATCCCGTATGATCTGAGTGAATAAATTAATAATAATTACTCCCCTAATCACAAGTTTAATTTAGGCAAAATTATCATATATCGTACCATATAATTCATATCATACAGTATAATTAGAACAAAAATCAATTTCAAAATATCACATAAATTATGATTGGCAGCTAAGTTTCTTGATTTTTATAGATTAACCTGTACGATGTGTATCGTATAGTATAATTCGTTCAAATTATATTAACATCGAAATTAATCATTTTGATGAGTTGATCATATAGTATGATATAAATCGTACAGTTTGATTAGTTTAGAAATATGAACATCTAATTTAGATCCAATCTTACTCCCTTGAGTGTGTGTGTGCATGGTCACCAAGCTAGAAAATACCCTTACAGGACTTGACTAAAGAAAAAAAAATACATTAATGAATATTACAAATTCTTTACATTATAACATATTCTACTCAATCTTGGGCACTGAATCTTCATTGGATGGTGCATGATGTTCCTGACATGTTAGTACACACATAAATAAATATACAACACAAATACTAGGAGACATAAAGATGTGAGCCACAATATTTATTATCATCAAAAATATAAACTCGTGAGCTCGAGTTGTAACAATCTCTCCCTTTTTGATAATGGTAAATATTACTGGTTGAATTTGCAAACTAATCCTATTTTCTCCTAATCTCCCCCTCACTAAGATAATTATATTAAAAATAGGGGAATTCAAAAAGTTTATTTTTCTTTTCTTTTTGATTTTTTTAATAAAAAAACTTTTAGAAACTAAATAATATATAAACCAATACAAATACAAGATGAACATATGCAACTTAAACATAAATACAACCAGCAAAATACATTCTTCCCCTTTGATATTATCAAAAAGAAAAGAAATATATAAAAAACTTAATCGGAACAATCATAACAAAATAAAGATCATAGGGACCCTAATCAGGTGGAGGTGGTGGTGATGTCTAAGAAGAATCAATTAAATTCAGCAAATTTTCTCAGAATCATAAAGTTACCTCTTGATTTTATTTAAAAGCTTAGTAAGAAATGTATTGACCTCACCTTTGTTAATCTAGCTCAAGCTCTTTATAGGCTAAACTCTTTTTAAACAAAAGTCCAATGCAAATAAAAAATTTGAGAAGAAAATTTAATCTTTTCAATATTCTTGCATAAAATATATCTAATAGAAAATTAATACAAAAATGATGAATCAGGAGTCCTGATTTTCAAACTCAGGTATTGAAAGTATTAATAGATACATGGGTTTTCTAAGATTTAAAGATATGCAAGAAAGATAGGTGAATTCATTTTGGGCTCATTTTGTGCCTCTTTGTTAATTTTCATACACTTTGTGCATCTTTTAATTTTTGATACACTTTGTGCATCTTTTATAATTTTGACGAATATTGCGCATCTTTTTATTTTCAGCTCATTTTGTTCGTCTTTTTATTTTAATAATTTTCTTTCTTTCTTAATCTTTAAAGACTTAGTTGTAAGATTATCTTCAAGATATAAGAGAAGAAAACTCACTCTTTTATATAAGGATGAATAAACTACAAAGCAAACTCAATCCTATGATAAGAACGAACAACATGATTAAGAAAATTTTGAAATTGATTCACCAGTTTGCAAAAGATCTCTATGAGATAGAAAAATATAGGAAGATGAAAAAAGGTTTTATTTCTAAGTCCAATTTTTTAATTTAATAAAGATTTTGATTCAAAAGAGAAATAGTCCCATTAAAGAAGTGAGATGGAGATCCTTCTGAGTTTTGCTTTATTTTTTCTTCTCAATTTTCACTGATTTGGGGGATGACGACCCCATCATCATCTTCCCCTTTGATAATTGTGGTTCCAAATGGCAATCCTCATTCCTTCAAGGATGTGCTTGCTGGTTCTTCCTCTGCTTCTTCCAAACTTCATTTCATGTATACTTCATTTAAGGGCTCTACTTTAATGTTTGATGACTCGGTAGTTTCTCAATTGGCTGACCCCTTCGCTCTTACCTTAGTTGGAAAATTCATTCTGAGGAGGCATAATCTTGATATTATTCATAAGTTTTTTATTAATCTGAAGCTTTCGGGCTCCTTTCACATCAGCTTGCTTGATCCCTATCATGTGGTGATTCAACAGAGCAATGATATAGATTATAGCCGTATTTTTTTGAGAAGATCCTATTACATCTAGGCTTATCAAATGCGACTCCTTAAATGGACACCCAATTTTGATGTCCGTAAGGAGTCCCGATTGCTCCTGTTTGGGTTTCTTTCCCTAATATAAGGCTTCATTTCTTTAATTCACAAATTCTCTTTTATCTTGCCTCTATTCTTGGTAGGCCATTACAAACGGATCAGGCGACGGCCTCAGTTTCACATCCATCAGTGGCT
The DNA here is from genome assembly GCA_019925795.1 of Dendrobium chrysotoxum. NCBI lineage: Eukaryota > Viridiplantae > Streptophyta > Magnoliopsida > Asparagales > Orchidaceae > Dendrobium > Dendrobium chrysotoxum. The sequence goes on from CM034313.1 coordinate 49,140,092, forward strand.
TGGGTTTTAGTCGAGTTGGATATTTCAAAAAAGCATCCTTCTAAAATTTGGTTAGGATCTGAACTAAATGGTTATTTTCAGAAAGTTGAATTTGAAAACTATCCTATATTTTGTTCTCATTATAGAATGCATGGGCACAGTTTGAGTGAGTGTTTTAAATTGCATCTGCAACTTAAAAAGGAGAAAGAAAGTTCTAGGCAGTCCAAGGGGAAAGAGGATATTTTGAATGTTCTGCTTAATGTTGAATTGGATAATAATATTAGGGATGCTAATGGTGAGATGTCTCAGGGGAATGAAGTGGATATTCTACAACCTGGTCTTAATCATGTCGATCCTTCCTCCTCTAATGGTGGTGAATTTCTCAGTGCTCATAGTGTGGATCCCAATCGGGATAATGTATTATGCTCAGATCAGTCCGGTGGGGAGAAACATATGTTCACTTCGAATAATAATAATGTGCCTCCTTCCTTATCTAATCTCTGTGTTTCAAAGCAAACTTTATCTGATATGATTATTAATGATGTTGACACTAACTGTTCCAATAAGAATCAATCTCTTAGTATGGATGAGCATGTTAATGAGCAGATTCCTGAAAGAACTGAGCCTAGATTGCCAGAGGATGATTCGCACCAAGAAGAGAGATTGGATATTGTCCAAACCGAGAATGTGAAGGAAATTAATGGAGTTACAATGATAATGCTACCACTATGGAAGATGGTGTTTTCTTTGTGGAAGGTGAGTTGCCTCTTTTTAAGGGGCATTCAGGTATGATAAATGAAAGTAAGATTCCTTTAACTAATAATTATCTTAGTGATGCTTATACTGATACGAAGATGGATATTTTAGCTAAATGTTTTGCTAGAGAAGATAATGATTTGAGCTATACCAAGGGTTGTGGTAAGAGAGGTAGAAAACCATGAAATGTCATCTTACAAACTCCTAGAAGCACTCGTTTGCATACTTCTCATTAATCATTATTTTTTCTATTTAATACTATTATTTAGAATGTTCAGGGTATTGGGTACCCTTCTTTTAAGGTTACAGTTAAAAATTTATGCCATATTCATAATGTGTCTACTCTTGTCTTGCTAGAGCCTCTTATTTATGCTGATAAGTTACATGGTACTACTAAATTTCTGGGTTTTAAAAATGCTAAGTAAAATGTGGCAAATAAAATTTTGGTTTTTTGGAAAGATTATGTTAGAATTTATTTTATTGGTGATTTTACTCAAGTCTTACATTGTAATATTGAATGCTCTAGTTTACAATGTTGTGCTTTGTTTGTTTATGCTGCATCATCTCATTATACTAGGAAGATTTTATGGGATCAAATCATTCATTTTCATAATATTTGCAATCTTCCTTGGCTTGTGGGTGGAAACTTTAGCACTATATCCAATCCAACTGAGAGTTTAGGAGGTTCTCTCCCTATCTATCAGTCGATGGAGGATTTTAATTCTATGATTATGGATTGCAACCTTAATGATATTGGTTTCTCTGGAGATAATTTCACTTGGCATCGTGGGCATTTGTGGCAAAGGTTAGATAGGATTTTATTTAATGATGATTGGCTTAATAATTTTAACTTTACTAATGTTGAACATCTTATTTTTACTCTCTATGATCATTCTCCTCTTCTTATTAAAATTAAGAATAAAGCTAGGAGTTATCCTTCTCAATTTAGATTTCAAAATATGTGGTTGCTCCATAATTCATTTCTTGATATGGTTAAGAATAATTGGCAGGCCCCTGTGTTTCCTGATGATTCTATCTATGGTATAAATAGACTGTGGCTTAAGCTGAAAAGACTTGAGCAAGTCTTAAATTGGTGGAATCATAATATTTTAAAGAATCTTTTTTCTAGTATTTTAACTGTGGAAGATAAGGTTAACTCTTTGGAGAATCTTTGCCAGTTTGATCCTTCTGATTCTAACTTTTTTTTTTTGAAAGAGGCTAAGGAGGAGCTTTATAAAGTTCAAGCTCAGGAAGAAATTTTTTGGAAGCAGAAAGCGGCTGCTAAACATTTGGTTGAAGGTGATAACAATATTAAATACTTTCATGCCATGGTTAATACGAAACGTGCTATTAATTGCATCCATAAAATTAATCATGATGATGGCTCTGTTTCTGAGGATGATGCTGAAATTACTAATTTGGCTGTTCATTATTTTTAAAATCATCTTAATAAAACTTTTAATCTTTCTATTATTGATAATCTGTCTATTATTCCTAATCTTATTTCTCTTGATGATAATATTGGCTTGTCTAACTCTCCTTCGCTTGAAGAGGTTAAGGATACTATTTTTGGTATGAATGGTGATTCTGTGGCTGGTCCAGATGGTTTCACTACTAAATTTTTTCAAAAAACTTGGCCCATTATTTAATGGTAATCCTATTCCTAATTTTTTTACTTCTACTTCTATCGTGCTTATTCTCAAGAATAGTTCTGTGAATTCTTGGCAAGACTTTAGACATATTAGTCTGTGTACTATCTTTTATAAACTGCTTTCTAAAATTTTGATGAATCGATTAACTATTTTGTTGCCTAAGCTTATTTCCCCTTTTCAAATGGGTTTTGTCAAATGGCGTGCTATTGGAGACAATATCCTTTTGGCTCAAGAGCTTTGTCAAGACTTGGATGTCAAAGTCAGAGGTGGTAATATAATTCTAAAACTGGAGATTGCTAAAGCTTATGATAATATTAATTAGATTTTTATTTACACTATCTTGAACTTATTGGGTTTTGATTTAAATTTCATAAACCTCATTAAGAATTGCATTGAAACCCCTTATTTTTTTATCATTGTGAATGGTAAGAGCCATGGTTTTTTAAGGCTTCTCATGGTCTAAGACAAGGGGATCCTATCTCCCCTAGTCTCTTTATTATTGCTGCTGATTACCTCTCTAGAGGTCTTGCGGATCTTTTCGATAAGTATCCTAGTCTCTATTTCAAAACTTTAGGTGGCATTAATATTTCACATTTATATTTTGCTGACGATTTCATTGTCTTTACGAATGCCTCGATGAATAGGATTAATTGGCTTGTGAGTTTCTTTAACCATTTTGAATTGATAAGCGGTTTGGCTCTCAATAAGCTTAAGTGTTATTTTATTATTACTAAGAAAGTCCCTACTGATCGAGTTGTGGCTATCAAGAATCTTACTTGCTTTAGTCAGGGTCATTTGCCTTTTAAATATCTGTGCGTGCCTCTTTTTAATGGAAGAAAGAAGTCCTTTCTCTTTGATGATTTAATTACTGTGGTGCAGAATAGACTTTCTTCCTGGGATTCTAATTTCTTAAGTTTTGGTGGTCAGCTTATTCTTATCAAGAGTATTCTTTGTTCTATTCCGGTTTATAGTTTTCAAACTCTTCTTCCTACTAAGGCTGTGTGCAATAGGATTGATAGAATCTTCAATAAATTTTTTTGGAAAGGTACGGGGAGTACTTCTAAAATTCACTGGTCTTCCTGGGATAAATGTTGTGGGACTTTACATGAAGGGGCTTTAGGGTGTAAGTCTATGTATGATTTGGCTTATGCTTTCTCCTACAAATTGTGGTATAATTTTCGGGCCAATGTGAGTCTTTGGGCTAATTTTATGGTGGCCAAGCATTGTGGGGGGAGTCATCCCTCCATCTGTTGCTTTAGTACTGGTAATTCTTGTGTCTGGAAGCATCTTTGCTATGTCAAATGAGTTGTTGAGCCTTCTATTGTGTGGGGCCTTGGTAATGGTAATATTTTCTTTTAGCAAGATCATTGGTTGTGTGGCCAATCGATTGACTCTTTAACTAATTCTATTTCCAATGCTACTGTGAAGGTTAATTATTTTTTTTTCTAATAATGGTTGTGATTTGGAGAAACTTTCTACTGATATTCCTGATTTCATTATTCATCATATTTTAAAGATCCCTATGAACATTAATTCGAATGATGTGTTGCTTTGTACTTTGACTAAGGATAGTTGTTTTAGAGTTAAAGATGCCTGGCATTCCTTTAGAACTAAGAAGGATACTTCCAAGCTTTTTCAAATGATATGGCATAAAAGAATTCCCTCTACGGTTTCTATTTTTATTTGGAGAATTTCACATAATTTTATTCCTACAGATGAGAATTTGAGGAAAAGAGGTTTTATCCTTTCTTCTAAAACCCAATGTTGCTACGATGTGGATAATATGCATCATATTTTCATTTCTGGCCCCTTAGCTATTAAAGTTTGGACTCTTTTTGAGGACATCTTTCATGTTATATATTTTACTACTTTATGTTCTATTAATTCTTTGCTTACCTGTTGGTTTGTTAATTCCGAAGGCCATGTCAAAAATGTGATTCCTTCTCTTATCCTTTAGTTCTTATGGTTAGAGAGGAATAATTATCGTTTCAATGGGGGGTTATGAACTACAAGAGAGTTATCCACAATATTAAGGATAAAGTAGTGGCTCTTTACTATGCTAATTTACTTTTTACCAAGAATTTTAAGAACTATTTCTTTACAGCAGCTTCTTTTGGCATTAACTTGGAGGTGGATATTTTTTATAAGGTTCCTAGGTGTACTTCGTGGATGAAGCCTGCTCCCAACTTCCTTAAGTTGAATGTGGCTTGTGCAAATATGGATTCTATTGTTGGCTATGGTGGCATGATTATAGATCATAATGGTAATTTTATGTTGGGTTTTGCAGGTCCTGTTGATTATGGTGATGATAATTTTGCTATTACCTATGATGTGCTTCATGGTTTAAATCTTTGTTCAACTCTTAATTACATGAATGTTATGGTGGAGGTTGGCTCTTATTTTGATTATCATTCTCTTAATTCTAAGGAGGATAAAGTCTACTCCTCTACTCTATTTTATATTTGGAGGGACATTAGGAATTTTTTGAATTCTTTAAACTGCCCTTTCTCTGTCATTCTGGAGGAGGGGAATGCTTGTGCTCAGTGGATTGCTAGATGGGGTTGTGGTTTGAGTGTTTTGACTAAGCTTTCGGTTTCTAATCTTCCTTTTCTAGTTAAATGCCTATTAAGATTGGATCAAGTTGGTTTATCTTATATTACGCCTTAGTGTTTGAGGTGTTTCTCCCCTCTGGTGACTGTGGGTTTCCTCTTGTCTTTCTCACTCTGCTCTGCTTCTTTGGATTGGTTTGGCTGTGTTTTGTTTGTTGGGACTTTATTCAGTTGCTGCTAAGGTTCTTTTTAATTTTATGCTGGTGGTGGCCTGGGTTGCTGGGCTCTATTTTTCCTGTTTCTGGTGTATCAGCTGGGTTGCTAATTTGTTTCTTGGTTGGACTTGGGCTGTTACCTGAGGGTCTTTTTCTTTTGTCTTTTACATGTTGGTGTGGTTGTTGGTTTTTGTATGGCCGTCTGGCAGTAGTACCTGCAGTTTTTCCTTCTCTGTTGTATAGTTGAGTGCATTCACGGGTGGTTGGGCTGTGCTTATACCATGTTTTTTCTTTCTGATTTCTTCACCCTTGCTGTTTGGGTTGTTTCCTTTGTTCCTGGGTGCTTGCTATTCAATTATGTATGTTCCTGTGCTTTTGGTTTTGGTTGGCCTTTTCTTAGTGCTGTTGATTGAGGTAATGTGCTTTTGATGGGGATGTTGGATCTCTTAGCGAAATTTTGTATTTTTGTTTACCGCTGGGATGTGTATACTAGACTTTACCTTAAATTTTATAATTTTTTCCCCAGGCTTCACTTCTTTTTGTAGAATTTGGACTTTGCAGGTATTTGTAGATAGCTCGCTCCTGAGATGATTTTGGTGCTGCTTGCCGCTTTTGGTTCCCTACATTATTTTTAGGTGCTCATTATTATGCACCATAGAATGTACTTAGGTTATCTTATTTTTTTGGTTAGTAGAGGCCTCGAGCTCTTAGGTTTTTTATTTTCCTTTCTTTTTGTAGCTCTTTCGATCAGTAGCGAGATTGAGGCCTCTTTAAGGACTGTGTGATTCTTTCCTGAATTAACCCGCAGGCCCCCTCTGTGTGGTTTCCCCTAAAAAAAATGGAGAGCCATAATCATAAATTTACTTGCTTTAACTGTTTAGAGAAGACAACCATCACTTACTTAAAATTTTAACTAAAATGGAGGTAAATTTTTTATTTTAAGAAAAAATGTGATTAGAGAGAAGTGATTTGATTCTCTTATACAAACATAAAAATAATTGTGATTTGTGTGTGTTGATCAAAGAAAATAAACAAAATATAAGAAAAATAAAATAAAAATCACAATCATAGATATCTTTTTACAAAATAAAAACACAGAGAAAAACATAAAAAATAAATACATTCACAATGAACTAAAAAATATACACACATGCATTAACTATTAAACAGATAAACACATAAACAAAATATATAAACACAGATAAAACTTTATACCTCATCATCTTGCTCCTAGTTTTATGATTCTGAAGCTAGGTCTGCCTAGGAGATTTTTTGCTTTTTATTATTTTCTCTTATTTCAATTTGCTTATTTTTACCTTTTTCCTTTGTATGAAGAGTTTTTAAGTTTGGATAGTTATTTTTCATATGTCCAAATTTCCTACACCCAAAGTAAATAATGATAGAGAAAATATTAATATTCTTACCATTTTTACCTTCATTTCACTTTTATTGATATTGATGCTTGCGCTTTAGTAGATTTTTAAATTTACATGTCATTGATGCTATCTCCTTATTCTCATCATCTACTAAGTTGCTTTTATCCATGTCTTTAACTTTTAGCACTATAGTTTCACCTGCATCAAAAGTCTTTAACTCATACTTTGCTCGTGGGCAATGAGTGAGCTAATTAGATTATCAGTAGAATAATCATTTAAGTCTTTAGATTCATATATAGCTGTGACTTTAGCATTAAATTTATTAGGTAGACAATGTATAATTTTATTGACCTTTCTAAATTTTGAATGTTCTTTACCTATGGCATGTAATGATGTCACTATTTGAGTAAACCTAGTATATATGTCTAGGATAGTCTCATAAGATTTCATACAAAATAATTTATAATCATGCATTAAAATATTCAACTTAGATTACTTGACTTCACTAGTACCTTCATATATAGTGCATAATTTATCCCAAATTTTCTTGTCAGTAGTACATGTCGAGACTCTCATATAATCATCATAATTCAAAGCATAGAAGAAATAATTTAAATATTTAGCATTCAATTGAGCATAAGTTTATTCTACTCTACTCCATTCAATAAACAGAATATTAGTTTTGACTCTATCTATAATACATGATGGTACAGAATAACCAGTTTGAATCATATGCCATATTCGATAATATATTGATTGCAAGAAAGTAGATATATGGATTTTCCAAAAATCAAAAGAAATGTTTTCAAATAATAGTGGTCGTGTGATTGAATATCCTTCTATAACATAATACTTTCCAAACTTAGCCATTGATCATTTTCAAAAGTTTTCTAAAACTTAGTTTTTTAATCCTGCTCTGATACCACGTAAAACTTCGTAAAGGTTGTTAAACCTAAAGGAACTAGCCTGAGGCTAACTAAAAAGGGGGTGAATTATTTATTTAAAAAAATTTAACAAAAAAAATCTTATTATAACTTGATGGGAAAATGAATTAATTTTCATAATAAAAAGATTGGAGTTTTCACCCACACAATTAATCATAGAAAAATAAAAGGGTAAAAAATAATAAGAACAAACACACCAGAATTTATAGTGATTCGGTCCAACCTGGCCTACGTCTACTCCTTGAAAATCTCCATTCCAGGTATTGCACAAAACCATTAGTGACTCTCCTGTAACCCCCACAGCTAGGTGAAGAAGCCCTTACAAAATCTCTTTCACCAATCTGGTGTGGTAGAGGACCGAGAATTATTTTTCACCCTCCTGGTGAACGCAGAGATCCTTAAATAAATTTTCACCCTCCCAGTGAAGGCAGAGAACCTAGAATCCTTTTCCACCTTTCTGGTGAAGGCAGAGAACCTTGAATCACTTTCACCTTCCTCAATACGGTGGAGTTGTTGGGTCCTTTAAGACCAAAGAGATCTTCTTCTTCCCAAAACCTCCCTCAAGATAAACCATAACTATGATGGTACTTAGGTGCAAGTTTATTGGAGAAACTATGTGAAACCCCCTCCACACTCTCTTGAAACCCACAAGGATCTTCTCCCTCTCAAACTCAACTCTTTCTTCTCTGCCTTTCAAGGCTCTCTTTTCAAGTTTTCTCTAGAAGAACAAAGACTCAATGCATGCCAAAGACACTTATGTATGTTTTGTGAAAGCTTAAATAGAGGGCTTTGAAAAACCTTATAAATTTAATTCTAGTGGCACTGATCATCTAATATAATCTAGGATCATATTATATGATTAGTTTAAAGAAGCCCTTTTAGTAGTACAAATTGAAAGTTTATTAGGGATGTTAAGCCCTTATGAACTAGCCTGAGCCTAACTAAGAGAGGGGGTGAATTAGTTGTTTTAAAAATTCTTAAGCAAAAATGATTTTGAAAACATTTTTGAATATTTTAAAAATAATTACAATTGCATGTTGATGTGGAGATGTTCAATCAAACAAAATAATAACTTTAACGACATAATCATCCACATAAAAGTAAAGTACAAAAATAAAAAAATAAAATAGTAAAAGAAAGAACACACTATATTTTATAGTGGTTCGGTCAACTTGACCTACTTCCACTCTCCGGAGCTTCCCTTCCAGGTATTGCACTAAAACTCAGTTACTCTCCTTCTTCTCCCACAGTAAGGTAGAGAAGCCTTTATAAAAACTCCTTTTCACCAACCCCGATGAGGCAGAGAACCCAAACTCCTTTTGCTTCCTCCTAAAGAAGGCAGAGAACCCAAACTCCTTTTGCTTTCTCCTGAAGTAGGCAGAGAACCTTACCTCCTTTTGCTTCTTCCTGAAGCAGGCAAAGAATCTCGATCTTCTTGCTGACGATCCTTCCCACAGAGCAACCAAGGAACAAGGGACGACGACTGGAGAAGATGACTCAAATCCTTAGTTGGAGCAACCTTTATGAACACCTCACAAACTCCCCCTCATAAGATTCTCTCTCTCTCTCTCTCTCCCAAGCTCTCCCTCTCCCTCTCAAGACTCTCTTAGGTGAGGACAGTAGCAAAAAGTCTTTGTATTAAGAAACAAAAAAGCTTAAATAGAAGGGCTCAAAAATTTCCCTAAATTCCAACTTGTCGTCAAAGATCATCCAGGAGGATCTTGCGATCGTCCTGTATGATCAGTGTAAATCAACCCCTTTTGGCCTGGATAATCTAGTTCTTCTTGACGATTAGAAGACATGGTTTGTTCTGATCATCCTGGCCAATTAGTTCTAAATCAGGAATATCATCCAACACATAGTTCGAGACATCCAAGAGAAATGACTAGACAATCTGTAGAAAATGACTTGATCGTCCTGGATGATATGTCTATCGTTCGGTACAATTAGTTCAAAAATGACTAATATCATCCAGCACATCGGTCGGGTCATCGAGGATAACTATGCTGGATGATTTCAATATAACTGATCGTCCAGGAAGATAAGTCTATTATCCTCTATGATTAGTACAAATATGGCCATATCGTCCAGCACATCGGTCGAGTCATCTAGAAAAGTTATATTGGATGATGAGGATTTATAACTAATCATCCCGGATGATCTTATGATCTTCCAGGTTGATGTGATTGATCAATCAGTCCTTAATTACTTTTCTTAATCACCTGACTAATTTAGGCATGATTGTAATGAATCATCCAGGATAATACGTGTATCATCCTGTACGATTAGATAGAAGTACTAAAAATAAAAACCTAGCTAAATAAGTCTGGCGGCTAAGAAGTTTTGATTTGAGCATATCATCTCGAATAACAGGGTATCATCTCGAAAGATCTGCTTAATCATACCGGCTTAACATGGCTACCCTAATTAGGGCTCCTATCTTTAATGGATCGCCAGGATGATATTACTATCGTTTAGGATAATATTACTATCATCCAGGATGATATGATCAAAATAGAATAGGAACTCTAACTCACTAAAATTATTCCCCTGAGCGTGTGTGTGCATGGTTACTTAGCTTGGGGATCCATTACATTACATTTGACTCAAGAAAGGGAAAACATTATATTTAAACACAGACACACCCGATCTTGAGCTGGCTTGAATTGCGCTTGATCTTGTGGACGTAAAAGGTTAGGCAATCAAATAGAAATAAAAATATTTGTTATCATTAAAATTATTATCCTTGAGTCCAGATTTGTAACAATCTCTCTCCTTTTTATGATGGTAATATTTATTGGGCAGTTTCAAATCAAGCAGATTAAACATATTAACACATATGCCAAAGAAAAAATAATTAAACATAAGAAATTTAGATTTCACTAAAATATGCATGAAATATTACAACATTGACACTACTCCCCTTTTTGACATCTTAAAAGGAGGAAACAAAAAAATAAACAGAAATCACATGAAATAACATGGAGATGAACGACAAAACAAAAACATCACAGAAAAATAAAGAGGAAAATCAACCAAGCTAAAAGTAGGAGGGACCCTGATCAGGTGGAGGAGGAGGTGGTGGTGGCTGAAAAAGGCTGTGGATGGTGGTGAACTACTCTCCAAACCAGGCCATATCCTAGTCGTACTGTTACTGTTGCTGGGTAACATATGCACTGAGTAAATCAACATCTTTCGCATGCTTCTGCTCCTGTGCAACCACGTAGGAGTCAAAGTAGGCCTCCCACTGGTCAAATTTGTCCACCAACTGATCCAATGGTGACTGTAGGTGGAGAAGAGCAGGTGCAGGAACAGCTTCCTCCTCGGCCTCTACAGCCTCCATAGACTCTGGATTGAGACGAGTGCTATGAAGGGCATTAAAGGAGCTATTTGTGTAGAAGAAGGGTGGATAATTTGGAGGGGTAGGATACTAAATATTGTACTTGGTTTCAAGGATATAAGTAATGATGTGTCCTAAGGCCATGTTTGGTTTCCTTCTATGTCCGGGATCCCTAATGCTAGTCTAGTGCTCAATGTAACAAAAGAGAAGATTAGTAGCACTGAATTCCCTATGAGTCATGATATAGTAGGTGGTGTTAAAAAGTAAGGGAATAATGTGAACCCGATCACCAGCCTTAGGAATTATGAAAGTTTTGAGGACATGTTGGATCGTCCTAGAATCTTTAACTAATGAGCTATAGGCAGCATCATGGTAGGAGGCATTAGTGTTCCTTAGAACCTGATTAACTAGACTCTAGTTGAAATTAGGATCTAAGGCAACGAGATGAAGCTTTTCTCCAGTAGTAGAAAGTTGAATGAGTTTATGATAGTCCTAATAGGTGATCTCTACAGGTCAGTTGGTGACATAGGATTGGAGTGAAGTATAAGTAGAGTTGATGTAGAGATTGGAGAAGAATTCATATAAGAGTTCATAATGAAAGGGAACTACCAGGGTCAGATTGAAGGTGAGAGTAGTGTGGGTAAACAGACCGAGTACCGGGTATGTAAGGGTGCCCGGATTGATGATTTTAGAGGAAGTGATGCCAGCCGTCATATACCTGAGGTAGGCAACCTGATCTGCTGCATTAGTGAGGCGGGGATCCACAGTTCTCCTTGAGGAGCTTCCAATGAGCATCCTGGAGCGTTTGCCACTAGCCATTGGAAAACTTGACTGAAAGGAAGAAGGTTATGAAGGGAGGAAGGAGATTGGAGTGAGGAAAACCTTAAACTTGGGCTGAATTTAAAGATTTACAAATATCATCAAGGACGATCGTGATATCATCCAGGATGATTTGCAGCAATAATGTCGGCCTGAACGATTGGTCAAAAAGGCAGTCTGATCATCCAGGATGATCAGAAATCATCTAGGATGATTAGACTCAAGCAATCATCTTGAGGAGTCAAGTTAGATGACTTTTGATGAAAAGTATCATCCAGGATGATTAGGTTGATCATCTAGGATGATATGTAATTAATGAATCGAACGGGCCAAATTCAAGTCATCCAACTTTTGCCACGTGGATCATCTAAGATGATTAGGTGTATCATCTAGGATGATCACCAATAATTGGTTTAGATTAGCCATTGGTTCATAATGGGGATGAGTTGATCATATCGTCCAAGATGATGCGAGGATCGTCCAGGACGATGTGAATAAAAAATTAAAAAAAATGAAGGATGGAGAGGAATGATAAGGGGATCCAAAAACCACAAAAAATTAAAATTAAGGAAAAGAAAGAAAAACCAGAAGGCATGCAAGGAAGTCACAATTTGAGTGAATCTCGTATACATTTCAGAAATGGTTTCACTAGGTTTCATGCGAAAAAGTTCATAGTTATGAAGCAGAATATTTAACCTAGATTGTTTTACTTCAGTTGTACCCTCATAAGTTATGCACAATATATCCTAAATCTCTTTACCAATCTTACAAGTAGAGACACGCATATAATCTTCAGATTTTAAAGCACAGAAAAGCAGTTCAAATATTTGGCATTTAATTATACTAAGTCACGATCATCAAAAGACCAATCAGTAAAGGGAAATTCAGTTTTCACATTCTTAATCATTCTAAAAGGTGGTTCGTATCCACCTTAACTAGCATCCACATGTGATAATCAATTGATTGAAGAAAAGTGGACATGCGAGTTTTCCAAAAATCAAAAGGAATATAATCAAATAATGGCGGTTGTGTAATTGAATAACCTTCAGTAGTATTACGATTATCAAAGTTAGCAATGGATCAAATTCAAAAGTTCTTCAAAACTAGATTTTATGAATCCCTCTCTGATACCACTTGAAAGTTCGATTGGGATATTAAGCCTTGATGAACTAGTCCTGAGGCTAACCAAGACGGGGGGTGAATTGGATATTTAAAATTTTGAGAGCAAAAATGAAACTCTTTTCTATAATATGCAACGGAAACAAGTAAATACTCAAACGAAAAGACTAAACATAAATTTCACCCAAGCAGATAATCATAGAAAAACTAAAGTGCAGAAGGTAATCAAAAAGAACATGAAAGTTCGATAGGGATGTCAAGCCCTGATGAACTAGTCCCGAGGCTAACCAAGAGGGGGGGTGAATTGGTTATCTAAAAATTTGAGAGCAATAGTAAAAACCTTTTCGTTGATTTGCAGCGGAAACAAATAAAATAATCAAAAGGAAAGATCAAACATAATCTCACCCAAGCATTTAATCACACGAAAACAAAAGTGCATAAAGTAATCAGAATGAACACACCAGATTTTATAGTGGTTCGGTCAACATGACCTACGTCCACTCCCCGGAGCCTCCCCTCCGGGTATTGCACTAAACCAAAGTCTCTCCTTTTGCTCCCACAGTAACGCAGAGAAGCCTGTACAAAAACTCCTTTTCACCGACACGGTGAGGCAGAGAACCTAACCTCCTTTCGCTTCCTCCTAAAGCAGGCAGAGAACCTGACCTCTTTTTGCTTCCTCCTGAAGCAGGCAGAGAACACTGATCTTCTTGTCGACGATCCTCTCGTAAAGAACACCAACCCGACGAAAGATGACGAGCGGAGAAGATGACTTTGATCCTTGCTTGGAGCAACCTTTGTGAAACCCTCACGAACTCCCCCTCACAAGATCCTCTCTCTCTCCCAAACTCTCTCTCTCTCTCTCTAGGGTTTCTCTGAAAAGGAAAGTGGCAAAAGATTTTTCTTGTTGAAAGAAAAAGATCTTTTATAGGAGGGCTTAAAATTTGCCCTAAATCTCAACTTGTAGGCCAAGATCGTCCAGGACGATCTATAGATCGTCTTGTACGATCAGTTCAAAATCAGCTGCTTCAGCCTGGATGATCTGGCTCTTCTGGATGATTAGTAGAAAAAGTTGTTCATATCATCCCGTACGATTTTGCGATCGTCCGGGATGATTAGTGTAAATTGAGGAATTTCGTCCAGAAGACAGTTCGGGTCGTCTAGAGAAACTTGTGCTGGATGACTCAAAAATGACTTGATCGTCCAGGATGATCGGGATATCGTCCTGTACGATTAGTTCAAAAAGTGCCCAAATCATCCTGAACACAGTTCGGGACGTACAGCTGAACACACTAGAGAATCATTATCGTCCAGGATGATCCTGCGATCATCCAGGATGATATGATCGTATCAATCAAGTCTTAATTACTTTCCTTAATTACCAGACTAATTTAGGCATGATTGTACTGTATCGTCCAGGATGATACACGTATCGTCCGGGATGATTAGACCAAATATCTTAAAATAAAAACTTGCCTAACTTGATCTGGTGGCTGAGAATTTTTGATTTGAGTATATCGTCCTGTACGATGAAATGATCATCCAGGATGATCTGCTTAATCAGACACACTTAACTTGGTCGCCCTAATTAGGGTTTTTATTTTTACATGATCTTCCAGGATGATGTGTCGATCGTCTCGGACGATCTGAACAAAAACTTGAACAGAAACTCTAATTCACTCAAGCTCTCCCCCTAAGTGTGTGTGTGCAAGGTTACTTAGCTAGGGGATCAGTTACATTACAATTGACCCAAGAAAATGAAAATAATACACTTAGACACATTTGGACCCGCTCTTGAGTTGGCTTGAGTTGCTCGTGATCTTTTGTGCCTGAAACGGGTTAGCCAAGCAAAACATAATAGTAACATGTTTGTCATCATCAAAACCAGATTTACAAAAATCTCCCCCTTTTTAATGATGGTAAATATTTGTTCAGTAGTTTGAAAAATAAACTAACTAGGAGATTGAAAAACAAATTTTTTCAATTTTTATTTAACAACCAAAGCAATACAGAAAACACAATTATAAAAATATAACAAGAACAGCAACTACTCCAACTGACTCCCCCTTTTGACATCACAAAAAGGAGGAGGGTAAACAGAAAACACTGAAATATCAGTACAAATAGAAAAGAAAATAGCTACAAAAATATAACACTAAAATGGAGGCGAATCCTGATCGGAAGGAGGAGGTGGCGGTGGTGGGTTGAAGTAGTTGTGAATGGCTGTAATGTGGGCTCCAATCCAGGCAATGTCCTGGTCATACTACTGTTGCTGCTAAGTAGCATAGTTGGTGAAGCGCTGCAGGTCCTCAGCATGCCACTGCTCTTGTGCAGCAACATAGGAGTCGAATCTGGCCTCCCACTGATCAAAGCGCTATACCAGATGGTCAAAAGGAGAAGCGATGTGAAGGAGAGCAGGTGCATCAGGTGCAGCAGGAACTGGAATAGCCTCTTCCTCTTCTTCCTCAACATCCAGGGTAGGCTCCAGATGTAGTCAGGTGCTGTGTAGGACGTGAAATGAATTATTCGTGAAGAAGGAAGGAGGGACATCAGGAGGAACTGGATACTGCAGGTCATATTTAGTTTCTAAGGCATAGGCAATGATATGACCTAAGGCTAGATTTGGGCGACACCTATGACCCGGATCCCTAATAGAGGTGAGGTGCTCGATGTATCAGATAATAAAGTCAGTGGCATTAAACTCCCTGTGGGCCAAGATGTAGTATGTGGTCAAGGACAGTAATGGGGTGATGTAAATTCGAACCCCCGCCTTTAGAATGACAGAGGAACGAAGGACATACTGAATGGTCCGTACGTCCTTAAGAAGTGAAGTGCCAGCATTGTCATGGTAGGGTGCGTTCGTATTGTGAAGGAAGTGATTGGCGACACTCCAATCATAATCAGGGTCAGTGATAAGAGTGTGGATTTTATCGCTAGTGACAGAAAGTTGGAGAATATTGTGAAAGTCTTGGGTAGTGAGTTCCACGGGACGTTGATTGACATACGAGCGAAGATTAGAATAATCAGCAAAAATGCGTAAATTTGCAAAGAAAACTTGAAGAAGTTTGAGACTAAACGGAAAGGCTAGTGTAAGGATGAAGGTGAGGGAGGTGTGTGCGAAAAGATCAAGAATGGGATAGGTGAGGGTGTGGGGATTTACTATTTTGGAATGCGTGATCCTCACCTCATGGTAGCACTCGAAGGCAGCCTGATCGGCTACATTGGGGAAGCGAGGATCAACATGCCCCCGGGAGGAACTCGTACCCTTCTGTCTAGAACGTTTCCCGCCAGCCATGACAAAGAAGAAGTGATGGAGAGTGGAAGGAGAGGTGTGAAAAAGCCTTAAAAATTTGGCTGTTTAAATAGAATTTGGCCTGATCATCCTGTACGATCACAAGATCATCCAGGATGATATGTGCAACTATTACGGCCAGGACGACTGGTCAAAAAGGCGATCCGATCGTCCGGAACGATCAGAGATCATCCATGATGATTAGATACAGACGATCATCCCGAGGAGTCAGGCTGGATGACCGTTGATGAAAAGTATCATCCAGGATAATTAGGTGGATCGTCCAAGACGATATGCAATAAATATATCGGATGGGCCAAATTTGAATCGTCCAACGGCTGACACGTAGATCGTCTAGGACGATTAGGTAGATCATCCAGGATGATGGCCAATAATTGGTGTAATCTCAACTGTTTGATCAGATCATGAAGATATGGATCATATCATCCAGGACAATGTAGGAATCGTCCAGGATGATCACCAATAATTGGAGTTTCTCAGCAGCATGATCAGAGTGGGGATGATTTTGAATTGATCATCCAGGATGATATGTGGATTGTCTAGGATGAAGGAGATCATCCAAGACGATGTGGTGATCATCCAGGATGATATGAAGAAAACAGAAACAGAGGGAGGATGGAGATGATAGATCAGGATCCCAAAGATACAACCATGAAAACTAAAACAAAAATTAAAATGAATAAAACTTGAAGCGAGAACACATAAAAGCAAGGTTTTTTTTTTGATCAAGCTGCTCCAGTAAATCAGAATTTTTCCTTGATTTTAGATTTAAAAACCAATAAGAAGATGATTGACAGCGCTAAAAACAAGAAAAAGTTGAAAATTGACTTTCGTAACTCCCTCCTCGGGCACCTTATCGATGCAAATCTCTTTTTAAAAAAATCCAATTCAGAAGAAAAGAAATTAGATTCGAAAAGAGATCCTTTCAAGCCTCGTTCCAGAAAAATATCTGATATAATAGTGCTACAAAGTAAAAAATCAGAAATCAGGATTTTCAAACTCAAGCTTTTGAAAATATTAAGTGGCACATGGATTTTTCTAAGATATTTAACGATCTGAAAGGGATGAAAGCCTCGTTTGGGCTCATTTTGTGCCTCTTTTTTAATTTGTTTGGCGCTTTGCGCATCTTTTTATTTTTGATACACTTTGTGTATCTTTTAGTTTGGCGATATTTCGCATCTTTTCAACTTTGTGCTCATTTTGTGCCTCTTTTTCACTTTATTTGGCGCACTTCACATCTTTTGTAAGCTTTTTTCCTCTCAAAATCATTAAAGGATCTCAGCTGTAAAATTACCTTCCAGACATAGGAGATGCTCTCCACAATAAGGAAGAGTAATTCACAAAACAAAAGCCAGACGTCATATGATAAGTGCAATCACTTGGTTTAGAAAATCAAAATAATGACTCAAGACTTTGAAAATACAATTGATATGAGGTAGATTTCTGTAGGAAGATAAAATAAATCTCTAGTTCAAAAACTAAAATTTTAATTTTGAAGAGGATATTTATCCAAAAGACACAATACACCAGCAAAGGAGTTAGAGGAAGAGAAACAATCATCAATGTTTTTTCCCTTTAACCGATCCAGTGGAATCAATCACTGCTTACCAGTTTTAGAATAAAAATAAGGTAAAACTCTCAGTCAGAAATTCAGTTAATCAGAAGTAGCGAGCAGTGATCGAATTTTCAAAAATATAAAATAGTAAATAAAAGCAATGAACCAGTAAATAAAACATGTAAACTCTAAGTCATATACAAATAAATACTCAAATCAAACTGACAACAAAGCTAGAATAGAAAGCAGAAGAATAAAAATAACAGAAAGTAAGTGATCAGCACAAAAGCTAACTAACAAAAATAGAAAAAAATCAGAGAGATTAGAAATTAGCAATCATCAGAATCAAGCATTTATATCAATCACTCCTAATCTGGTCCTCAAAATGCTGAATGAGTCAAAGGATAGTGGTTTAGTGAATATGTCAGCCAGTTGATTTTCAATTGCTACATGATGTAGCTCAATGTCCCCTTTTGTAACATGGTCCCTAATGAAGTGATGCCTTATATCAATGTGTTTGGTACTAGAATGTTGGATTGGATTCTTAGAGATGCATATGACACTAGTATTATCACACAGAACAGAAATTGTGCCAACAAGTAACCCTAAATCCAAAACTTGTTGCTTTAACCAAAGAACTTGGGCCAGACAACTTCCTAAGGCAATGTACTCAGCTTCAACAGTGGAAAGTGCAACTGAGTTCTATTTTCTACTGGACTAGGAGACTAAAGACTGTTCTATGAATTGACAAGTTTCAAAAGTGCTCTTTCTATCCAACCTACACCCTGTAAAGTTAGAATCAGAATACCCAATGATCTCAAAGGAGGTGATGTGCCTAGGGTACCAGATTCCTAGGTTTGGGGTCCCTAAAAGATTTCTAAGAATTCTCTTAACAGAAGTCAGGTGGGACTCTTTAGGATTAGCCTGAAACCTAGCACAAAGACAGACACTAAATATGATATCAGGTCAGCTAGCGGTCAGGTAAAGTAGTAATCCAATTAATCCTCTATACTTCTTCTTATCAACAGATTTTCCACTTGAATCTTTATCTAACTGAACTGAGGATCTCATGGGAGTATTGATTGGCTTATTTTTGTCCATTTCATATTTCTTCAAAATGTCCTTAGTGTATTTAGATTGATTGAGAAAGGTTCCATCATCCGTTTGCCTTATGCTAAACCCCAAAAAGTAGGATAATTCTCCCATCATACTCATCTCAAACTCCTTACTCATTATTTTAGAAAACTCATCACATAAATATTTATCAGAAGATCCAAAAATTATATCATCAACATCGATCTGGATAATGAGTAAGTCATCCCCTATTCTCCTAAAAAAAAGGGTAGTGTCTACGCTCCCCTTAACAAACTCTCTTTCTAACAGGAATGTGCTAAGCCTCTCATACCAAGCTCTGGGTGCCTATTTCAATCTATATAAGGCCTTTTTTAATTTATAAACATGATTTGGATATTGGGAACTCTCAAAACTGGGGATTATTCTACAAAAACATCTTCTTTTATTACTCCATTTAAAAAGGCACTCTTGACATCCATTTGAAACAGCTTAAATCCCTTATAACAGGCAAAGGCTAGTAGCACTCTAATGGCTTCCAATCTAGCTACAGGGGCAAAGGTCTCCTCAAAATCAATCCCTTCAATCTGAATATATCCATTAGCTAATAATCTTGCCTTATTTCTCACCACCACACCAAAATCATTCATCTTATTCTTAAAGACCCACTTGGTTCCCACAATACTTTGATTTCTAGGTCTTTCTACTAACTCCCAAACATCATTCCTTACAAACTGATTCAATTCTTCTTACATAGCTAAGATCCAAAATTCATCTGAAAGGGCTTTATTGATGTTGGTTGGTTCAGTCATTAAGATAAAGACAGAGTGGTTTACTTCCTTCCTAAGTCCATACCTAGTCCTAACACCTTCAGAAGGGTCTCCTAAGATTCGTTTTTTAGGATGACTCGAAGAATATCTCCAATCTCTAGGCAGTGTGGTTTGAGGTTCTACCCTCTCCTTCAGATTTGCATTTCCAATCCCTAGGGTAATTTCCTCTACCTCTTCTTCTTCCTCAACTCTATTCACCTTAGGATCAGATTCATCAAACACCACATGGGTTGTCTCTTCCACCACCAAAGTCCTTTTATTGAACACCCTAAAGGATTTCCCCACACTAGAATAGTCCAAGAACACTCCTTCATCAGATATAGGGTAAAATTTTCCTAAGGGTGATTTCCCATTGTTCAGAATGAAAACCTTACAGCCAAATACATGGAGGTGGGACAGGTTTGGAGTTCTACCCTTAATGATCTCATAAGGTGCCTTGTTCAGTTTTGATCTCACATTCACCCTATTCAGCACATAACAAGCAGTGTTCACCGCTTCAGCCCAGAAGTATTTTGGAAGTGAATACTTGGCAAGCATGGCTCTAGCGGCTTTCACTAAGGTCTTGTTCTTCCTTTCAGCTACCTCGTTCTACTGAGGGGTCCTAGGAGCTAAAAAATTGTGACTAATCCCTTACTCCTCACAAAAACTTCCAAATTTCACATTTTCAAACTCTCCATCATGATCACTATGAATAGTCAGGATCTCACAACCTAACTTCCTCTGAATCCAAGTGGAGAAGGACTTAAACTCATCAAATGACTTAGATTTGTGTGACAGAAATTTAATCCAAGTGAACCTCGAGTAGTCATCTTCAATCACAAATCCATAAACTTTCCCCCCTAAGCTAGTAGTGCTAATGGGTCCAAAGAGATCCATGTGAAGGACTTCTAAAGGTCTAGAGGTGCTAATGTCCTTAATAGAGTGAAAAGAGGACTGGACTTGTTTCCCTAACTGACAGGCATCACACAGGTGATCCTTAGTGAACTTAAGCTTGGGCACACCTCTAACTAAGTCTTTTTGGGTGACTCTCCTAAGGGTTTTCATACTGACATGACACAATCTCCTATGCCACAACCAAGACTCATCAGCAGCAGTTTTTAAGCAAATTGAATTATCAAATTTAATGCAACTTACATCTAGCTTGTAGACGTTGTTGATCCTTTATCCCTGCAAAACAACTTTATCATTTAAGCTTAAAATGCAGTCAGTTGGTAAGAATTTTATGCTGTATCCTTTGTCACAAAGTTGATAGATGCTCAGTAAGTTATGTTTCAGTCCATCTACAAGTAAAATATTGTCAATCATAAAATTCTTTGAATCACCAATTATACCTGAGCCTACCACCCTCCTGGTGGTGTTATCTCCAAGTGTAATCTTGCCTCCAGCGAAATGAACTGATTTGCATCTCCAGTCATGTGTCTAGCACATCCGTTGTCCAGGTACCACATGCTCTCATGAGGTCTTGTGTGAGAGCACACCTATAAAATTATCAAATATCAGTCTTAGGAACCCAAACAGGTTTGGGTTTTCTTCTTATGAAAAGAAGAATGCAATGCATGCATGCTGTGCTGTGAAACATGCAGTTTGGGCCTCCACACCCAATGTGTACTACGGTGAACAATGCAGGTGTGGGAAATGTGTCCTAATATGCCACATGAATAACATCTAACACTAGGAAAAGGGTTAACTAATCTACGTGAGTGATAGTGCCTCTTCCTAGGTTTATACAACATATGCTTTGATGATTTTAAATCTGAATCTACAAAAGGTGGAGGTGCATAAAACTGTGCAAATGTAGGAGGTGTTTGGTTTTTCTCAAAAGTACTGATTTTCACTTTCAAAAATTCATTCTCTTTATTTAAACTTACAATTTCAAATTTTAAAGCACCATTGCTACTTTCTACTTCACATGCCATGATATCTAATTCTTTAAAAGCTCTCTCCAAATCAACATAAGTGGTTTTCAATGAATCATGCACAGTAACTAAATCAGAATATTTTTTATTCAATTCATCAAACTCATCAAGTAAAGACATGTGATTGTTGTCAAGTGTGGAATGATCTTTAACTACAGAATCATGCTCTTTTTGCAAAGTCAAATAATCCAATTACAAGCTAGCATGGGTTTTCTTAAGCTTCCTATACGATGCATGAATTTTTTTTGATATTTCAAGTAATTGATCGTAAGTAAGCTCACATACATCTTCCTAGTCAGACTGACCAGGGTGATCATCAGCCATCAGATAAAAAAAATTTTTCCTCCTCTTCAGCTTCAGTCTTAGAGGAGTCGGATGCAGAGTCTGCCCAGAACGCCTTCTGAATCTACTTCTTGTCCTTTCTGAACTTGTGTTTCTCCTCACCCTTCTCCTTACTTGGATGAGCTTTAAGTGTAGGACAATCAACCTTAATGTGTCCAGGCTTCCTGCATTCAAAACAAATAGTATCAAATGAACCCTTAAAATTTTTACTGGACTTACCCTTGTTCCACTTCTGAAAGTTCTTGTGTTTCTTCCTTAGAAAGCTTTTAAATTGCCTTGTCATCAAGGCCATGTCATCGCTATTAGACCCGGAAGAGTAAGAATCTCTATCGTTGGCCTTCAATGCCACTGTTTTCTCCTTCTTCTTCTCCCCTACATCAAGCTGTCTTTGGTTCACCCCTTACTCGTAAGCAATGAGTGATCCAAGTAAGCTATCAATAGAGTAAGTATTCAAATCTTTAGATTCAGTTATTGCAGTTATCTTAGTATCATATGGAGAAGGCAAATATCTAAGTATTTTGTTCACACTTTCGTAGTTTATAAGTTCTCTACCTAAGGCATGCAAAGAAGTGACGATTTGAGTGAATCTTATATACATTTTAGAAATGATTTGAGTAGATTTCATGCAAAACAGTTCATAGTCATGAAGCAAAATATTTAATCTAGACTGTTTGACTTCAGTTGTACCTTCATACGTGATACACAATCTATCCCAGATTTCCTTACCAGTTATAAATATAGAGACACGCATGTAATCCTCAAATTTTAAAGCACGGAAAAAATAATTCAAACATTTGGTATTTAATTATGCTAAATCACGATCATCAAAAGTCCAATCAGCAAAGGGCAATTCAGTTTTCACATTGTTAATCAATCCAAAAGGTGGTTTTTATCCATCGTTAACTAGCATCCACATGCGATAATCAATTGATTGAAGAAAAGTAGATATGCGAGTTTTCAAAAAATCAAAAGGAATGTTATCAAATAATGGCGGTCGTGTAATTGAATAACCTTCAGCAGTATTATAATTACCAAAGTTAGCCATGGATCAAATTCAAAAGTTTTTAAACTTAAAATTTGAATCCCGCTCTGATACCACTTGAAAGTTTGATAGGGATGTTAAGCCCTGATGAACTAGTCCCGAGGCTAACCAATTGGGGGGGTGAATTGGTTATCTAAAAATTTGAGAGCAACAGTAAAAACCTTTTCGTTGATTTGCAGTGAAAATAAATAAAATAATCAAACGAAAAGATCAAACACAATCTCACCAAAGCCGTTAATCACAGGAAAACAAAAGTGAAGAAAGTAATCAGAATGAACACACCAGATTTTATAGTGGTTCGATCAACTTGACCTACGTCCACTCCCCAGAGCCTCTCCTCTGGGTATTGCACTAAACCAAAGTGTCTCTCCTTTTGCTCCCACAACAAGGCGGAGAAGCCTATACAAAAACTCCTTTTCACCGACACGGTGAGGCAGAGAACCTGACCTCCTTTCGCTTCCTCCTAAAGGAGGCAAGAACCTGACCTCCTTTTACTTCCTCCTGAAGCGAGCAGAGAACCCGGATCTTCTTGCCGATGATCCTCTCGCAAAGAACACCAACCTAACGAAAGACGACGAGCGGAGAAGAAGACTTTGATCCGTACTTGGAGCAACCTTCGTGAATCCCTCATGAACTCCCCCTCATAAGATCCTCTCTTTCTCTCCCAAACTCTCTCTCTCTCTCTATGGTTTCTCTAGAAAAGAAAGTGGCAAAAGATTTTTTTATTGAAAGAAAAAAAACTTTTATAGGAGGGCTTAAAATTTGCCCTAAATCTCAACTGGTCGGCCAAGATCGTCCAGGACGATCTATAGATCATCCTGTATGATCAGTTCAAAATCAACAGCTTCAGCCTGGACGATCTGACTCTTCTGGACAATTAGTAAAAAAAGTTGTTCATATCGTCCCGTACGATTATGCGATCGTCCGAGATGATTAGTGTAAATTGAGGAATTTCGTCCAAAAGACAGTTCGGGTCATCCAGAGAAACTTGTGCTGGACGACTCAAAAATGACTTGATCGTCCAGGACAATCGGAATATCGTCCTATACGATTAGTTCAAAAACTGCCCAAATCGTTCTGAATAAAGTTCGGGACGTACAGCTGAAACACACTAGATGATCATTATCGTCCAGGACGATCCTGCGATCGTCCGGGACGATATGATCGTATCAATCAAGTCTTAATTGCTTTCCTTAATTACCAGACTAATTTAGGCATGATTATACTATATCATCCAGGATGATACATGTATCGTCCGGGACGATCAGACCAAATATCTTAAAATAAAAACTTACCTAACTTGATCTAGCGGTTGAGAATTTCTGATTTGAGTATATCTTCCTGTACGATGCAACGATCGTCCTGGACGATCTGCTTAATCAGACACACTTAACTTGGTCGCCCTAATTAGAGTTTCTATTTTTATATGATCATCCAGGACGATGTGTCGATCGTCCAAGACGATCTGAACAAAAACTTGAAAAGAAACTCTAATTCACTCAAGCTCTCCCCCTGAGTGTGTGTGTGCAAGGTTACTTAGCTAGGGAATCAGTTACATTACAATTGACTCAAGAAAAAGAAAATAGTATACTTAGACACATTTAGACCAGGTCTTGAGTTGGCTTGAGTTGCTCGTGATCTTTTGTGCCTGAAACGGGTTAGCAAAGCAAAACATAATAGTAACATGTTTGTCATCATCAAAAATAGATTTGCAACAGAATACACCAGATTTTTATAATGGTTCGGTCATCTTGACCTACGTCCACTCCCTGGAGACTCCCCTCCGGGTATTGCACTAAACCAAAGTGTCTCTCCTTTTGCTCCCATAGCAAGGCGGAGAAGCCTGTACAAAAACTTCTTTTCACCAACACAGTGAGGCAGAGAACCTAACCTCCTCTTACTTCCTCCTAAAGCAGGCAGAGAACCTGAACTCGTTTCGCTTCCTCTTGAAGTGGGCAGAGAACCTGGATCTTCTTGCCGATGGTCCTCTCACAAAGAGCACCAACATGACGAAAGATGATGAGCTGAGAAGACAACTCTAATCCTTGCTTGGAGCAACCTTTGTGTACCCCTCACAAACTCCCCCTCACAAGATCCTCTCTCTCTCCCAAACTCTCTCTCTCTCTAGGGTTTCTCTAGAAAGGAAAGTGGTAAAAGATTTTTCTTGTTCGAAGAAAAATTTCTTTTAAAGGAGGGCTCTAAAATTACCCTAAATCTCAACTAGTTGGCAAGAATCGTCTAGGACAATATAAATATCATCCTGTACGATTAGTTCAAAATCAACTGTTTCAATCTGGACGATCTGGCTCTTCTAGACGATCAATAGAAAAAGTTGATCAGATCATCCCGTACGATTCTGCGATCGTCCGAGATGATTAGTGTAAATCCAGGAATTTCATCCAGAAGACTGCTCTAGTCGTCCAGAGGAACTTGTGTTGGACGATCCAAAAATGACTTGATCGTCCTGGATAATACGGATATCGTCCAGGATCATTAGTTCAAAAAGGGCTAAAATCATCCTGATGACCGCTCTGGACGTACAGCTGAAAAATAATAGACCATCCTGATCGTCCCGGACAATGTTACGATCATCCCGGATGATATGATCATATCAATTAAATATTAATTACTTTTCTTAATTACCAGACTAATTTAGGTATGATTATACTGGATCATCCAAGACGATCAGATAAAATATCTTAAAATAAAAACTTGCCTAACTTGATCTGGCGGCTGAGAATTTTTTATTTGAGCATATCGTCCCGTCCGATGTCGGGATCGTCCAGGATGATCTGCTTAATCAGACACACTTAACTTGGTCGCCCTAATTAGGGTTTCTATTTTTACTTGATCGTCCAGGATGATGTAAATATTTTCCAGGATGATCTGAATAAAAAAAGAACAGAAACTCTAATTCACTCAAGCTCTCCCCCTGAGTGTGAGTGTGCAAGGTTACTTAGCTAAGGGATATGATACATTACAATTGACTCAAGAAAAGGAAAATAATACATTTGGACAAACTTGGATCCGATCTTGAGTTGGCTTGAGTTGCTCTTGATCTTTTGTACCTGAAATGGGTTAGCCAAGAAAAATAGAATATAAACATGTTTGTCATCATCAAAACAAGATTTACAACATATTAATCATTTTTAGCACAATCAGTTCTAGAAATTAAGTCTTCAAAATTGTTTAAATATTTAGTTACAGGAATTCTCGCTTGTCTTAAAGTTAGTATTTGACCATAAAATTTCTTATCATGATGCCTAGAATAATACTTTGCTCTTAACATTTCCTTCATTTCTTTCCAAGTGAGATTAGTTCTCCTTAGTCTTTGTACCTTAGCTAGAGTATTTATCCAATAAATTTTAGCATTTCATGGTAGATTCATTTTAGCAAAAGTAACTTTTTTGATAGTCATCTATTTTATTCCAGTCAAAGAATTCATACATTTGAACTATCCGATCTAAATATTTATTTTGGTCATGTATGCCATCATAAGTCTGCACTTTAACTTTTACTATTTAGGATGGATCACAAATGTCTTCAATTTTCCTAATGTGATTCGCTTCTCTTCCTCCATTCTATAAGTTTGTGGTCTACTAGGTATTTGGTTTTACTTAGAGTTTGGGTGTGAATCTTCTTTTTCTATTCTAAAAAAAAAAATCATGTGACTACCAAGCCTCTAATTCTTAAGAAAGAAAGTTATCACAAGTTCATCCCAATAAAATTTCAGAACTAACCATAAATATTAACAAACAAAGTAAAAATAATAATTAAAATTTAAATTATACTAGTTATGAGGTTATTTTGAACTGTGGAGCTCTCTCTTTGTCACAATCTGACCCATTATTACCTGATATCACATAGCTCATATCGTGCTCAATCGTGACAAGAACCATAAACGGACCCGAAGATCTAATTAGATAAGTACTAAAAAACTAAAACTTTCAAGTTACACACACCATAGAGTTGCTATTGAATATAAAGTAAAGTTAAAGATTATATCTTAAAAATGATTTTTCTATATAACATCGATATATATATATATATAATTTAAGATCTATCTACCATAGTGCTTAGCAATAAAGAGAACAATAAAATAAAAGACATGCCTACAAAATTGAACAAGCAAAAATATACCTACAACTTAGAGGAGTAGAGGAGGATTAAAAATATTATATTGTAACAACAGACTGAAGAACTATATAAAAAGCTGAAATGGAATCAAATACTGATATTAAATGCATTCCAATGACTATTGAAATTATATGAAAAATAATTAAAATATAACAAATATCTTATAGAAAATATCAAATAGCCCTCACATTAAAATTTCTGGTATATACAAACAAACCATAAAATTCCTTCTTATACATCAAAATCCTCCTTCACACTAGTATATGAATATATAATATAGTGTAATTAGCATCAAACAGAAAACATTCCAATCCTCCTTCACACTGGTATTTGAATACAGAACATAGTGCAATTAGCACCTAACAAAATTTTTAATGTGCCATTAGCACCAAAATTTGAATGCACAATATAGTGCACATAGCATCTCATAGTTCTCATATTATGTATATAACACCAGAATATGGCATTTCGCCACCAAAATATGTCTTATAGGAACCTAAATAAATCTTCTAGAACTTCTTCCTTTTTCACACCAAACCTCTTCAACCTCTTTATTCCACTCAATAGAGCATAGTAAAGCACATATTTCAATTTATAACAGAAATTATATCATAACTGGTCATATTTTAGAATTTCATTAGAGGTTATGATAGTACGCAACAAAAATACTACCGAGCAAAAATTTATATTTCCAAAACTTAACCAAATTATATAAAATATGTATAACAGTATTCTAAAGCTTTAATTGAACTAAAATACTATTTTAAGATATCAAAATAAAATTTTGAATTGATAAAAATTGCTTCTTTTCAAAATCACCTAGCAAAAATCTCAAATAAATACTCAAAAGGACCAGAAACCTCTTACTGATAACATATCAAAAGTTACATGATTAAATGTTACCAGAATATGATAAAACTGCATTTTTATACAACACATATTTTTTTCTAAATTTTTCAGTAGTATAGTTAAAGATGATACGTGGAGAGCTATTAATAGTTTTTTTAAATCTGGAAAGATGAATTCTCTGTGGAAATATACGCTCATTATGTTAATACCCAAAGTTAAAAATCCTGTGGAACCTACTCAATTTAGACCTATTAGCTTGTGTCAAACAATCTATAAGGTGGTGGCAAGAATATTAAAGAATAGATTGAAGTGGTGTCTTCCCAAAATTATTTCTAAAGATCAAGTTGCATTCATTCCAGGGAGATCGATGTCTGATCATTGCCTTTTAGCTCAAGAAATCTTTAACAAATTTAGATTCTTTAAATCTAAGAAGGGACTTATGGCTGTTAAGATAGATATGGAGCAAGCATATGATAGTATGTGTTGGCCGTCTTTAGTGAAAGCATTAAATTGGTTTGGATTTCCTAGAAGGTTTTCCAATCTCATTGTTGAATGTGTGTTGAATGCTATATTTTTTATTCTTAATAATGGTAGAATGTCTAAATGGATCAAGGATAAGAGTGGATTTATACAAGGTTGTCCTTTATCCCCATATCTATTTATAATGTACTCCCAAATTCTATCTAATTCCATCATCCAAAGAGGCTTGGAGTTGGGTATTAAAATTACACCTCAAGCTAAGAAAATTTCTAGTTTATTATATGCTGATGATGTGCTACTTTTTTTTTATTGCTTCTCATAGAGCAGTGGTGAATATGAGAGATATTATAGAAGAATTATGTGGTTGGACAGGCCAAAAAATTAACACAACCAAGTCTCAAATTATGTTTGGGAATTCAATTGGTGCTGGAAGGAAGACAAGAATATACAAGAGTCTTGGGTTTACAACGGTCAAGGAATTCAAATACCTTGGTGTTAAAATTTTTTTGAGAAGACTTAAATTGTCTGATTTTCAGGAAATTATTGATCAAGCATTGGAAAGGATTAATGTATGGGAAATAAATGCCTTTCTATGCCATGAAGAATTTTACTAATCAAAACATTACTTTTATCTCTTCCAATTTTTTTTATCTACTCACTCGTTGGTACCAAAGGGTGTGTTAGTTGATCTTGAAAAGTTATGTAGAAATTTTATTTGGCATAAGAATAAAGGAAGGAATGGGCTTCATTACATTGCTTGGGATGAAATGTGCAAACCAAAATTGTTGGGAGGTAGGGGTATTCATTCTATTGCAAGCAAAGTTGGTTCTTTAAGAGCTAAGTTGGCTTGGAAAATTTTCCAAAATCCTTCTTCTTTACCTAAACAAAATATTATTTCAAAGTATGGGATGAATGTTCGGAATGCAGAAATCAAGAGAGGATCATCGGCTACGTGGCAAATTTTGGTGGATGAAGTTATTCATCTTAAACTTATTATTAGATGGAAGATTGCTAATGGTAGCAAAGTCAGAATTCTTGAAGATGCTTGGATACTAGATAAAACATTTTAACAAATGGCCTTCATGTATTGATAATGTCGGATTGTAAGACAAGAAGGTGGATTGTTTCTTATCTTTGGATGGCAGCTGGAGTATTACAGAAATCCATAAGTTTTGTAATCAGGATCTTTTTTCATTAATCATGCAGGTTCCAGTTTATTCAAATTTGACAGAAGACCAAATTGAACTACTGTATCAGCATTCTGGTAAAACTATCACTTCGTTAGCCTATCAAGCTAACCTGAATCATTTATATGATGAAGAAGTGGATAATTTCTTGAAATGGTTGTCCAAACTGAATCTTAAACCAAAAGTTCATTTCTTTTGGTGGAGAGTTGGTAAAATGCTCTTCCTATAAATGAATTCCTTAATTATAAAAAACTCAGTCAAACTACTTGTTGTGTTAGAGGAAGCCATGAAATTGAAAATATCGGTCATATTACAATGCTTTGTAAGTATCTTGTTGAGATTATTATAAAACTAAGAGAATGGGGGTTTAAAGTTCTAGTTTTTCATTCTATGGAGGAAGGTATTACTAAACTTAGAAGGTTGATAGAAACTAATCCAAGCATTGTTCGAGTTTATCTTACTGCAGTTTATTTTTCCTGGAAAAATTGAAATGTGGCTAAACTTGGTGGTCCGGTGGCATCCGTTTATTTTACTACAGTTAATGTTTTATTGATTACATTAAAACCAAGGTGTAATTCTTTTCTAGAAGACTGGGATGTTAATCTCCATTCAGAGTTTTTAGATTTATGGCATCCCCCACCACTAGACCGGATTAAAATCAATATTGATGATTCTTTAACAAAGTCTAATCTTGGAGGTATTGGTGGAGTAATAAGGGATCATAAAGGTAGATTACTTCTTTCTTTTAGCAAACACATAAGGCATTGGGATAATTCCTAATTAGAGCTTGAATCTGTTTTAGCGATTAGAGAAGCTTTACAAGAGTGGATGTTGACTACAAAGGAGTTATTATTGAAGGAGACAATAAAAATATCATCAATATGATAGGTGATTCCATGAAGGCTTCCAAATGGAAGGAAGATGGATTAGGGAACTAGGAGCTTTTATCTTGGCATAGTTTTGAAAATGTTATTTTTCATTTTATTCCAAGAGTATATAATAAAGTGGCTGATTTTTGTGCCACTTATGCAGTTAGTAGTGATTTTCTTTGGGATTGTTTTGATTTTAGTAACATACCTTATTCTTTTATCTCTTTGTTAAAGAAGGAATGTGAAGATTGTTTATTTAGTAGTTTGTAATAACTTTTCCATTAATGCTATTTGCGATTATAAAAAAAATTATAAATTCAATTGATTTTTTTTAAAAACACTAAATTATTGAAAACTGATATAGACTAAATGTAACATATCTTAATCCGAGTAGCATTAAAATTTGGGCTAATAGATAAAAATGACTAGAAGCAACTTAATCAAACTTTCTCTCTCTATAAAATCCCTCTTTATCTCTCATAAGGCACTACTCAAAATACAACAAAAATCGTGAACAGTTGGATATTTTTAAATATTAAAATTTGCTCTAACGCCATGGTGCCACATGGTGCTGGATGCGACGCTGCCTATAAGAATTACAGTGCCACCTCCTATGCTGCACGCCAGAGCGCTGAATTAAATGCATATTTTCCCAAGATGACAGTACCAAAGCACCAAAAAGATAGCATTATGGCACTCTAAAAAAAGCTCCAAATTTTTTGAATAGGCATTTAAAATCCTTAAATCCAGTATAGAACACATTCAGATCTTCACATGCACATGGAACACTCTCAGATAAAAGCAAAAAGAGTTAAAATGCAAAAAATTAATCGGTTACCTAACGTCTAGTCGGGTGAGAATGGTTTGAACAGAACTTTGAATCTGGAGATTGTTGACCTCATTTTTGTATGAGGTCACTAAGACCTACCTAGGTTTCTCTCTAGTGACCTAATGACTAGGGCATGCCCACTTTTCAGCCATATAGGTCCCAATCAAATCCCAATCCAATCCAATTCCAAAATTCCAAACCAAATCCAAGGGCTAAGGACTAAGGTTTGGCAACCCTTTTCAGGAGAAGTTTCATATCCCTTGGAACCTAGCTTAATGACCTCTTATTTAGGGTCTATTAATTGCTTATTTCTTAGGCATGTCCCTAGGGTCAACCATCCAAATTTGAGCTCAATCCGACACTCCTAACCCCTAAAATTGAATCTTTTCCCAAAGGCTGCAAAACGTTTAGTTATTTACAGCCTAAGCCACGAGACATGCCATCCAGTGAAATTTAACCTTGAGAGCCCTTCCAAACCTTTAAATCACATCCATGACCTTTGTTATAACTTTTGACCAATAATCTATACTTTCCCATACCCAGGATTGACCAGGGCTTAAAATGACCAAAATGCCCTTTAAAGGGGTTTTGGTCTTTTCACCAAAAATTATAAATCACATTCTCATATCAACCTTCAAAACCTACCCAATTGGATCCTAAACATCATTAGGAACACATTGGATCAAAACTCATATTTTGGTTTGACATGGTTAACCAAAATGCCCTCAAGGGATTTAAACGCCCATTTCCAACTAAATGACTTAACCAACGCATGGCACCACCTCCATTGATCTTAAAATGCTCATTTGAACCTTTTGACTCAAACTCAACCTATGGTTTGACCAGGTTGACCAAGTCAACCATGGTTGACCAAATCAACCCTTAACCCACACTAAGGTTAATTTCAATGCTCGAACCCATTCTAAATCAAATCAACCCTTGAAAATCATTCAATTGGACACCCTAGATATGTCCAAAACTTTTCAATTCAAACTCCCTTTGGGTTGACTTGATTAACCCATTTGGAGGGTCAAAACGCTCTCCAACCCTCTTTGAACCCATGCGAAAGAACCAAATTATGGCCACATCACCATGCCACCTTGGCAAACCTTTATCTCAATCCAAAACCTACTCAAACCTGCTAGAATATGGACCATTTTTTCTTTCTTAAGAAGCCCTAAACCAACCCCCTAAACCAAGCCAAGCATTGGTTCATCCAAATGGGGGAAAAGGTGTGGTCCCCTTTCCCATGGACCAAGAGAGGTCACACTCACCACCAACCCTATTCCCTAGCTTTGGGCAACTTAGGGGACACTTAGAACTCATCTATACCCTCCCTAATTGAATCTAAGCCATCCATTCAAAATCAAGGGATTTATGAAGGGGGAAACTTGACCTAAGGCATCATCTTTGCTCATTTTCACCTAAGCTCTAACCTCCTCCAGCCTCCAACCTTTCAAAACCCTTCTCCATATTCTCCAACCATTTCGAAGGCTTTCCCAAGCTTCTTCCCACCATTTCCAAGCCTCAAATCACTACTTTAGTGAGGAGAGAGCATTCTAGAGAGAGAAAGAGAATTTTCTAACATAACTTTTGATCCAGCTAGATCCCACTCTTGGTGTCTTCATCAAAGTTATAGAGGATCACCACAGCTTTCTAATGATCCAAAGATCTTAGAAATCTAACGGTTGGATTAGTAGTTATACTCATTGTAAGTTTAAATTTAAATTTAAAATTGCTCAAAAATTTCATTGCATGGGGTCTCCAAACTCTAGGAAATGAAACTCCATGTTCCCATGATCCTATGTTTCAAATTTTGTTACATTTTGATGAGTATTTTGAAAGTTATGACTATTTCAATTTTCTAGTTTATTTTGAACTAAAATGGCCTAGATCGATCTCGGCCATCCGATTTTCCATCTTGCTTGATCGGATATCCCAGGGTTAGTGATGACACGGATATGTGGCTAATAAATAGCATGCCACATTTCAAAATGTCACGCTGTTTGAATGAAAAATATATTTAAGTTTATACTTTTGAAAATACTTAATTAATATTTAATTTCTAGAATTTTAATATTTAAATTCAAACACTTATTATGAATAATATATCACCTCAAAAGGTGAACATATCATTTTCTTATAGGTTCATATTACAAATCTTTGAATTTATCCCGATTATCGTAGTTGAATTTGGGAAAGAACTACATATGAGCCCGAAGGGTCAAAATGAGTATTCATAGATATTTAACTATAATAATTTAGATAAGAAGATCATTGATATCATAATCAAACCTACGATAGTAATTGATATATCCTTCCAGAGAAAGAAGTTATCAATCGCTATTGATAGTTTGAAAATAATGATAATGATCGTCGAGTTTGATTTTCCCAAAGAAAGTTAATTGAGAGTTTTAAAAAGCTTAATTTTGAAATCTGGTCTGGGATTCTAAATCTCATACGAGTGCAAGCCCTCGTAGTTAATTACATCATAGGAAATCAAAAAATTTCTTACAAAAACTCTCAATTAAAATAGCAATATGAATTTTATTTAGATTTCAAAGTTTGATGTCAAAGGAGGTTAAGGGTTGGAAATTCAACATGGACTGGATCAAATTTGAATAGTTGTTTCTAGAGTCAAAGGAAGAAGGGTAGGAGGTGTTTTGAGATTCTGAATTACTTCAGAAACACCCCAACCTATCCTAAGTGTTGGGCTTGAATTAGATTGAAAGAGATTTAATATTTAAGTGATCGATTTTATTAGAAGTTGGGAATTAGATTCCCATAGATTGAGGTCTTAAGATTGAAGATCTGCCTCAGAACCTAAGTCTAAAATGAGTACTGAAAATTAGTGACAAAACCTAGCTAATGCAATACAATCTGGACTTACCCCGGCCTGGATTGGGGAGCCAGCTAAATCACCTAAGTGCTTCAAAACCATGTGTTCGATCTTTTATGAAAGAGTGGTTAGGGATGTTATTTAAAATTAAGTTTTAAGGAATTAGGGTTGACATCTAGAGCAGATTCTTAATTGACCCCTTGACATATGTTGGGTGAAATACTTAAGCTAAAAATGCAATTAAAAATTAGACTCAATTTTAATTGGTATCTAATGCAATGTATGCTAGTTGACTCAATTAAATGCTTAAATCAGGATGAAGAAATTTTAAAATTAGGCTTAAAAATAGATTTTTCCTAGAAGATTACACAGATCCCCTTGGACAGAACTGCACCCTCATAGGCCAGGTAGTCTTCCAGAACCCGCAGGTGGGGAGGTGCCTAGCAAAGGAAAATAAAGTGCAATAAAATGCATATGAAAAACTCCCAGCGGTCCCGGGCTTACTTCTTAAATCGTCAGAATTTCTATGTTATCTTAAATCTTTTAATTTTATTTAAGTAGAAAAGGTTTTAACGACCCCTTACGAGCCTCCGATCGGGTTCTAGGCTAAATCAAATACCACATACAAGATCGCCAAAAAAATAATAAAAGTAGGCAAATTCTAATCACAATGTGTTGAAATCCGGGATCCCGAGCACTTAATTTTGATGGTGACAACTAATACTTTCTGAGTACATATAGACTTCCGTTTGATTACAAATGTTTAATCTTTGTATATGAGAACTAACATTTCAGGTCAGATGCACACTGCTAAAGATTGCTGGAGACTCAAATTGGGTAGAATAGGATGTTGAAGAGTCTGTAATTTTTATTTCTTTAATTTTTTTTTTGTGAGTCTGCCACAGAAGCATGCATGTGAAAGGAGCAACAATGCACACACACAGGGGGAGATTTTTTTTTCTTTTAAAAATGATTAAGTTTTTAAAACACATCGTACTGTACGATCATTGATCGTACTGTACGATTAATTGAAAATACTCAGGCAACGGCTAATTCTCTATTGATTAAATTTACAAACTTATCGTACTGTACGATCACGATCGTACTGTACGATTATTTGTAATTGTGAAACCCTAGCCGCCAGAATAAGTTTGGTAAGTTTTCGAATTTGATTTTATGAACTATTCGTACTGTACGATATGTATCGTACTGTACGATTAATTAATAACTTGCCAAAATTATCTCCCTAATCAGGAAATAAAACGTTGGTTTCTAATTATATGTCGATCGTACTGTACGATGTCAAATCGTACTGTACGACTGACAGAGACGATTTCAGTCGTCCCGGAGATCGTACCAGACGAAACCAATGTTTTTTGTTCTGATCGTCCTGGACGATATTCTTATCGTACAGGACGATATCAAGAAATGAACTAATCGTACGGTACGACTGGTGGAGTGCTGGACGATTGACAGAGACGATTTTATTCGTCCCAGCGATCGTACCAGACGATCCCAAGAAATTTTGAACTGATCGTACTGGACGATAGTCCTATCGTACAGGACGATATCATGAAAAACACTATTCGTACTGAACGATTAAATGAGTGCTGGACGACTGACAGAGACGAGTTCTTTCGTCCCGAGGTTCGTCCCACAGTTCGTCCCGTACGAACAGTACGAATCAATAGTATCGTACTGTACGATATACATATCGTACTGTACGATATAAATAAAATTCGATGCCTATTCGTCTGCACTCGTACTGGACGGAGCTGTGATTGAACTGATCGTACTGTACGATTATAAATCGTACTGTACGAACAGAAACGCAAAACTTGAATTTTTTAGGGTTTTCTGAAGCCTGATATAAAAAAACAACTTATTATTTTTCTAGAGAGTTGTTGATCAATCCTTTGCTGTGAGAAGCTTAGAGGAAGAAGGAGATTCGTAGAGAGAAGTTTTTTTTGGAGAGATCTAGGGCTTGAGAGAGGAAGGTGAAGGTGAGCTTGAGCGTGAGGGAGAAGTAGTGTGAGGGGATCACACGGTGGCTCCAAGCTAGCTGCATGCTTTGCTCCTCTTGTGGCTTTAGAAGCTTCAAGAAGGTTCTCGAAGGAAGAATCACTTCAAGATCAACATCGCCAAGGTACTCTGCCATCTCCAGGAGGGAGAAAAAGGAGAAGGTCCGCTGCCGTCACCGGGAGGGTGACATAGCGTTTGGTATTCCGCCGCACCGAGGGAGGTGAAAGTGAGTATTGTAAAGGCTTCTCCGCCTTGCTGTGGGGGCAAAAGAAGAGTCAACTTTTACTAGTGCAAATCCCGGAGTAGAGGACTCCGGGGAGTGGACGTAGGTCAAGTGACCGAACCACTATAAAAATTTCTGGTGTGTTTTTTCCTGTTTACCGCACTTTACTTTTCATGCTTTTAAATTTGTGTGTTTTAAATTGCTTGGTGAAAAATCAATTTTTAAATCTCGTAGTGTTATCAATTTTATCGTTGTGATCGTTGTAATTGCTTCCGCACATTTGCCGTTTAATTATATTTCGAAAATACAAAAAAAATTAGAACTCTTGCGTAGGGTCAAATTTTTAAAATACCAATTCACCCCCCCTCTTGGCGCATCTCGTACTTTCAAGTGGTATCAGAGTGGGGTTTCAAAATAGTGTTTTAGAAAACCTAGAAACGTAAGATCCATGGCTCAATTTGGTAACCGTAACACTACGGAGGGTTACTCCATAACTCGTCCACCTTTGTTTGACAACATACCGTTTGATTTTTGGAAAATACGCATGTCTACATTTTTACAGTCTTTAGACTACCGCATGTGGATGTTAGTACAAGAAGGTTATTCTGCACCGTTTCGTATGTTGAATGGAGTGAAAACTGAACTGTCATTTAATGAATGGAGCATTGAGGATAGAGAATTTGTACAACTGAATGCTAAATGTCTAAACTGTTTCTTTTGCGCATTAAAATCAGAAGACTATATGCGAGTATCAACGTGTACTACTGGTAAACAAATTTGGGACAAACTGTGTATCACGTACGAAGGAACTAGTGAGGTCAAACAATCTAGATTGAACATACTGTTACATGATTACGAACTGTTCCGCATGAAACCTAGTGAAACTATAACTGACATGTACACTCGATTCACCCAGATTGTA
Source organism: Dendrobium chrysotoxum (assembly GCA_019925795.1). NCBI lineage: Eukaryota > Viridiplantae > Streptophyta > Magnoliopsida > Asparagales > Orchidaceae > Dendrobium > Dendrobium chrysotoxum. The sequence continues at coordinate 49,177,264 of CM034313.1, forward strand.
ACATCACTGCATGCTTTAGGAAGAGAGTTGTCTAACTCAGAAAAAGTAAACAAAATACTGCGATGTCTGCCTAGCTCATACGATGCTAAAATCACTGCAATAACTGAGTCAAAAGACCTAAATGTCTACTCTATTGATAATTTGCTTGGGTCACTCATTGCCTACGAGCAAGGAGTGAGTCAACGACAAAGTGATGCAGGTGAAAAGAAAAAGGAGCGAGCAGTGGCTTTAAAAGCAAACAATTCTGAAAGTGACAGCTCAGCAGCGGAGGAAGATGACGACATAGCTTTGATGACTCGTCAGTTCAAAAATTTTCTGAAAAGAAAGCAGCGCCATCATCAAAGCAATTGGAACAAAGGTAAGAACTCAAAGTATACTAAAGTTGCATCTGAAACAATTTGCTTTGAGTGCAGGAAACCCGGTCATCTCCGAGCTGATTGCCCCAACATCAAAACCCATCAAACCAAGGAGAAGGGTGAGGAAAGATCGAAGTTCAAGAAGGGCAAATTTAAGACTCAGAAAGCGTTTTGGGCCGACTCTGCCTCAGAATCATCGGAAGAAGAAGCAGAGGAGGAGGTAACGAATCTGTGTCTTATGACTAATGATAATCTTGATCAATCAGATCAAGATGAGGTATGTCAACTGTCTTACGATGAACTGCTTGTTATTTCTGAAAAAATCCATGACTCGTATAGAAAATTGAAGAAAAAGCATGCTAGTCTTAATACTGAGTTTAGTACTTTACAAAAGGAACATGCTAGTGTAGTAAAAAACTTTTCTGACTTAGATAGGGATCATATGTCGTTGCTTGACGAATACGATGCATTAAACAAGAAGCATATTGAGTTAACCACTGCACATGAAACCTTGAAATCATCACATGTTGAATTAGATAATGCATTTAAGGAACTAGAAGAACTATCAGGAGAACTTAGTAGTAGTGAGCATACATTGAGATTCGAATATGCTAGTCTTAACCAAGCGAACAAATTCTTAAAGGAAAAACTTCATGCATACGAGAATAACAAAAAACCTCCCACGTTTGCTGAATTCTTTCATCCTCCATCATGTGAATCATCTCACTCAAAACCAGCACGGCATGCATCATTCAAACCCAGAAATAGGCTCTACCACCCTCGTAGATTAGTGAACCCATTTCCAGGTGTTAGATGTTATTCTTGTGGCATGCTAGGTCACATAGCTCGCACGTGCTCAATTCACTATAGGACACATCTAGTGTGGAGACCAAAATCGCAATCATCACAGCATAACATGCATACATTTCATTCACATAAGCGTGATGTGGAACCCAAACTCACTTGGGTTCCCAAAGCTAATCCATGATTGACATTGTAGGGATGCTCTCACAAAAGACCTAGTGAGAGCATGTGGTACCTGGACAGTGGCTGCTCGAGACACATGACTGGAGACATGAAGCAGTTCGTGACACTGGAGGCCAGGTCAGGAGGCAAGGTAACTTTGGGAGACAACACCACCAGAAAAGTGGTGGGCTCAGGTATCATTGGAAATAGTAAAAATTTAATTATTGAGAATGTACTTTTAGTGGATGGTTTAAAGCACAATCTTTTAAGTATAAGTCAACTATGTGACAAGGGCTTTGATATAAAATTTCTGTCTAACAAATGCATGATTAGTTTAAATGATTCACTTGTGTTAGAGGGAAAACGTATAAACAATGTTTACATGATAGACTTGAACTGCATTGAAACCTCAAACTCTTTGTGTCTGAAAACAATAGCAGATGACTCTTGGCTATGGCATAGGAGACTATGCCATGCCAGTATGAAAACACTTAGGAACATCACACAGAAAGACTTAGTTAGAGGCATACCAAAGTTAGACTTTACTAAGGACCATCTTTGTGATGCTTGCCAGTTAGGAAAACAGGTTAAATCTTCTTTTCATGCAATCAAGGATATCAGCACCACTAGGCCATTAGAAACTCTCCACATGGACCTGTTCGGACCTGTTAGTACAGCCAGCCTAGGAGGGAAGTTGTATGGGTTTGTAATAGTAGATGACTACTCTAGATTTACTTGGGTAAAATTCCTAGCTCATAAGAGTGAGTCGTTTGAAGAATTTAGAATTTTCTCCACTTGGATTCAAAGGAAATTAGGATGTGTAATTTCAACAATTCATAGTGATCACGGTGGGGAATTTGAGAATGATAAGTTTGAATCTTTTTGTAAAGAGGTTGGAATAGAACATAATTTCTCTGCCCCTAGAACTCCTCAGCAAAATGGAATAGCAGAAAGAAAGAATAGAACGTTAGTTGAAGCTGCTAGGGCTATGTTAGCTGAATACACTCTCCCTAGATACTTTTGGGCAGAAGCAGTAAATACCGCATGCTATGTATTAAACAGGGTAAATGTTAGATCCAAACTTAATAAGACACCCTATGAGTTGCTTAAGGGTAGGACACCCAACCTTTCCCACTTACACGTTTTCGGGTGCAAATGCTTCATCCTAATCAATGGCAAGTCACCCTTAGGAAAGTTCGATCCTAAATCAGATGAAGGGGTTTTCCTAGGCTACTCATCTGTAGGTAAAGCTTATAGAATATTCAATAAGAGAACCCTAGTAGTAGAAGAGTCCACTCATGTAGTATTTGACGAATCCAATAAGACATCTGAACCTAATCATGAAGAAGAAGAAGTTGAGGTTATACGGGGAATAGAAACCATTACCATAGAGACTAGAGCGGAACCTCAAGAACATCTGCCTAAAGATTGGAAATTTTCTTCTAGTCATCCTAGAGAGCTGATCTTAGGAGACCCATCAGAAGGGGTAAAAACTAGGCATGGACTTAGGAAAGAGGTTAGCCATTCTGCATTCATATCTATGATTGAACCCACGAGTATAGATCAAGCCTTAGGAGATGAATTTTGGATCCTAGCAATGCAAGAAGAGTTGAACCAATTCGTTAGGAATGATGTATGGGAATTAGTCAAAAGGCCTAAAGAGCAAAGTGTGGTTGGAACTAAGTGGGTCTTTAAAAATAAGATGAATGACTCAGGCATAGTAGTAAGAAATAAGGCTAGGCTAGTAGCGAAGGGTTATAACCAAATTGAAGGAATAGATTTTGAAGAAACCTTTGCTCCGGTAGCTAGACTAGAAGCCATCAGGGTACTGTTAGCTTTTGCTTGTTTTAGGGATTTTAAGCTGTATCAAATGGATGTAAAGAGTGCCTTCCTGAATGGAGTAATCAAGGAAGATGTGTATGTGGAGCAACCTCCGGGGTTTGAAAACTCACAATTTCCAAACCACGTGTTTAAACTGAAAAAGGCACTGTACGGGTTAAAACAAGCACCTAGAGCCTGGTATGAAAGACTTAGTACGTTCCTACTAGATAGAGGCTTTGTAAAGGGTAGTGTGGACACCACCTTATTTTTGAAGAAGGTAGGAGTTGAAGTACTCATTGTTCAGATTTATGTAGATGACATATTGTTCGGATCGACGGAGAAAAACCTATGTAATGAATTTTCAAAAACAATGAGCGACGAGTTTGAAATGAGCATGATGGGTGAACTTAGTTACTTCCTTGGATTTAGTGTAAAACAAACGGAAGGTGGAACGTTTCTTAGCCAGTCTAAGTACGTCAACGATATTTTGAAAAAATATGAAATGGACAATGCTAAGGCTATGAATACACCCATGAGCTCTAATATTCAATTGGATAAAGATCCCAGTGGGAAGTCTGTAGATCAAAAGAAGTATAGGGGAATAATTGGATCGCTTCTCTATCTGACTGCCAGTAGACCAGACATAATATTTAGTGTGTGCCTCTGTGCCCGTTTTCAAGCTGACCCGAAAGAATCTCACATGACTGCTGTCAAAAGAATTCTCAGATATCTTCTAGGCACCCCGAACTTAGGAATTTGGTATCCTAGACACAGCACCTCTTCTGAAATCTTAGGATACTCCGATTCAGACTTTGCAGGTTGTAAGGTAGATAGAAAAAGCACTTCTGGCACTTGTCAATTCATTGGACAATCATTAGTTTCATGGTCCAGTAGGAAGCAAAATTCAGTAGCCCTATCCACCGCCGAAGCGGAATATATAGCGGTAGGTAGCTGTGTTGCACAAGTGTTGTGGTTAAAACAACAGCTTGTAGATTTAGGACTACCTGTAGGTACGATTCCGATCATGTGTGACAACACTAGCGCGATTTGCATATCCAAAAATCCAATTCAACACTCACGAACCAAACATATAGACATTAGACATCATTTCATTAGAGATCATGTAGCCAAAGGCGATATTGAACTGCACCACGTTGCTACTGAAGATCAATTGGCGGACATCTTCACAAAACCATTAGGCTATGACACATTTAGCACTCTACGAACCAAATTAGGTGTCATAGACATTCACGCCTAATGTAACAAAACAAAAAAAAAACAAAAAAAAAAACAAAACAAAACAAAAATTTTTTTTGTGGTTGATTTGTCTTTGTTGTTAAAACCAAAATATAAAAAAAAAAAAAAAAAAAATGGAGACTCGGTTGGATGCTCACATTGCTCAGCAGCATCAGGAGCATGACACGGATATGAAATGGTTTAGGGAGCGCTTCCAATCGATCGATCACCAGTTCGCCTCCCTTCATCAGTACCACCAGCTGTTTCCCGACCCTCCACCGCCACCTCCGGATCAGGATCCAGATTTTTAGGTTGTTGTAGATGTTTCTGTTTTCTGTTTTTGTTGTATTTGTTTTTTCTTTTTCTTCCCTTTTTGGTGTTGTCAAAAGGGGGAGACTTTTCTGTGTGTTGTATTATGTTTTTTGCCTACTATTAAATGCTAATTTGGTTGTTTATGTTATCACCTCGTTTGTTTTTTTTCCTGTTGTTCTATTTTTTGATATAATAATAATAATAAAAAAAAAATAAATACAAGAAAAAAAATATATATATATTTGTGTAGCACATCTGTCCGTCAGAAAATATTATTTGACACCATCAAAAAGGGGGAGATTGTTGAAATCCGGGATCCCGAGCACTTAATTTTGATGGTGACAACTAATACTTTCTGAGTACATATAGACTTCCGTTTGATTACAAATGTTTAATCTTTGTATATGAGAACTAACATTTCAGGTCAGATGCACACTGCTAAAGATTGCTGGAGACTCAAATTGGGTAGAATAGGATGTTGAAGAGTCTGTAATTTTTATTTCTTTAATTTTTTTTTTTGTGAGTCTGCCACAGAAGCATGCATGTGAAAGGAGCAACAATGCACACACACAGGGGGAGATTTTTTTTTCTTTTAAAAATGATTAAGTTTTTAAAACACATCGTACTGTACGATCATTGATCGTACTGTACGATTAATTGAAAATACTCAGGCAACGGCTAATTCTCTATTGATTAAATTTACAAACTTATCGTACTGTACGATCACGATCGTACTGTACGATTATTTGTAATTGTGAAACCCTAGCCGCCAGAATAAGTTTGGTAAGTTTTCGAATTTGATTTTATGAACTATTCGTACTGTACGATATGTATCGTACTGTACGATTAATTAATAACTTGCCAAAATTATCTCCCTAATCAGGAAATAAAACGTTGGTTTCTAATTATATGTCGATCGTACTGTACGATGTCAAATCGTACTGTACGACTGACAGAGACGATTTCAGTCGTCCCGGAGATCGTACCAGACGAAACCAATGTTTTTTGTTCTGATCGTCCTGGACGATATTCTTATCGTACAGGACGATATCAAGAAATGAACTAATCGTACGGTACGACTGGTGGAGTGCTGGACGATTGACAGAGACGATTTTATTCGTCCCAGCGATCGTACCAGACGATCCCAAGAAATTTTGAACTGATCGTACTGGACGATAGTCCTATCGTACAGGACGATATCATGAAAAACACTATTCGTACTGAACGATTAAATGAGTGCTGGACGACTGACAGAGATGAGTTCTTTCGTCCCGAGGTTCGTCCCATAGTTCGTCCCGTACGAACAGTACGAATCAATAGTATCGTACTGTACGATATACATATCGTACTGTACGATATAAATAAAATTCGATGCCTATTCGTCTGCACTCGTACTGGACGGAGCTGTGATTGAACTGATCGTACTGTACGATTATAAATCGTACTGTACGAACAGAAACGCAAAACTTGAATTTTTTAGGGTTTTCTGAAGCCTGATATAAAAAAACAACTTATTATTTTTCTAGAGAGTTGTTGATCAATCCTTTGCTGTGAGAAGCTTAGAGGAAGAAGGAGATTCGTAGAGAGAAGTTTTTTTTGGAGAGATCTAGGGCTTGAGAGAGGAAGGTGAAGGTGAGCTTGAGCGTGAGGGAGAAGTAGTGTGAGGGGATCACATGGTGGCTCCAAGCTAGCTGCATGCTTTGCTCCTCTTGTGGCTTTAGAAGCTTCAAGAAGGTTCTCGAAGGAAGAATCACTTCAAGATCAACATCGCCAAGGTACTCTGCCATCTCCAGGAGGGAGAAAAAGGAGAAGGTCCGCTGCCGTCACCGGGAGGGTGACATAGCGTTTGGTATTCCGCCGCACCGAGGGAGGTGAAAGTGAGTATTGTAAAGGCTTCTCCGCCTTGCTGTGGGGGCAAAAGGAGAGTCAACTTTTACTAGTGCAAATCCCGGAGTAGAGGACTCCGGGGAGTGGACGTAGGTCAAGTGACCGAACCACTATAAAAATTTCTGGTGTGTTTTTTCCTGTTTACCGCACTTTACTTTTCATGCTTTTAAATTTGTGCGTTTTAAATTGCTTGGTGAAAAATCAATTTTTAAATCTCGTAGTGTTATCAATTTTATCGTTGTGATCGTTGTAATTGCTTCCGCACATTTGCCGTTTAATTATATTTCGAAAATACAAAAAAAATTAGAACTCTTGCGTAGGGTCAAATTTTTAAAATACCAATTCACCCCCCCTCTTGGCGCATCTCGTACTTTCACAATGAACACATCAATCAAATCAATCAAATAGATAAATTAATTAAATAAATGCTCAAACTGATAGTCCATGTGGCAAGTGCCACTTAATTGTACAACCCAGGATCTGCAGGAAAAGTAAAGTGGCCGGGTACCACTGACTACAACCCAGATTCTACTCCTAAGACTCAAGTGACTTTAAGAATTGGGATTCTTCTCGTTCTTCACTTCTTTGTCTTCTCGTAACTCCTTGGATTGTCGGGTCTGAAAATCCAAATGAAAAGAAACACCCCTTGAATAGGGGTGTTATCTTTTCTCTTTAGATATTTGAAAGTCATCCTAATTTGAATCTCCAAATGGATAGGAACTCTCCCCTAAGGGATATTCCTTCCTCTTTGGATTCCAAATTGGATGTTTAAACATCCCAATCTCAAAGCACTTAACATTTTACAACTCAATTTGCATTCAAATTACATCAATTAAAATTGAAAATCTAGACTCGATCCTGCAGGGTTATCCTAATAATCAATAGTTAATATTTGACATCTCAAGCAATTAATATATTGAAATTTAAAAACTTAATCATAGCCACACTTGGTCATGCTCTTTTAATTTTAAAGGGGGACTTAAGTAAATTTCTGGAGCACCTGTGCAATTTAATATTTATGAATTTGTCCCCTTTAATTTTAAATGCCCTGTATGAGCATGGCCACCTGCATAAGATTGAATTAGTATAGATCATTCCTAACCTAGGGGTAGATCTAACGTACAATCAATCAAAATACAGAGTGGAGTAAGTAAATAAACAATCATAGTAATTCTATTACTAGCAAACAACATGCAGTGAAAGCTCGAAAACCCGACACACAGTAGGAAAGTAAACACCGGCCTAGCATAAGACTAGAGTTGGTTATCCTAGCAAACTATCTAAAGTGTGTGTAAAGGTTGTGTGGGTTTGATATGTCCTAAATAGGATCATTATTTAAAGTTATTTAATGTTCTGGTTGGTTGAAAGGTTTAAGGGAGATTTTAATTGAAGTTCAAGTCTTAATGGTTTAAATTTGATTTTAAAATTAATTTTAATTGTTTTTTGGATACCACCTTTGTTGCACATCGAGGCCGTGAAGTTTATTTCACCTTCCTTGGGACTAATTTAATAGCCTCGTAGGCCTGGGTTACATAGTGGTACCCGATATAATTAAGTAATTTTTTGATTAAGCTTAAAAGTTAATTAAATTTTAATTAAGGTTGGTTGGTTGTTGATTTTAATATTGACTTAAGATTTTTTGGAATTTTGAATGATTTATCAAATTTTAGAATTTTCTGAATTATTTTAATTAATTAATTAAGGGGTCAAAAGTTGACTTTTTGATTTTAAAGAGTTTTATGGAATGTTAATATTTTTATAAAATACTAGACCTTAATACGATCAGTTAGATAATAAGTACACTAAAACTAAATTTTTCTAGATTTTATTATGAAGGTTTAAAGTTTTGACTTCATTTTGAACTAGGTTTGACCAAAAGTTGACTTTTTTAAAATTAATTGATTTCTTGAAACTTAATATTTTTAATAAATATTAGACCTTAAGATGAGTCATATGCCTTTGAGTTTGCTTAATTTGGAGTTCATTTGAATTAGTTATAAATTTTTGAAAATTTGACAATTATTTAAATTATTTAATTTGTTAAATTAGAGGCCTTTTGATGATTTGAATTCAAATGATCTCCAAACACCTTGAAATCAACTCCAAAGGTCAGGAATGACCTAAGGAGTGATCTCCAAGTGTTTGAAAAAATTTTGAAAATTTTAATTATTTTTAATTAATTAAGTTAATTAAATATTAAAGTTTAATTAAACTTAATTAAACTTAATTTTGAAGTCTAGTCAAGGGATTTTTATTTTTCACTGATTAAGGGTTCAATTATGGTCAGTTTAAGGTATTATTTGTAATTTTTGGGTTTAATCTTGATTTATTACATTTTCTTGAAGTTTTAAAGGTTTAATTAAGGGGCTTAATGATTTCAAAATTCAGTAAGAAATTTTTCTATGGCTGAGGGTGTCACTAAGTTCAAGTGGTTTGAGTTTCAAATCAGTAGGATGTGGATCCTAATTATTGGAGATATTCTAAGTTCTTGAAACAAGTCCTTAATTATTGTCCTTAATGATGTCATTAGATTAAAGGGTTTAAATCAATTTCACTAACCCTTAACATGTACAAGCAAATACACACATTAAACAATTCATCCTAGATCTAGGAGAGCCCTAATACGAGGTGGTTTGTGTATCCTAAGCATGCAATGATTGGTATCTTAATTAATTATAATTAATAACTTGATTAGTAAATGGTTAAGACAAAACCATTCACTAATATTCTCACATAACTTCTATTCAAACATGCTCAACCTATGTTTAGAATTTCAAAGTAGATCTCTTAACCTAAAAGATTTAAATACATATATTATTTTAAAATAATATAATATTTAATTAAATATTAAAATAATTAAATAATTAATATTAATTAAAGTAAATCAAGTTTTTTTATTTCTAAAATTAGTTTCAAATTAAAGTACTAAATTTTTTGAAAATTTTGATATATTATACTAATTTTTCTGATTTAAGATAAAATTATTATAAATTTTTAAAGTTTAAATCATTTAAATGAATTTTAAATTAAACTTAAAATTAATCAATAATCAAAAAAATTTTAAATCAAATTAATTTAAGTCTTAAAATGTTTTTGGAATTTTAAAGTTATTTAACATATATTTAAAATTAATCTTAAATAAATATTAATTATATGTTTAAATTTTGTTTAATTAAAAAGTTATTTAATATGTATATATTTATATATACACATAATATGCATTTAGAATTAATTTTAATTTAGAATTAAACATTTAAAATAGTTTTCTAATTTTTAATCACTTGATAATTTGAAATTAATTTTTATAATAGAATTATAGATACTATAAAATATTTGAATCATTATTTAATTAATTTTTTATTTTAAAATAATTAAAGCTTAATATTTAAAATATATTTAATATTCTTAAATTAATATTAGTTGTAAATTAAAATATTAATTTTTCTAAAAATATTAATATACAATATATATATATTATTATTTAAAATGAATTTTTAATAATTATTTTAAAAGAAAATTGAATTTAAAATGATTTTAAATTGATTTAAAATCAAATGAGAGAGATGGCGGCGCCGGCGGCGGCTAAATGCCACGTGGCCCGATGGGATTGGAGGGATCCGACCGCGGGGTAATGATTGCCGGCGGTGCAATGATTGCACTGCCAGCAATCATTGGGTAGTGAGTACCGCGTGGGATGCGGTTACTTAATCCACGTTGGCATGTGCTGCTCGCCATCGGATTACCCGCAGTAATGGATTGACGGCTACGATCAAGCAAGACAAAAATCCGTTCAAACAAATGATCCGCGCGGTTGGATCGAAAGGCAGAGTGATAGGATCTTAGCCGTTGATCAAGAAATCAATGGTTAAGATCCCAAATAGCAAGCAAAAATCGCGTATTAAGCTCTAAAACGATAAATTGTCTCAAACTTTCAACATAGATAATCATTTTAAATAAAATTTTAAACATATAATGAGCTCATGAATAGAAATCATGTGGGGTATAAATTAAAGCTTGAAATGCACTTTTTAGAAAGCTATTTAACTTTGAGAGTGCAGACTAGGGTTTAAGAATTTGAGAGATCTAACCATTCGATTTTGGATTTTAAGGTCTCTTTGAATTTGTAGTCTGTCCAAGATTAATTCTCCAGAAGGCGTCGAGGGCTGAAAAGGTCTGGAACTTAAGCTTCAGGCCTGGGATGGTCTTCAAGCAAAAGTGGCCTGAAGATCGCCGCCGGCCGCTTCCATTCACCGGATTTGACTTGGAAGATGTAGTGGAGATTAATAGGAGCTCAAATGAGCAAAGATAAGGGTCTGGGATGGCTTGAATGGAGAGAGAGTGTTCAAGTGAGAATGATGGCTCATCTTGCCCATTTACTCAATTCAAATGTCCTTGCTTAATGTGGATAGCTTTGATTTATTTAGAAGTTTTCCCTAATGATTCCAGCTGTCCCTTGGCAGTTAGAGCAGTAAGGAGTGAAAGAATAAAAGGACATGCCATGTGAAAAGGGTGTTTTGGCCTCACATATACATGTGGAGTTGATTTAGGCCATTGGATCTCCATCCAAGGGCTAGAATTTTGCTGTGGGGAAGGTTCTAAAACCTTCTAAAGCTGCTAAGGTGGATTAAGAGGAAAGGGATCAGTTTAAATAGGTCATTTGACCATATTTGACCCACTTAGAGCTTGGTTTGATAGCTTGACCTGTCAACTTAGAGTGTTGATTGGTGAGGTGGCAGCCATGTGACCTCAAGAGCTGGCTGAAGGGGTTTGGGGAAGGCTTGAAGCTTAAAAGTTGAAACTTGAATACATACATATGCATGAAATGGGTTTGACCAAGTCAAAATAGAATAAGTTTGACTAAATTGACCATGACATGATTAATTATGGGCTAGTAGGTGTTCAAAGATTTGAATGCAATAGATTTGAGAATCTTTAAATAAGTAGGTTTTGAAATTCAAATAGATTGTGGTGATTGGACCTTATGTTGACTAGATTTCACTAGATGTGGGTCTAATTGACCTGGTCAAAGGTCCAGTCAAATCAAAATTACTAAAGGAAGTGATCATAAGAATTTGATAGAATTTTAAATGCATTTGAAAATTGATTCAAAGTAGAAAAGCTTAAGGGTTAAAATGGTCAACCTGGGTTGACTAGGTCAACCAAATTGACCTAGGGCAAGAGTTTGGGCTAAAAATATTTGATATGATGTTTGGGGTCTGGTTGAGATAGTTTCAGGGTCTCGAATAGTTATTTAGATCAAATGACCTATTTAGGCCCTTAATGGGCCTAATAGGTCAACTAGGTTGACTTGGTCAACTAAGTTGACCCAGGGTCAGAGGCTGGGTTCAATCAATTCAAAATAATAATCTGAGTCTACTGGTGGTGGTCTCAAGGTCTGGGGAAGTCATTTGGTCAAAATGACTTGTTTGGGCCCTTAAAGGCCTATTTGGTCAACCTAGGTTGACTTGGTCAACCAGGCTAACCCAGGGGTTGGAAGTGGGTCCAACAGGTTTGGTTTGATGTTTGAAAATTGTTGGAAGTGATTGCATTTGATTTGGAGCTCATTTGGTTCAAATGACCATTTACACCCCATAGGGGTATTTTGGTCATTTTGACCCCTAGTCAACTGGGGGTCAAAGTGAGTCCAAAAAAATGCAGTTTAATGCTCAATGGGTCATAATCAAGGGTCTAGAAATGATTAGAGGCTTTGGGTAAATCTCTAAGGTCACAATTCACTAGGTGATAGGTCCAGTGGTATAGGCCATAAATATTTGAAGGTTTTACAGCCTTTGGATTTCAATTCAATTTTTGGGGTTAGAGACCTCAAAATGAGCTCAAATTTGGATGGTTGCCTCTAGAGACATGTCACATTAATATGCAACTAATAAATCATGAATCAGAGGTCACTTGACTGGGTTTTAAAGTATTCAAAGGTTTGCTGGAAAAGGCTTTCAGGACTTAGACCTTTGGCCTTAGAATTTCATCTGGATTTGTACTTTTGAGTTGGATTTTGAGTTTGAATGATAGGGTTTGAACTACCTAAATCATTTGGGTGATTATAAATGATTAGATGGATTAAAGTCAGGCCAGAGGCTGTGACAGCTAAATTATTTAAAGGTCAGGATTGATCAGGGGTTGGAATTGAGTTAAACTCTGGATTGATTTGAGTCTTGAATAGATTGATTTAAAGTCTGGGTTTGTCTAGAGTTTGAATAGATTTAAGGTCTGGATAGATCTAACGTCTAGGAAGATCCTAAGACCTAATTGATCTAGAGGAGACTTAGAGTCTAAAATAGATCCTAGGGTCTAGATTAATTTGAAGGAATCCTAGGGTCTAGAGTAGATCCTAAGATCTAGAGTCTATGAAGAATTTAAAAGAATCCTAGGATCTAGATAATTCCTAGGGTCTAGATCTGATCCAAGATCAGATTGATCCTGCGGTCTGGATTAATCTTGAATCTGGATTGGGTCCTACTGACCTCATACAAAAATGAGGTCAACAAATGAACTCCCAAAATATATAATAGAAAGAAGTTCTATTGCACATATTGGCATTGACTGAATAAAATGGTCAAGTCTAGAGTTTTGATCCTAAGGGGATGAAAAGTCTATCCCTGGGGAATCAAGTTTGAATTGATACTAGGGTAGTGCTAGGAAAAGCGTACTCTACCACTAGTGGGTCTGGTCCTAAGGGAAGGGAAAATATGAACCTTAAGGGAAGAAGGCCTGGGGTATCGTATAGGAAGGAAGAACTCCTAACTATAGATAATCGAATTAAAATTTGATACCAGGGTAGTGCCATGAGGGGTGTACTCTACCACTAGTAGATTTAATCCTAAGGGAAGAAAGAAATACTTGTCCTTAAGAAAAAGAAGGTCTGGATGATCGTGTAAGAAGGAAGAATTCCTAACTACAGAGGATCGAATCTAGATTTGATTCTAAGGGAAAGAGAAATTTACCCCTGGGGAATCGGGGTTTGAATAGATACTAGGGTAGTGCCACATAAGGCGTACTCTACCACTAGTGGGTCTAGTCCTAAGGGAAAGGAAGAATCTTTCCCTAAAGGAGAAGAAATTCTAAAATCTTGTATAGTAAGAAAGAACTCCTAACTATAGAGGTTTGAATCTAGATTTTATTCTAAAGAAAAGGAAATCCTAATCTTAGAAAAGTGAATTTGAAAGGATACTAGGATAGTGCTGGGGGCAGCGTACTCTACCACTAGTAGATCTGGTCCTAAGGGAAGAAACATCTAACCCTAAGAAAAAGAAGGTCTGGATGATCGTATAGGAAGGAAAAATTCCTAACTACTGAGGATCAAAATAAAATTTGATACTAAGGTAGTGCTGGGGGCAGCGTATTCTACCACTCGTAGATCTAATCCTAAGGGAAAGGAAGTCCTTGTCATTAAGGAAAATATGAGTGAATTAAAATTGAACATGGGGAGTCTAATCCTACGAGAAAGAGAATACTTAACCCTAAGGAGAAGAAAACCTGGATGATCCTATAGGAAGAAGGAACTTCTAACTATAAAGGATCTATTTTAATTTGATACTAGGGTAGTGCCACGAACGGTGTACTCTACCACTAGTAAATCTAATCTTAAGGGAAGGATAAAGAACCTAACCCTAAAGAAAAGAGGGTTTAATTTTGCAACTTAAAATTAAATCCACAACGATGCCACAAGGGACTTGCTCCATGACTGGGAAATCTAATCCCAAGGGAAGGAAGAAAAACCTAACCTTAAGGAAAAGAAAGTTTGATTGTAGATTTGAGACTGAATCTAGGATAGTGCCACAGGGGACTTATTCCATCACTGGGGAGTCCAATCCTAAAGAAAGAAAAAAAGCCTAACCTTGACGAGAAGAGAGTTTGATTTAGAATTTTGAAATTGAATCCAGGACGGTGCCACAAAGGACTTATTCCATCACTAGGAAAATCTAATCCTAAGAGAAAGAGAATACTTACTCTAAGGAAAAGAGAACTGGATGATCTCATAGGAAGGTAGTATTGCTTCCTATAGGAGATCAGGCTTAAAGTTTTGAATTTTGAAACTAGAATGGTGCCATAGAGGGCATTATCCATCACTAGTAGATCTAATCCTGAGGAAAGAAAGCACAATGACTCACATATGTCCTTAAGGAAAAGAAGATCGGAGGACCCTGAGGGAAGAAAGCATTGCTTCCCACAGAAAGTCAGATCTGGATTTTGAATCTAGGATGGTGCCACAGAGGGCATGCTCCCTCACTAGAAGATCTAATCCTAAGGATAGAAAGCATGATGACTCACATCTGGCCTTAAGGAAAAGAAAACTGGGTGATCCTGTGAGAAGGAAGCATTGCTTCGCACAGAATTGGGTTTAGATTTTATTCTTAGGATAGTACCACAGAGGGTGTGCTCCATCACTAGAAGATCTAATCCTAAGAAAAGAAAGCACGATGACTCACATCTAACCTTAAGGAAAAGAAAGCTGGATGATCCTGTGAGAAGGAAGCATTACTTTGCACATAATCGGGTCTGGAGTGATCGTATGTAAAGGAAACTTGCTTTACACAGAGGATCAGGTCTGGAATGATCATATGTGAAGGAAACTTACTTCACATAGAGGATAGAATCAGGATGATCGTATATAGAGAAACATTGCTCTATATAGAGGATTGGATCAGGATGATCTTATATAGAGAAAACTTGCTCTATACAAAGGATCAAATCAGGATGATCTTATATAGAGGAAACTTGCTCTATACAGAGGATCAGATCAGGATGATCGTATATAGAGAAAACTTGCTTTGTACAGAGGATCGGATCAGGATGATCGTATATAGAGGAAACTTGCTCTATACAGAGGATCGGGTCAGGATGATCACATATAGAGGAAACTTACTCTATATAGAGGATCGGGTCAGGATTATCGTATATAGAGGAAACTTGCTCTATATAAAGGATCTAGTCTGGAATGATCATGTGCAGAGGATACTTGCTCTAAACAGAGGATCGGAACTGGATTCTAGAATTTGAGGTTTGAATGATTTTGAATTTGAATTAATTTAGTTTTGAATTTAAAGATGTTTAAATTTGAATTTTGATTTGAATTGATTTTGAATTTGAGGGATTTGAATTTAAGATTTGATTTGATTTTAAATTTCAAAATTTTTTTAAAATTTGAACTTGAATTTGATTTTGACTTTAAAGTGTTTTGAATTTAACTTTAAGTTTGACATTCATCTGGCATGATACTTCCTGAAGAGCCTCCCCAATGTTTAAAAAAATATTGGGTGACATTCTTCAGGGTTGATCAGTCAAAAGGAAACTTCCTCAAAGATCGTCATTAAAAATAAACAATCTAGTCAACATTTATTCAAGATTTCCATTAAATTTATAATGGACTAGAAGTGGTCTCCAAAAGACTACGACCAAGTCTCCTACTTGGGGAGTTCTAAAGTGGCACAACTTATCAGTATCTCGAATCAAATGTGACTTATGATCTTTCAAACTTTGCTAAGCTTAATTTGATTTTTATTTGAGGCCCTCGAGCTCCTCGAATTGGAGTCGGGCACTTTACTCAACTATTGTTTGATTTTGAACAGTAAGTCCCAACAAATGAAACTATGCCTCTAGATCGGGATGATCTAGGACCCAGCACAGGGTGTGGTTTGATTGTGAACGACAATTTCCAGCATTATAAAATACTCCTCTAACAGGATTGATCGTGGACCCAGCATAGAGTGTAATTTTATAAAGAAGGCCTTGTAGGAAAAGATGCCTATGAGGAAGGACTTACACACACTTGTCAAGGACCAAATTTAAATTTTTATCAAGAGTAGAAGATTCATTCTTCTTATTAGAAAACCTCCTCTAGTTATTTAGGCCCTGTCAGAACGACAACGGGAACAAATTCAGAAGTACAGTGAAAAGTTTGAGTGACTCCAACAAACCTGAAAAGGTTAAAGGATTTAGGTTTTGTTTACCCAGACCAAGCTTCGTAGAAACTAAATTGGGATTTCCCTTGAGTATTTTGAATTAAAATCAATTTCAAAGTGGTTTAAGTCAAATAGAAAAATTAGATCTTTTCAATTTTCTTACACTAGAGATTTTTGTATCTTGATAGATTATTGATGCACGATAAAAATTCTAGATTCAAAATTCTTAAAATCAAGCAATTTAAAATGGAATGGGTCTTTTGAGATTAGAAGAAGGGAGCCTCTTTCATTCTTCTTCTGGTGGTGCACGTTGCGCATCTTTTAATTTATAGTGCATTTTGCACTGTTTCCTTTTTTAAATTTTGGTGCATTAGTGCATCTTTTTAAATTTATTTTGATTTTGAGAAGAGGCTACACCTTTATTAAATTTAATGCCAGGATTATATCTCGAGTACAAGAGAAGTAAACTCACTCTCTTATACAAGGAAGAATAATCCTCAAGGCGGACCCAGTCTTTCTAAAAAGAGTATCGGCTTGACTTTTAAAAATCTTGAACAAATTTTAAGCACGAAAGAGACATATATTGAGATAGAAAATTGCGAGAAGATTAAAAAGATTTATGTTTCAAAGTTCAACTTAAGTTTGACATTGATTTTAGTTTAACGGTTAAATCAATCCCACAAAAGAGGTGGGAGGGAGGTGTATTCAAACATTTGATGGAGTCAATAACAACTTTCTCCCGCTTAAGACTTAAAGTAGAGGTCAATTCTCATTAAAAAGATAACTCAACTATCTTAAAATTTGAAATCGATACACTTGAGAAATTGGAAGCTTTTCTTTAAAGAGAAATTGCAAATCTAGGTGGCAAGACCTAGCAATATGGAATTAAATTCCTATGATCTCCTTGGAGGGAGATACTGTTGTGGAGTCTGCACTATCCTTAGAAGTTTCTGCATCATTTTAATCAAAAAGATTTATCTCGATAGGACCCCGTTAAAAATTAAATTTTGACGGTATCACTATCTGATATAATCTTAGATTATTTCCCCTCTCATTATTAGTGGTCTAGTAATTAGAAGAGTGGCACCCCAAGTGGTTTCTACACCTCCTCCTCTCTAGTTGATGTAGTGGGACACGTATAGAATTGTGACCTAACATCTTCTAATAGAGTGGATGGGTCATAACCTTCAACTGAGGGCCTAGGGCCTAGTGCTAGAGTTTGATCAGTTTTGGCTTGATTGATTCTCGCCATGTAGTAGTCGAGAAGGTGTATTAAAGATCATGCTCTCATTTCTACAACCTCTCCCCTTTGAGCAACAGAAGAAGGGTGGAAATGATTTCCACCAGGGAAGGGGCACGTAGAAAGATCAACAAACTTTTTATTAGCCTTAGACTTGACGTGCTTTAAGGCTTTCGCCTCAACAATCGTTTTGGCCTTAATAGCCTTCTTTCTAACTCTACAAAGGTAGTTCTTCCTTTTGTTCTTGTTAATGACAGGGGTGCTAGAGATTGATCCGATCTCAAACTGAGATGGTAGCTCTTCAATCGTTATTGACTTCTGGTTGTTATCCTCCTTAGTAGAAGATACAGTGGGTAAAGGGGTGACAACAACCTCCATCTCGGAGATGGGGGAGTCGACTCCTGACCCTAAAGTAATCTCAACCAAGGGGACATCACTTTGTATTCCGGTAGATAGATCAATCATTTCTTCTCCATCGACTGATAAATTGAAGTCTTGGAATTGCATTTCAAATTAGATAAAATTACCAAAAATGATTCCTTCTACTATCAAGTTTCTATCCATGGAGAAGATGAGTTTTCCAGCCATTTGAGTGCTTAAATCTTGAAATTAATGAACAATGATTTGAATTAGTTAATCTTAAATTTGAATTTGAATTTTAAACTTGATTAATATTATTTATAATTTGATAATTCAATCATGTTAAGTTTAGATTCAAAATAATGGTTCGTAGAATTGACAAGGACTTAAGGGTTGAACCCGACACTTTTGCTACACCAATTAACTTTGGGCAAAATCTCAAAGTTCAAACTCGAACTTGAATTCAAAATTAAAATTAAAACTTGAGGTGACAATCAAATTCAAACTTATGGTTGAGATTATATTTTGAATCAAAGTTGAATTTGAATTTAAACTTAAGGTTGAAATTGAAAGGACCTTTCTTCAAATCTCGTGACTCGACAGATCGAGTTTCACTCAATCATGTAGGTACACAAAATTGATATAAAAAATTTAGGGATCGGGCTTGACTCTTTTCATTTCACCAATTGACTTAGGTTGAAATGTCAAAGCCCGATCAAAATCGAATTGACTTTAAAGTGGAAATCAAATTCAACTTTCAGGTTGACATTATATTAGGACTCAAAGTTTGAATTTGAACTTGAAGCTCAAGTCAAATGAATCTTTCTTAAAATTTTATGACTCAACAGACTGAGTTTCACTCAATCATGCAGGTGCATAAAATTGATATGAAAGATCCGGGGATCGGGCTTGACTCTTTCATTTCACCAATTGACTTGGGTCGGAATGTTAAAGCCCGAATTCAAATTTGAAACCACAACTGAGATTGATTTTAAGGTTAGAATCAAACTTGAATTCAATTTTGAAATTAAATTTGGACTTAAGATTGAATTTGGTTTTGAGGTTAGAATTGAATAGATCTTCTTCAAACTTTGAAACTCAACACATTGATTTGTATTCAGATGTGCAGGTTTACAAAAGTAACCTGAAGATCTCAAGAATCAGGCTTAACTCTTTTCACCCCACTAAGTGATTTGGGAGTGAAATGTCAAAGCCTAGATTTGACAGGGATTTTAAATTTGTATTGCATACGTTCAACTACAACGGAATGTTATAGAAGACACATAACAACAACGATTGAAGTTGATTTGAAAGATTTTCCTTGACTTTTGAAACTCAAAATGTTGAGTTTTATTTTCAACATAATGGTTAACAAAATTTAAGGGAAAATCTTAAAAACCTTGACTTGACTCTTTCACCACACTGACTAGCTTAGGATGAAATGTCAGAATCTAAGTTTGATTAAAGAAATTTTGAATCTGGGTTTTGTGATTGAGGGATTTCTTTTTTTTTGTAAATTGTGAAACTTAGCATGCAGAGATTTATTCGCATGTGAGTTTTCAACATATACAGAAAGATTCTGACAAGCTTGGCTTAACTCTTTTGCTCTACCAATAAATTTGGAGGCAAAATATCAAAGCCCGGCTTGGAGGGAGGTTTCCTACACTCACCTCTTTTTTTACATATCTTAATTGAGTTGGCCACACTCACCCAAGGATGAAATGGGTAGAGAGACCAACGGAAGAAATGTAGTCAAAACTACCGATGCAATAAAATTCGTAGTGCTATTAAAGATGGAGAGAGAGATTTTCCCCAGCGGAGTCGCCATTTTTTGTTTAATTAAAAAATATATTTAAGTTTATAGTTTTGAAAATACTTAATTTTCTTTGGGAAATATTTAATTTTTGGAATTTTAATATTTGAAATCGAACACTTATTATGAATAATATATCACCTCGAAAGGTGAACATATCGTTCTCTAATAGGTTCATATTACAAATCTTTGAATTTATCTCGATTATCGTAGTTGAATTTGAGAAAGAATTATATATGACCCCGAAGGGTCAAAATGAGTATTCAATCAGATATTTAACTACAATAATTTTTATAAGAAGATCATTGATCTCATAATCAAACCTACGATAGTGATTGATCTATCCTTCTAGAGAAAGAAGTTATCAATAACTATCGATAGTTTGAAAATGACGATAATGATCATCTAGTTTGATTTTCCCAAAGAAAGTTAATTGAGAGTTTTGAAAAGCTTAATTTTAAAATCTAGTCTGGGTTTCTAAATCTCCTACGAGTGCAAGCCCTCATAGTTAATTACATCATAGGAAACCAAAAACTTTTCTATGAAAACTCTCGATTAAAATAGCAATACGAATTTTATTTAGATTTCAAAGTTTGATGTCAAAGGAGGTTAAGGGTTGGAAATTTAATAGGGACTGGTTCAAATTTGAACAGTTATTTTTGGAGTCAAAAGAAGAAGGATAGGAGGTGTTTTGAGATTCTGAATTACTTCAGAAACACCCCAACCTATCCTAACTGTTGGGCTTGAATTATATTGAAAGAGATTTAATATTTAAGTGATCAATTTTATTAGAAGTTAGGAATTAGATTCCTAGAGATTGAGGTCTTAAGATTGAAGATCTGCCTCAGAACCTAAGTCTAAAATTGGTACTAAAAATCAGTGACTCGAAATCTAGCTAATGCAATGCAATCTTGACTTACCCCGGCCTGGATTGGGGAGCCAGCTAAATCACCTAAACACTTCAAAACTGTGTGTCCGGTCTTTTATGAGAGTGGTTAGGGACGTTATTTAAAATTGAGTTTTAAGGAATTAGGGTCGACATCTAAAGCAGATTCCTAATTGACCCCTTGACATATGTTGGGTGAAATGCTTAAGCTAAAAATATAATTAAAAATTAGACTCAATTTTAATTTGTATCTAATGCAATGCATGGTAGTTGACTCAATTAAATGCTTAATTCAGGATGAAGAAAATTTAAAATTAGGCTTAAAAATAGGTTATTTCCTAGAAGATTACACAGATCCCCTTGGACAGAACTGCACCCTCATAGGCCAGGTGGTCTGCCAGAACCCGCAGGTGGGGAGGTGCCTAGCAAAGGAAAAAAAGTGCAACTAAATGCATATGAAAAACTCTTGGCGGTCCCGGGCTTACTTCTTAAATCGTTAGAATTTCTATGTTATCTTAAATCTTTTAATTTTGTTTAAGTAGAAAAAGTTTTAAATATCCCTTACGTGCCTCTGATCGGGTTCCAGGCTAAATCAAATACGACATGCAAGATCACCAAAAAAATTAATAAGAGCAGGCAAACCCTAATCGCAATCAACACATCAATCAAATCAATCAAATAATTAAATAAATTAAATAAATACTCAAACTGAAAGACCATGTGGAAAGTGCCACTAAATTGTATAACCCAGGGTTTTTAGGAAAAATAAAGTGGCCGGGTACCACTGACTACAACCTGAATTCTACTCCTAAGACTCAAGTGACTTTGAGAATTGGTATTCTTCTCATTCTTCACTTCTTTGTCTTCTCGTAACTCCATGGATTGTTGGGTCCAGATATCCAAATGAAAAAAAACTCCCCCTGAATAGGGGTGTTATTTTTTCTCTTTGGATATTTAAAAGTCATCCTAATTTGAATCTTCAAATGGATAGGAACTCTCCCCTAAGGGATGTTCCTTCCTCTTTGGATTCCAAATTGAATGTTTAAACATCCCAATCTCAAAGTACTTAATATTTTACAACTCAATTTACATTCAAATTATATCAATTAAAATTGAAAATCTAGACTCAATCCTACAAGGTTATCCTAATAATCAGTAGTTAATATTTGACATCTCAAGCAATTAATATATAAAATTTAAAAACTCAATCACAGCCACACTTGGCCATGCTCTTTTAATTTTAAAGGAAGACTTAAGCAAATTTTTGGAGCACTTGTGCAATTTAAATTTATGAATTTGCCCCCTTTAATTTTAAATGCCCTGTATGAGCATGGCCACCTGCATAAGATTGAATTAGTATAGATCGTTTCTAACATAGGGGTAGATCTAATATACAATCAATCAAAATATAGAGTGCAGTAAGTAAATAAACAATCATAGCAATTCTATTACTAGCAAACATCATGTAGTGAAAGCTCAAAAACCGGGCACACAACAGAAAAGTAAACACCGGCTAGCATAAGACTAGAGTTGGTTGTCCTAGCAAACCATCTAAAGTGTGTGTAAAGGTTGTGTGGGTTTAATATGTCCTAAATAGGATCATTATTTAAAGTTTTTTATTGTTCTGGTTGGTGAAAGGTTTAAGGGAGATTTTAATTGAAGTTCAAGTCTTAATGGTTTAAATTTGATTTTAAAATTGATTTTAATTGTTTGTTGGATACCACTTTTGTTGCACACCGAGGCTGTGAAGTTTATTTCACCTTCCTTGGGGCTAATTTAATAGCCTCGTAGGCCTGGGTTACCTAGTGGTGCCGATATAATTAAGTAATTTAAATTTGATTAAGCTTGAAAGTTAATTAAATTTTAATTAAGGTTGGTTGGTTGCTAATTTTAATGTTGACTTAAGATTTTCTAAAATTTTGAATGATTTATCAAATTTTAGAATTTTCTGAATTATTTTAATCAATTAATTAAGGGGTCAAAAGTTAACTTTTTGATTTTAAAGAGTTTTTTGGAATGTTAATATTTTTATAAAATACTAAACCGTAATACGATCAGTTAGATAGTAAGTACGCTGAAATTAGATATTTCTAGATTTTATTATGAAGGTTTAAAGTTTTGACTGGATTTTGAACGAGGTTTGACCAAAAGTTGACTTTTTCAAAATTAATTGATTTCTGGAAACTTAATATTTTTAATAAATATTAGACCTTAAGATGAGTCATATGCCTTTGAGTTTGTATAATTATTGTCCTTAATGATGTCATTAGATTAATGGGTTCAAATCAATGTCATTAACCCTTAACATGTACAAGCAAATACATACATTAAACAATTAATCCTAGATCTAGGAGAGCCCTAATACTAGGTGGTGTGTGTATCCTAAGCATGCAATGATTGGTATCTTAATTAATTATAGTTAATAACTTGATTAGTAAATGGTTAAGACAAAACCATTCACTAATATTCCCACATAACTTCTATTCAAACGTACTCAACCTATGTTTAGAATTTCAAAGTAGATCTCTCAACCTAAAATACTTAAATACATATATTATTTTAAAATAATTTTAAACATATACATAATATACGTATAGACATATATATATATATATATAAATTTTAAATTTAAAATACTTAAAGATATAGTTAGAATAAGTTTAATATCTAAATGAGAGATCCACTAGTTTTCGAAGATTATTTGAAAATAAGTTTTTAATTTTCAAAATATTTAATATAATATTTAATTAAATATTATAGTAATTAAATAATTAATATTAATTAAAATAAATCAAGTTTTTTATTTCTGAAATTAGTTTCAAATTAAAGTACTAAATTTTCTGAAAATTTGATATATTATACTAATTTTTCTAATTTAAAATGAATTTATTATAAATTTTTAAAGTTTAAATTATTTAAATGAATTTTAAATTAAACTTAAAATTAATCAATAATCAAAATAATTTTAAATCTAATTAATTTAAGTCCTAAAATGTTTTTGGAATTTTAAAGTTATTTAACATATATTCAAAATTAATCTTAAATAAATATTAATTAAATGTTTAAATTTTGTTTAATTAAAAAATTATTTAATATGTATATATATATACACATAATATGCATTTAGAATTAATTTTAATTTAGAATTAAACATTTAAAATAGTTTTCTGATTTTTAATTACTTGATAATTTGAAATTAGTTTTTAAAATAGAATTATAGATACTATAAAATATTTTAATCATTATTTAATTAATTTTTTAATTGTAAAATAATTAAAGCTTAACATTTAAAATATATTTAATATTCCTAAATTAATATTAATTTTAAATTAAAATATTAATTTTTCTAAAAATATTAATATATAACATATATATATTATTATTTAAAATAATTTTTAATAATTATTTTAAAAGAAAATTGAATTTAAAATGATTTTAAATTTATTTAAAATCAAATTATAGAGATGGCGGCGCCATCGGCGGCTGAATGCCACATGGCGCGATAGGATTAGAGGGATCCGACCACAAGGTAATGATTGCCGGCGGCGCAATCATTGCGCCGCCAGTAATCATTGGGCAGTGAGTACCACGGGGATGCGGTTACTTAATCCACATAGGCATGTGCTGCTCGCCGTCGGATGACCCGCGATAATGGATTGACGGCTACGATCAAGCCAGATAAAAATCCGTTGGAACAAACGATCCGCACGGTTGGATCGAAAGGCGGAGTGATAGGATTTTAGCCGTTGATCAAGAAATCAACGGTTAAGATCCCACACAACGAGCAAAAACTGCGTATTAAGCTCTAAACGATAAATCGTCTCAAACTTTCAACATAGAAAATCATTTTAAATAAAATTTTAAACATATAATGAGCTCATGAATATAAATCATGTGGGGTATAAATTAAAGCTTGAAATGCACTTTTTAGAAAGTTATTTAACTTTGAGTGTGCAGACTAGGGTTTAAGAATTTGAGAGATCTAACCGTTCGATTTTGGATTTTAAGGTCTCTCTGAATTTTTAGTCTATCCAAGATTAATTCTCCAGAAGGTGTCGAGGGCTGAAAAGGTCTGGATCTTAAGCTTCAGGCCTGGGACGGTCTTCAAGCAAAAGTGGCCGGAAGTTCACCGCCGGCCGCTTCCTTTCACCGGATTTGACTTGGAAGATGTAGTGGAGATTAATAGGAGCTCAAATGAGCAAAGATAAGGGTCTGGGATGGCTTGAATGGAGAGAGAGTGTTCAAGTGAGAATGATGGCTCATCTTGCCCATTTACTCAATTCAAATGTCCTTGCTCAATGTGGACGGCTTTGATTTGTTTAGAAGTTTTCCCTGATGATGCCAGCTGTCCCTTGGAAGTTAGAGCAACAGGGAGTGAAAGAATAAAAGGACATGCCATGTGAAAAGGGTGTTTTGGCCTCACATATGCATGTGGAGTTGATTTAGGCCATTGGATCTCCATCCAAGGACTGGAATTTGCTGTGGAGAAGCTTCTTAAACCTTCCAAAGCTGCTAAGGTGGATTAAGAGGAAAGGGATTAGCTTAAATAGGTCATTTGACCATATTTTACCCACTTAGAGCTTGGTTTGATAGCTTGACCAGTCAACTTAGAGTGTTGACCGGTGAGGTGGCAGCCAAGTGACCTCAAGAGCTGGCTAAAGGGGTATGGGGAAGGCTTGAAGCTTAAAGTTGAAACTTGAATACATACATATACATGAAATGAGGTTTGACCAAGTCAAAAAATAGTAATTTGATTAAATTGACCATGACATGATTAATTGTGGGCTAGTAGGTGTTCAAAGATTTGAATGCAACAGTTTTGAGAATCTTTAAATGTGTAGGTTTTGAAATTCAAATAGATTATAGTGATTGGACCTTATGTTGACTAGATTTCACTAGATGTGGGTCTAGTTGACCTTGTCAAAGGTCCAGTCAAATCAAAATTAGTAAAGGAAGTGATCGCAAGAATTTGATAGAATTTTAAATACATTTGAAAATTGATTCAAAGTAGAAAAACTTAAGGGTTAAAATGGTCAACCTGGGTTGACTAGGTCAACTAAGTTAACCTAGGGCTAGAGTTTGGGCTAGAATGATTTGATATGATGTTTGGGGTCTGGTTGAGGTAGTTTCAGGGTCTGGAATGGTTATTTAGATCAAATGACCTATTTAGGCCCTTAATGGGCCTAATAGGTCAACTAGGTTGACTTGGTCAACCAAGTTGACCCAGGGTAAAGAGCTGGGTTCAATCAATTCAAAATAACAATCTGAGTCTACTGGTGGTGGTCTCAAGGTCTGGGGAAGTCATTTGGTCAAAATGACTTGTTTGGGTCCTTAAAGGCCTGTTTGGTCAACCTAGGTTGACTTGGTCAACCAGGTTAACCCAGGGGTTGGAAGTGGGTCCAACAGGTTTGGTTTGATGTTTGAAAATTGTTGGAAGTGATTGCATTTGATTTGGAGCTCATTTTGTTCAAATGACCATTTACACCCCATAGGGGTATTTTGGTCATTTTGACCCCTGATCAACTGGGGGTCAAAGTGCGTCCAACAAAATATAGTTTAATGCTCAATGGGTCATAATCAAGGGTCTAGAAATGCTTAGAGGTTTTGGGTAAGTTTCTAAGGTCACAATCCACTAGGTGATAGGTCCAGTGGCATAGACCGTAAATATTTGAAGGTTTTATAGCCTTTGAATTTAAATTCAATTTTTGGAGTTAGAGACCTCAGAATGGCTCAAATTTGGAGGGTTGCCTCTAGAGACATGTCACATCATTATGTAACTAAAAGATCCTAAATCAGAGGTCACTTGACTGGGTTTTGAAGTATTCAAAGGTTTGCTGGAAAAGGCTTTCAGGACTTAGATCTTTGGCCTTGGAATTTCATCTAGATTTCTACTTTTGAGTTAGATTTTGAGTTTGAATGATAGGGTTTGAACTACCTAAATCATTTGGGTGATTATAGATGATTAGATGGATTAAAGTCAGGTCATAGGCTGTGACAGCTGGATCTAAATTATTTAAAGGTCAGGATTGATCAGGGGTTTGAATTGAGTTAAACTCTAGATTGATTTGAGTCTTGAATAGATTGATTTAAAGTCTAGATTGGTCTAGAGTTTGAATAGATTTGAGTCTGCATAGATCTAAGGTCTAGGAAGATCCTAAGACCTATATTGATCTAGAAGAAACTTAGGGTCTAGAATAGATCCTAGGGTCAAGATTAATTGGAAGGAATCCTAGGGTCTAGAGTAGATCCTAAGATCTGGGGTCTAGGAAGAATTTAAAAGAATCCTAGGATCTAGATAATTCCTAGGGTCTGGATATGATCCAAGATCAGATCGATCCTGGGGTTTGGATTAATCTTGAATCTGGACTTGGTCCTAATGACCTCATATAAAAATGAGGTCAACAAACGCGCCATCGCCATTTTGGTGCCAATCATTTCCAATGATTGATGCCGGCTATTAATGGACTAAAAAAATTCAAACAAATGGCAGAACTTTCAAAATTTAAAGTAAATTTATTTCTCCCCAAAATTAAGTGTTTCTAGGCTCGTTGGAAAAATAATTTAGTCTAGTATTTATTAAAATTAAGTTTGAATTTATTTGATTATTATATTGTGAGATATTCCTATTTCTTTGAAATTATATTTTTATGATTTTCTCACAATCCAATTGTTAATTGGGCCCCAAATTTTGGTGGAAGGTATTTGGATATCTTAGGCATTTACAATAATATTCTTAGGGTCAGATACCCATTGAATTACTATGATGTAAATTTTCAAAGCAATGGGTCCATTTTAGACCCAAAACTTTGAAAATTCATAACTCTTCCAATCTTTAGAATTAGGCTGCATATTTTTTGTGTTGTTCTTGCATGAGTACCAAGGTTAGTTAACCAAATGTCAAGCCCATTTGAATAGAAGAGACACCTAGGGAAAATAATTAGGAAAAAGTCTAGAAAACTTTGAAAATTCCTAGAGGATTGTACACATACCCAATACGGGTGAAACATGAACACAAAAAACTTAGTGACATCATGAACCTTAGGTTTAAATTTCACTAGATTTGGAAGTCATTAGGTTAGAAAATTATTTATTCAAAAATGTAATAAATCCAAATTAACTCCAAAAAATGCAAATAATAGTTTAAACTGATCAAAACCTAGTCCTCTATCTTGGAAAAATAAAATCCCCTTGACTGGATCTCTAATTTAACTTTAATTTAATTTTCAATGAAAATTAACAATTAACCAAATTAATTAATTAAAAATTTTAAAAATTCCAAATAATTTTTCAAACACATGGAAACTCTCTCATGGGTCATCCTTGACCTTTGGGGGTGATTCCATGCAGTTTGAGATGAGTTTGGATCAAAATGATCAAAACCTTCCTAATTAAGCAATTTTAAAATTCAAATAATTAAGAAAACTTTAAAAATTCATAACTAATTATAGAAAAATTCCAATTAAACAAAATTTTTATCATTCAACTCTAATTAACCTCTAGTATTTTCTAAAAATATCAAAACTCTAAAATCTGGTCAAAGTCAAAAAGTCAACTTTCCAGTCAATTGTAGTTCAAATTTAGGCCCAAACTTCAAAAAATCATAAATTTTTATAGAAAACTTCAAATTAAGCATACTAACATTCTAACTACTCATCATAAGTTCTAATATTTGTTAAAAATATGAAACCTTCAAGATTAACTTTAATTTGAAAAGTCAACTTTTGGACCCTTGATTAATGCTATTAAATAATTCCAATAAATTTTAAAAACCCAATAATTCATTAAAATTCTAGAAAACTTTAATTTGATTAATAAAACACTCAACCAACACTCAAATACTTAATAACCACTCTAAATATGAAGTTTATTGGATGGACTACTCTAGGCTGCGGGGCTACGTGTCCTAAGGAGGCCTGATTCGTTGAGCCTGGTCACACAACGCCACGAATGAATTCACTAGAGTGTTAAACATAAAAATTAAGTTACTTTTAATTATTTAACTAAATTAAAATTCTTAATTTAATTACATCAGCAAATTTTTTAGGATGGACTACTCTGGGCCGCAGGGCTAAGTGTCCTTAGGAGGCCTAGTTCCTCGAGCCTGGTGGCACAACGCCACGACCCTGTTGATGGAAAATATAAACTAATTTATCTCTTAAAATCAGTAATTAATTAAATTAATTAATATTAATCAACCTTTAATACCTAACAAACTAAATCAACTTAATCAACCCCAATTACTACTAGGTAACCTAGGCCTACGAGGCTATTAACTTAGCCCCAAGGAAGGTGAAATAAACTTCACGGCCTCAGTGAGCAACAAAGGTAGAAATCATTTAACCATTAAAATAGATTTAATTTAAACTTTAGTATGCTAATATTTAAACTTTAATTAAATCTCCCTTTGAGCCTTCAACAAATTTTAACATTAGGTAACATGAATTAATTGCCTAGTTTAGGATCTACCCCAGCCACACGACCTTTAGCACACACTTTAGTTGGTGTGCCAGGACAACTAACTCTAATATTTAAATGTAATGATAACCCTACAGGAGAGTCTAGAATTTTTATATTTATATTTATGTAATTTATTTGAGTATTGAGTTGTGAAAGTTGTACTTTGAGTTTGGGATACATAGATCCAAAGGTTGGATTCCAAAGAGGAAAGGATACCCCTTAAGGGGATAGTCTTTATCCATTTGGAACTCCGAATTTAGATCACTTTACTACTCAAAGTAGGAAAGAGTAACCTTCCCCTCGACGAAGGAGTTCTCTTTTCCATATGGGTATTCAACCATGAAGAATCCAAGAAGTTTGAAGAGGAGAAGATCGAGAAGTCAAAGAAAAAGAGTATCCCACTCAAAGTCACTTGCGACTGTATTAGGATTAGAATCTAGGTTGTTGTCAGTGGTGCCCGACCACTTTAATTTTTATAAATCTGGGTTGCAATAAGCAAGGCAATTTGCCTATGAATATTTACTTAATTAATTTGATTATTAAATGTGTTTGATTTAATTTGATTGTGTATAGCGTTGCCTGCTTTTTCTATTTTTTGATGATTGTGTGTCATTTTTATTTTAGCCTGGATACGCGTAGGCTCGTGAGGGTATGATAAAATTTTTGTACTTAAAACTCTAATAAAATTTTTAAGATAACATAGAAACACTAATGATCTAAGAAGTAAGCCTGGGACATTCGGGAGTTCTCATACCATTTTGATGCATCTTCTTTCCATTTGTTAGGCACCTCCTCGCATACGGGTTCTGGCAGACCACTGGCCTATGAAGGGGAGTCTGTGCACTCTAGGATAAAATCTATTTTCTAAGCCTTTTTAAAAACTACTTCATACATTTTATGCATTTTAATTGAGTCAATCAGTATATATTATATTAGAAACCAATAAAAAAGAGTCTAAAGTTTAATTGCATTTCTCTTTTAGCATTTTCACCCAACATAAGTCAAGGGGCACTTAGGACAATCTCTAAATGTCGGCCCCAATTCTCAAAAACTTTAATAAATACATCCTACCGCTCTCACATTAAATGGTTGGACCCATAGATTTTAATCGCCTAGGTGGTTAACTGGCTCCCTAATCCAGGTCGGGGTAAGTCCAGATTTTGAATTACATTAGTTAGGTTCGGGCCACCATGGACCGGTGCCCAATTTAGATTTTGGATCCCGGGCAGATTTCTTTTTGAATCATAAGACCCCAACCTCCTGGAATATAATCCTAAATTTTTAATAAAATGCTTAACTTAAACTAAATACTCTTTCAATCCAAAATTTAAATTTCAACACTTAGCTTAGGTCGGGACACTTCTGAATTATTTTAGAATCCCAAAGTGTCTCCTACCTTTCTTCCTTCGACACCAAAAATAACTGCTTAAAATTGATCCAGTCGTTGTTTAAGTACCAAGCTCACCTACTTGGTATCACTCCTAGAAAATATCTAAACATAATTTCTATCGTTATTTTAATCAAGAGTTTTCGTAGAAGACTCCGGTCTCCTACGATATAATTAACTATGAGGGCTTACGCTCGTAAGAGATTTAGAATCCACATCTGATTTTCAAAATTAATTTTTAAAACTCAATTAGTCTTCTTTGAGAAAATTAAATAATTGACAATCGTTATCATTATGTTCGAATGATTGTTAATGAATGATATCTTCTCCCTTTGGGGAGATATATCTTTTATTAACATGAATTCAAATATGAAATTAACGATCAATTCTCTGGATTATCATAGCTAGATATTTGATTGAACTTCATTTCGACCCTTTCGGGGCCATACGAATTTCTCTCTTAAATTCGATCACTATATTCATGATGGGATTTGCAATTCTAAATCTGAACCCTATTCTAAAATTTTATTTCCACCTCCCAAGATGGTATTCTTTTTCTGATGGGATGTTTGACTTTAGAATTAAAATTCAACATCAATTTTAAAATCCCCCAAAGAAGACTAAGCTTTTCAAAACCCACTTTTCAACAACCAACAGAGATCTCTCACTCTCACAAAGTAGTTCTCTCAAGTTTTTTTTTAGTTCACACAATAGAGAAAAGACTAAGTTATTTAGCAGAGCTTACCAATTGAAAATTGTTGCAATTTCCATAGGCTTGTAAGTAATACATTTTATTTTCCTGCTACTAATATAAATTTAGATATCATAAAAATAAATTTTTTCACCTGAAAAGATTTTTAATAACTCTGAAGCTTGAAAATAAATCCACCACAAAAAAGCTCCTTTTATTTGTAAAAAAAAACTCAAACCAAAATTTCTCATTCTAGGCTTCTCTCTAACACCAAATATAATGATGATGGGAAGCCCTTTCAGTGGATTAGTTAATAAAAATACTAGATAATATTTAATTTATTATTTAAAGAAGCGATCTAGAGTTTTTTTTTTTTTTTTTGATGAAAAGATTAAGGGTGTGTAGGGGTATGGTCAAAGGAATATCAGGATAGATTATTTGTGCACTAGTTTGAGCTGACTTGCAAGTTTACTTTAGAGAATGGATTTTAAGTGGGCTAGATGAATGAAAATGATAGTGGAGTGTTAAAATAAGATGTGAACTTATGATTTGGAGTAGATGATATGGGTTTATGAGGTTAAAGGATGTGTCGGGGTATGGAGAATGAGACTAGGTGGAAGATTATCAAAGCATGGTTATGGGCTTTGAAGAGGGTTGGATTGAACTTTTTTTTTAGAGTTGATTTATGAACAGGGTGTAGAAGAGGTTGCAAAATAGATTTTAAAGATGGTCAGGGTGTAGAAGAGGTTGCAAAATAGATTTTAAAGATGATTTAAGAAAAATAACAATAAAAATAAAATATAACTAATCCATCAAGGTTAGTCAAGGAAGACCACCAAGAACTATCCCAAAAGTTATAACTTCCTCCAAAATTTTATTATCATTCAAAAGTTAAAATTTCTCATTACATATCAGCACTATTTATAGAGTTACAATGACTATCATAATTCAAAATAAGAGGAAAATGTTTGCTAGAAAAGGAAGTAGGTGGCCATTAATGGAGGAAGGTGCCAACTACTTTCATTACTTCATCTTATCACCATTAAATGGATAACTCATTTATGTCCCTAAGAAAAGTTAAACCTTCTAGATACTAAATTTGATATTTAAATATCAAAACTCTAATTAATTCTTTCTTCATGAGAGAGCTCTTGTAATGGGCCTTGATTAAGCTCTTGCTTTAGCATCTTCTTGGACTCTTGTAGTTGACCATTTAGCTTCATATTTTTGAACCAATTATTATGCTACATTACATAAGAAGTTAAATCAATAATCCAACAACTATAATATTTCCTTTACCCATTAAAGTGAGGAGAAGCTTTTATAATCTTCACCTACAGAGTGAATTAATTTAATTGGGGTAGATCCTACACTTTTTTCCTTCTTGAATTTTATATAAAAAACCCCTTGCATATCCTCTAAGTATATTTTATCTTTGTATGCAAATTTTGTAAAGTGATGAAAAAAAATTCACATTCTACCACCCTATTTCTAACATGCAACACAATTTGTGAAAAATGATTCCAACATTATGGGTTTTACGAACACATGTACAATTCTTAACAAGTGTAATGCCCATAATAATGGAGCCTCTCTTTCTAACACTCATAAATGTTGAATTTGGCTCTTTAATCTAGCTGGTGAAAGCCCCTTAGGCATGTCTTTGGAATTTCAGGTTTGCAGGAAGAAATCTCAACATAAATTTTTTTATCTCTTATAAGTGGTTTCCCAATAAATAGTTCCACGATAGCATGATGAATTGTTTCTCCTACGAATAAATACAAGAGTCATTAGAATGAAATAAGCAAAGAAACGGAAGAGTTACTCATTGTAAAGTGAAAGCATCCTTTTGAGAATGACCTTTACAATATGTTTCCTTCTTCTACACTAGAGACTTTCTTTGATGCCAATTTGATAAAGCCTTACATTTAATTATTCCAATAACTTATGCTTGCTTTTGGAGTTATTTTTTATGCTTTAGGAGCAGTGGAAAAAAGGTTATTTTCACCAAAATAAGAAACTATCTTTGGCCAACAGTATGAGGGTGGGAATTAAAATTTAGAGTGCACAAAAGGGAAACTTTAGATTTTGAATTCATTCGGATATTCTTTAGGGATGTGTACATATTAAATTTAGAGTTTGGCTAAATTTCTAAGTTGTTTAAGGAGACAAAAGGAGGATAAAGTAAAAAATTAGGTCAAGTTTGACCTAATTTGGCTGATTAATTATGGGCTAAAATTTTTTTTTTCATGGGAAAGGAAAAAGAGTGAACTAAGATTGATTAAATATTAAATAAAGATGGGTAGAATGTAAATTATATATATATATATATATATATATTAAAATAATAAAAATATGTTATCACCAAAGAACAATGCTCTTGACCTTCAAGCCCAAATGGAAGAAATAATGAAAAAACTTCAAAATTTTGTTCTCAATCACATTAAATTTTATTTCAAGTAAATAACACATATTAATACGCATCCTGCATGTTTCACCATCCATGTTTGTATGAGTTGGTTAGTGCTTACGTGGAGGAGGGAGATGCCTATATCTTCTTATTTTAGGAATGTTGCTATTGTTGACCCCTTAAGTTGACCATGAGTGACTTGGAATCCTCCTTGGTTGTCCCATGAAGATGTATTTGACTAGCCATGTGGACCCCCACCAACTTAGAAGTCAATAAAACTTACCTTGGCCAAACTCTACTAAAGTTGACTAGTCGTACTATGCCTCTAATTTTCCCTCATATATCATATGACCAAATAATGAATCTTAATACATGAAAGACTAATGACTAACCCCTATAACTTATACATAATATGGAAACATAAAAAATAGCATAGCAATCATAATCTCTTGATCCTAAGTTCTTTATAAAAGACCTTATGATATCTATATGATGAATGTATGAGATGCACCAAGAGGGGGGGTGAATTGGTATTTTAAAATAAATCCTAAACACGAGCTCTAGTTTTTAAAGGATTTTTCAGATTTTTTTTTTAATAAAAATTTAACTAGTCAAATGCAGAAGCTAATGATTTGTACACAATTGAAATAGTGGTGATACAATTTTAAATCTCATAATAAAAAGCTAAAATCAGATTTTTTTTCACCAAGCAATTAACACAGAAAATAAATGCACTAAAAGTAAAATATGAAAAAAGGAAAAAGCACACCAGAAACTTTTAATAGTGGTTTGGTCACTTGACCTACGTCCACTCCCCAGAGTCCTCCACTCTGAGAGTTACGCTATTAAAAGTTGACTCTCCTTCTTCTCCCATAGCAAGGCAGAGAAGCCTTTACAAAACTCAGTTTCACCTTCCCCGATGTGGCGGAGTGCTAGATGCTATGTCACCCTCCTAGTGATGGTAGCAGACCTTCTCCTTTTTCTCCCTCCTAGAGAAGGCAGAGAACCTTGAGGCTGCTGACCTTGAAGCCTCTATCCCTAGAGAGCTTCCACAAGACTCACCAAGGCTATAGGAGGACCAAGTGTGCAGCTAGCTCGAAGCAACCATGTGATCCCCTCACACTCCTTCTCCCTCACACTCAAGCTTACCTTCTCCTTCCTCCCACAAACCCTGGATCTCTTCAAAAGCTCCCTCTCAAAAGTTCCTTCAATTATCATGTTCCTCTTCTTCACATAATAACCACAATAACCACTCTCTGAATAAAAAACTTCTTTTTAAATTAGGCTTCAGAAAATTCTAATTATTCAATTTAGATGATATTATTCATATAGTATGATCTAATATCATAAAGAACGATCAATTTAAAATTAGTTTCGTCCAGTACAAAGGCAGATGAACAGTTCATAAATTTTACAAATAATGTATAGTACAAATCAAGAGATTATACTGGACTATCATTTTATTTTCCACTATTTATACAAGATGACTTATGGGATGATCAAAATTCATCCCTGTAAATTATCCTGCACTGTACACTTCGTACAGTATGAATAGTTCAATTCAGATCATCATCCTGTACGATATAAATATCATCCAGGATGAATACTTCAAAAAACTGTGATTTCATCTTGTATGATCTACGGGATGACCAAAAATCATCTCTGTAGTTTATACAGTATGATTCATATCATACAGTATGAATGACAGTAATAAAGAAACCATGATTTAATTGCCCGATTATAGAATATAAATTTGGCAAAATTTCAAATGATCATACAGTACAATTAGGATCGTACAATACGATTAATTCAAAAGATTAAATTTAAAATCTTACCTAAACTATACTGGCGGTTAGGGTTTTCAGATGGAAATAAATCATACAATACGTTAGTTCACAAACTAATCATTCAAAATTAGCCGTTAAGCCTGAGTTTTAATGACAGATCGTATAGTACGATTAAAAATCATATAGTATGATTTACTTCAAAAAAATTTTATCTTAAAAAAAAGATAAAATCGCCCCCTGTGTGTGTGTGCATGGTCACCCCATTTGCATACACTCATTTGTGGTAGACTCAAAAAATAAAAATTAAAGAAAATATAAAATAGAAATTCTTTTACATCCTATTCTACCCAGTTTTGAGTCTCTAGCAGTCTAGAGCGATGTGCATCTTACCTAAAATGTTAGTGCTCACAAACAAAAATAAACATCTATATTTTTTTAAGGAAGAACATAGTAATTAAGTCAATATTATTTATCAACATCAAAATCAGAGACTAGGAATCCTGAATTGCAACAATCTCCTCCTTTTTGATGATGTCAAAAAATGTTATCTGATATACAAGAAAATTATTATTTCTTCCTAGCTCCCCCTCGCTAGATGATAGATTTTAAAAGATGGGAGGATTTATAAACTTATATCTTTTTTTAATTAAATTTTTTTATTTTTTTAAACAACACAAACAAAACATAACAATACTAAAAACATAACACAACATAAAAAAAATATACACAGCTTGAAATATATCATAGCATATAAACAAACGGGAATATAAAACTTTGTAAGAAGATAACATAGAACTTCTCACCCTTTTGGCATCACCAAAAAGAGGAGTACACACAAAACATGGAAGTAAAGTAGTACAAGAAAAAGAAATACATGACAAACAAACAAAAGCAACTAGTAGTCGGGATCCTAATCAGGTGGGGGGGGTGGTGGAGGTGGCTGATAGTACTGATGGATGGATGTGAATTGATGATTTATTGAGGTGAATCGTTCGCCAAACCATCACATATCATCTTCATGTTGTCATTGTTATTGGTCAATGTGGTAGTCTTGTCGAGTTTCCAATTGATCAAGCCGCTGGATAATATCATCCTGAGGGTATACAGGGTAGGGAGGTCCAGGTGCTGGTATTGGTGGTGGTGGAGGTCCTTTTACAGGAGCAGCTTCCCCTTCTTCATCAAAATCTGGATCAGTGTGCTCTTACCCTCGATGGAAAAAAATATAGAATGAGGCGTCTGTATAAAATATAGGAAGATTATCTGGTGGAATAGGATAGCTGAGTTGATATTTGGCATCGAGGATGTATCCTATCATATGACCTAAGGCAATATTTTATTTTTATCGGGCATTGAGATATCGAATAGCAGACATGTTATGAATGTAGTCTAATATCATTTGGTTTTCATCAAATTTAGTGGCTGACATGATTAAGTAAGTGACTATAGACAGAAACGGGGTAATGTGTATGCGATCTCAAGCTTTTAGTATAATGGATGTTCGAAGAACCTGTGAGATAATGTGGGCATTTTGAGTTAGAGTTTGGATAAGTGGTAGGTGTTGGTTTGTGGGCACATTCCTAAGCAGCATATTAACTAAGGTCCAATCAAAGCCATTGGTGAGTAGAGATTTAGGACGAGGTCCTTCGATAGAGAGTCTAATGTGTTCAGCTAGATCGGCTTTAGTGATTTCAACATTTTGCTTGCATATAAAGGAGGTCAAGGTTATACATCGAAATCTATCCTAAGATATGCTAAAATTTTGTAGAGGAGTTTAGAGTGAAAAGGGAAGGCCAGGGTAAGAAGAAACTCGATATTGGTGGAGTCAAAAAGATTCATAACTTTAAAATTTAAAGCGGCTTGGTTAAACATGTGTGATGGAGTGATCTTTGCCTCTTTAAACTTGTTATAGGCTTTTTCATTAGCGACGGAGAGAAAATTCATCAAATCGCCGAGAGGTGGAAGAGCTCCCCTCGATCAATCTACCATTTTTGCTTCCACCGGCCATTGGATAGAAATATTAAAGGGATGAGAGATTTAGAGAAGTTGAGAGTGAGGCAAGCCAATGAAACCCTTCAATTTATAAATTTTCTGGATGATCATATAGTATGATAGGGATTCGTATAGTACAATCAGGTGAATTATTTCATCTTGACGACTTGTCGAAAAAAGGAGTCAAATCATACAGTACGATTGGGATCATATTAGAAAATCTTAAGAGATTTCATTCATCCCGAGGAGTTATTGGAATGACCTTTTATAAAAGGTATCATACAGTATGAACAAGTGTTTGTCCAGTATGAAGAGCAATTATGATCATACCGACTGAGTTTAAATTCATCCCCATCCAGTTTGACACGAGGTTCCTACCATACAAAGAGAGAAATCATACAGTAAAATGATCAATAATGTGTATCGTATAGTACGAGTGGCGGTTCATACAGAATGATGTATATATCAGCAAGCAATTTTGGATAGTTGATGGAATTAAGGGCTATGGTTTGTATATTTATGAGGATCGTACAGTACGATTGTGTATCATACAGTACGATTTACATAAAAATTTAAGGTTTTGGTGTCACTAAGATGTGTGTGAGAAGATCAGGAAATCCCCTTTTTTTATTTTCTAATAAAATAATAACTCAAAAAAAATAAGTACAAACACATGAGTTTTATTTTTTTTTAATTAAGCATGAATGTCTATGACACCTAATTTTATCCTCAAGGTACTAAAGGTGTCATAAGCTAATAGTTATGTGAATATATCAGCCAGTTGATCTCTGGTAGCTATATGGTGTAGTTCGATATCTCTCTTGGCTACATGATCTCTTATGAAGTGATGCCTAATATATATATGCTTTGTGGATGAGTGTTGAATTGGATTTTTAGATATATAAATTGCACTAGTGTTATCACACATAATTGGGATAGTTCCTATAAGTAGTCTAAGATCTAAAAGTTGTTATTTTAATTATAAAATTTGAGCAACACAGCTTCCTACTGCTATATATTTTGCTTCAACGGTTGAAAGGAATACCAAATTTTGTTTTCTGCTGGACCATGAAACTAAGGATTGTCCTATGAATTGATAGATAATAGAGGTGCTTTTTTATCTACCCTACATCCTGCAAAATCAAAATTTGAATACCCTAAGATTTCAAATATAGTGTTGTATCTAGGATACCAAATTCCTAAGTTCGGGGTGCCTAGTAGATATCTAAGAATTCTCTTGACAACATCCTGAAAGTTTGTCAGGGATGTTAAGCCCTTATGAACTAGCCCCAGGCTAACCAAGAGGGGGGATGAATTGGTAGCTTTAAAAATTCATGAGCAAAAATAATTTTGGAAATCTTTTCAAATATTTTAAAATAATTATAATTTTGTGATGATGTGCAGATGTTTAACAAAATAAAAATAATAACTATGATCACATGATCATCAACACAGAAGTAAAGTGTAGAAAATAATTAGAAAGAATACACCAAATTTTATAGTGGTTCGGTCAACTTGACCTACGTCCACCCCCCGGAGCCTCCCCTCCAAGTATTGCACTAAAACAAAGTGACTCTTATTCTGCTCCCACATTAAGGTGGAGAAGCCTTTATAAAACTCCTTTTCACCAACCTGGTGAGGCAGAAAACCTAGACTCCTTTTGCTTCCTCCTGAAGTAGGCAGAGAATCTTACCTCGTTTCACTTCCTCCTAAAGTAGGCAGAGAACCTCGATCTTCTTGCAGACAATCCTTCCTTCAGAGCAACAAGGGATGAGGGATGACGACTGGAGACAACAACTCGAATCCTTGCTTAGAGTAACCTTTGTAAATAACTCATAAACTCCCCCTCATAAGATTCTCTCTCTCTCTCTCTCTCAAGCTCTCCCTCTCTCTCTCTCAAAGCTCTCTTAAGAAAGGTCAGCAGAAAAAGATCTCAACAATTGAACGAAAGAGATCTTAAATAGGAGGGCTCAAAAATTACCCTAAATCTAAACATGCCATTAAAGATCATCCAGTATGATCATTATATCATCCTGTATGATCAGTGTAAATTAGACCCTTTTGGCCTGGACGATCTGGTTCCTATGGACGATTAGAAGACAAAATCTGTTCAGATCGTCTGGGATGATTTTACGATCATCCTGGATGATTAGTTAATATCAAGAATATCATCCAAAAGATAGTTCAGGACATCCAAGAGAAAAGCCTGGACTATCAAAGGAAAATGACTTAATCGTCTAGGACGATACGTATATCGTCTTGTCTGATTAGTTTACAATTGCCCAAAATTGTTCGGCACACTATTCAGGTCATACAAGTCAATCATGCTGGACAATTTCAAAATGACTTGATTGTCCAGGATGATATGGATATCGTTCAGTATGATTAGTTCAAAAATAAGAATATTGTCCGGCACACTATTTGAGCTGTCCAGGTGAAATGCACTGGCGGTCAGAATTTCTAATTGATCATCAGGATGATATTACCAGGATGATATAATCAAATCAATCAAATCTTAATTACTTTTCTTAATCATCTAAATAATTTAGGCATGATTGTAATGGATTGTCCAAGATGATCACGTATCGTTCGAGATGATTAGACCAAAATTCTAAAAATAAAACTTGCCTAACTTAGTCTGGCGGTTGAGAATTTCTGATTTGAGCATATCATCCTGTATAATAGGTTTATCATGTAGAATGATATGCTTAATCAAACTGACTTAATATGGTCACCCTAATTAGGGTTTCTATTTTTAATGGATCATCTAGGATGATATGAATATTGTCTAGGACCATTTGAACAAAATTTGAACAGAAAGTCCAACTCACTAAAACTCTCCCCTTGAGTGTGTGTGTGTAAGGTTACTTAGCTTGGGACTCCGTTACATTACACTTGACTCAAGAAAGATGAAAAAATACATTGAACCTGAAACATAAACATACTGACTCGATCTTGAGCTGGCTTGAATTGCAATTGATCTTGTGAACCTAAAACGTTAGGCACTCAAACAGAAATAGAATTATTTGCTATCATCAAAATCATAATCCTTAAATCCAAATTTGCAACAATCTCCCCCTTTTTTATGATGGCAAATATTTGTTAGTAATTTCAAATTCAGTAACTAAACAACAAAGCCATGAAAACTAAGGAGTGCAATTTCTATTAGCCAGGTGATTAGAACAAGAATACTGAACATTGATAAAATACTGAACATTGATAATTCAAATAGTATAATGACCCAGAACACAAACTACTCCCCCTTTTTACATCTCAAAAAGGAAAAAAATAGCACATAGGCACATAAAGAAAAAATAGTACAAAACTAATATAAGGAAACAGTAAAAGCAATCAAACTAGTAAAAAGGGGGATCCTGATCAGATGGAGGAGGAGGTGGTGGTGGTGGCTAAAATAGATTATGGAGGGTGGCAAACTGTTCTCCAAACTAGGCCATATCCTGGTCGTGCTGCTACTGCTGCTGCTACTAGGCTGCGTAGGCATTGAATCGGTTCACATCCTCAGTGTGCTGCTGCTCCTGGGCAACCACGTAGGAGTCAAAGGGTGCATCCCACTGGTTAAACATGTGCACCAGGTGATCTAACAGTGATTCTATATGGAGAGGAGCAGGTGCAGCAGATTCTTCCTCTTCTCCCTCAACATCCGTGCTAGGCTCCGGATGAAGTCGAGTACCGTGAAGAACATGGAAGGAGTTATTGGAGTAGAAGAAAGGTTGCACATTTTTAGGAACTGGATATTATAGATTATATTTTGTTTCAAGAGCATAGGTAATGAGGTGTCCTAAGGCTAGGTTGGGACATCTCCTATGGCCCGAATCCCTAATACTAGTGAGGTGTTCAATGTAGCAAAATATGAGATCAGTTGCATTGAAATCACGATTGGCTATAATGTAATAGGTAGTCATGGAGAGCAAGGGGGTAATGTGGATGCGATATCCAGCCTTTGGAATAATAGAGGAGCGAAGGACATGCTGGATTGTCCTAGCATCTTTGACTAAGAAAGAGCAGGCATTATCATGGTATGGGGCATTTGTGTTCCTAAGAAAGTGATTGGTGATACTCCAGTTAAAGTCAGGGTCAGAGGACACAAGATGGAGCTTATCGCCAGAAATGGACAGCTGGAGAATATCATGAAAGTCTTGGGTGGTTAATTCTATTGGGCGGTGATTAACATAGGAGCAGAGGGTGGTGTAAGAAGAATTGATAAAAAGATTCACAAAGAAAATATGGAGAAGCTCAGTGCTAAATGGAAATGCAAGAGTCAGAATAAAAGTGAGGCAGGTGTGAGCGAAAAGGTCCAGTACCGGATATATGAGAATGCATGGATTCACAATTTTTAACTGAGTGATCCCCACATCAAGATAGCTCTGAAAGGTAGCCTGATCGGCTGCATCAAGAAAGCTGGGATTGACACTCCCCCGAGAAGAACTAGCACCTTGTTGCCTATGAAAGTACGAGATGCGCCAAGAGGGGGGGTGAATTGGTATTTTAAAAATTTAACCCTACACAAGAGTTCTAATTTTTTTGTATTTTCAAAATATAATTTAATGACTAATGTGCGGAAGCAAATACAACGTTCACAACGATGAAATTGATGGTTCAATTTTAGATTTTACACCACAAGATTTAAATACTGATTTTTCACCAAGCAATTAAAACTCACAAATTAAAAGCATGAAAAGTAAAGTACGGTAAACAGGAAAAAACACACCAGAGATTTTTATAGTGGTTCGGTCACTTGACCTACGTCCACTCCCCGGAGTCCTCTACTCCGGGATTTGCACTAGTAAAAGTTGACTCTCCTTTTGCCCCCACAGCAAGGCGGAGAAGCCTTTACAATACTCACTTTCACCTCCCTCCGTGCGGCGGAATACCAAACGCTATGTCACCCTCCTGGTGACGGCAGCAGACCTTCTCCTTTTTCTCCCTCCTGGAGATGGCAGAGTGCATTGGCGATGTTGATCTTGAAGTGACTCTTCCCTCGACAACTTTCTTGAAGCTTCCAAAGCCACAAGA
Source organism: Dendrobium chrysotoxum (assembly GCA_019925795.1). Lineage (NCBI taxonomy): Eukaryota > Viridiplantae > Streptophyta > Magnoliopsida > Asparagales > Orchidaceae > Dendrobium > Dendrobium chrysotoxum. The sequence goes on from CM034313.1 coordinate 49,219,813, forward strand.
GGAGCAAAGCATGCAGCTAGCTTGGAGCCACCGTGTGATCCCCTCACACTACTTCTCCCTCACGCTCAAGCTCACCTTCACCTTCCTCTCACAAGCTCTAGATCTCTTCAAAAACTTCTCTCTACCGAATCCCCTTCTTTTTCCTCCAAGCCTCTCACAGCAAAAGGATTGATCAACAACTCCCTAAAGAAAATTTTAAGTTGTTTTTATATCAGGCTTCAGAAAACCCTAAAAGTTTCAACTTTTGCATTTCTATTCGTACAGTACAATCTATGATCGTACAGTACGATCAGTTCAATTTCAGCTCCGTCCAGTACGACTACAGACGAATAGGTATCAAATTTTATTCATATCATACTGTACGATACGTATATCGTACAGGATGATACTGTTGATTCGTACTGTTCGTACGGGATGAACTGTGGGACGAACCTCGGGACGAAAGAACTCGTCTCTGTCAGTCGTCCAGCACTCATTGAATCGTACAGTATGAATAGTGTTTTTCAGGATATCGTCCTGTACGATATGAATATCGTCCAGGACGAATAGTACAAAAATTCTTGCGATCATCTGGTACGATCACTGGGATGAAGGAAATCGTCTCTGACAATCGTCCAGCACTCCACCAGTCATACAGTACGATCAGTTCATTTCTTGATATCGTCCTGTACGATATGAATATCGTCCAGGACGAACAGAACAAAAAACCTTAGTTTCGTCTGGTATGATCTCTGGGACGAATGAAATCGTCTCTGTAAGTCGTATAGTATGATATATTATCGTACAGTACGATATATTATCGTACAGTACGATCGACATATAAAATAGAAACCAACATTTATTTCCTGATTAGGAAGATAATTTTGGCAAGTTTTAATTAATCGTACAGTACGAACAGTATCGTACAGTACGATCAGTTCAGAAAATCAAATTCAAAAACTTACCAAACTTATTCTGGCGGCTAGAGTTTCACAATTACATATTATCGTACAGTACGATATGGATCGTACGGTACGATAAGTTTGTAAACTTAATCATTCGAAAATTAGCCATTAGCCTGAGTATTTTTAATTAATCGTACAGTATGATCCAAGATCGTACAGTACGATTTGCTTAAAAAAAATTTAATCATTTTTTAAAAAAAAAAAATTCTCCCCCAGTGTGTGTGCATGGTTGCTCCTTTCACATGCATGCTTCTATGGCAGACTCAAAAAAAAAAAATAAAGAAATAAAAATTACAGACTCTTCAACATCCTATTCTACCCGGTTTGAGTCTCCAGTAATCTTTAGCAGTGTGCATCTGACCTGAAATGTTAGTGCTCATATACAAAGATTAAATATTTGTAATCTAACGGAAGTCTATATGTACTCAGTAAGTATTAGTTGTCACCATCAAAATTAAGTGCTCGGGATCCTAGATTTCAACAGCCTAGATCTCTTACCACCAGCCATAGGAAGAGGATTGAGTAAGGATAGAAAGAAAGTGTGGTGGAAAAATGGTGGAAATTAGCTATTTAAATAGAAAATGACCATATTGTCCAGGACGATCACAAGATCATCCATGATAATATGAGCAATAATTGCATCCAGGATGATTGGTCAAAAAGGTGGTTAGATTATCCAGGACGATTAGATATCATCCAAGATGATTAGACATAGGTGACCATCCCGAGGAGTCAAGGTGGACGACCATTGATGAAAAGTATCGTCCAGGATGATTAGGTGGATCGTCCAGGACGATATGCAATAAATGAATTGGACGGGCTAAATTTAAATCGTCCAACTTCTGCCACGTGGATCATCCAGGATGATGAGATTTATCCTCTAGGATGATCACTAATAATTAGTACATATCAGCCATTTGATCATGATGGGGATGATTTGATCAGATCGTCCAGGATGATGTGGGGATCATCCAGGATGATATGGGGATCGTCCAGGATAATGTGAATAAAAAAGTGAAAATATGAAGGATGGAGAGGAATGATCAGGGGACCCAAAACATAAAAAAATCAAAATCAAATCAGAGAAAAAGAAAAAGAAGGAATAAAAATGAAGAACCAACACCAAAAGCACAAATTTTTTTTTTGAATCGATCTGCTCCAGTAAATCAGAGTTTTCCTTAATTTTTTTAATTCAAAAGCCAATAAGAAGAAATCAATGGACTAAAATCCAGAAAAGCTAGAAAATCAATTTTCTTAACTCCTACCTCGGACACCTTATAGGTTCAAATTCCTTTCAAACAAAAATCTAATTTAGAAGAAAAGAAATTAGATAAGAAAAGTGATCCTTTCAAACTTCAATTCAAACAAATATCTGATAAAATAGTATTGCAAATTAAATAACCAGGAATCACAATTTTTAATCTCAAATGTTCGAATATATTAAGAATACATGAATTCTTCTAAGATTTTTTAAAGATTTGAAAGAGGAGGAAGTTGATTTTTTGTGGGCTCATTTTATACCTCTTTTTTAATTATTTGGCGCACTTTGCGTATCTTTTGATTTTAATATACTTTGTGTTTCTTTTCAATTTTAATGGTGAATATTACGCATCTTTTCAGTTGGGCTCAATTTGTACCTCTTTTATTTTCAGTTGATTGGCGCACTTTATGCATCTTTTGCAAGCTTCCTTTTTTCAAAACCTCTAAAAGACTCTCAGTTGTGAGATTATCTTCGAGATATAAGAGAAAAAAAATTCACTCTCTTAGATAAGAAAAAGTAAACCACAAAATATAACCATTTTCATATGATAAATGCTATCACTGGATTAAGAAAACATGAAAGTCATTCAATGATTTAGAATACTACTTATATGAGATAGATTCCTGTAGGAAGATAAAATAGTTAGCTATTTTAAAGTCCAACTTTTAAATTTAGAAAAAGATTTTTATACAAAAGGAACAATACGCCATTAGAGGAGTTAGAGGAAGAGAAACAATCATCAATGTTTCTTCGCTTTAACTATTTTAGAGAAGTCAATCACTGCTTATAAGCTTCTAAATAAAAATAAGGCAAAACTCTTAGTCAGAAATCTAGTTTATCAATAGTAGTGAGCAGTGATCTAATTAAAAATAATAATAATAAATAGTAAATCAAAACTAAAGAGGAAATCTCATGAAAAAGAATTAACCAAATTTGATAAGTAAATCAAACAAATGAAAATCAGCAAGAAAATAAAAGATCTAAAAAGAAACAGACAATCAAATCAACCAAAAGTTAAAAGAAAAATGAAAATAGAAAATTCAGAAATCAGCAATCATCAGATTCATGCATTTATGTCAATCACACCTAATCTGATCCTTAAAATGTTGAATGTGTCAAATGACAGTAGTTTAGTAAAGATGTTAGCCAATTGGTTTTCAGTTGCTACATGATGTAACTCAATGTCCTCTTTTATAACACGGTCCCTAATGAAGTGATGTCTTATGTCAATGTGTTTGGTCCTTGAATGTTGGATAGGATTCTTAGAGATACAGATGGCACTAGTGTTATCACAGAGAACTAAAATTATGCCAACAGGTAATCCTAAATCTAGAATTTGTTGCTTCAACCAAAGGACTTGGGCCACACAATTTCTTAAGGTAATATACTCAGCTTCAGCAGTGGAAAGTGCAACAGAGTTTTATTTTTTACTGGATCAGGAGACTAAAGACTGTCCTATGAATTGGCAAGTTCCATAAGTGCTCTTTCTAGCCACCCTACATACTGTAAAATTAGAATCAGAATATCCAATAATCTCAAAAGAACTACTGTGCCTAGGATATCATATTCCTAAGTTTTGAGTCCCTAAGAGATATCTAAGGATTCTCTTAACTACAGTCAGGAGGGATTCTTTAGAATTAGCTCGAAATCTAGCACAAAGACAAACACTAAATATGATATCAAGTCAGCTAGTTATCAGGTAAAGCAGTGATCCAATTATTCCTCTGTACTTCTTTTAATCAACAGATTTTTTATTTGAATTCTTATCTAACTGAACTCATGGGAGTGTTGATTGGCCTGGCTTTATCCATTTCATATTTCTTCAAGATGTCTTTAGTGTATTTTGATTGATTAAGAAATATTCCATCATCCATTTATCTTATACTAAATCCCAAAATATAGAATAATTCTCCTATCATACTCATCACAAACTTTTTACTCATTATCTTAGAAAAATTATCATATAAGTTTTTATCAAAAGATCTAAAAAGTATATCAATAACATGGATCTGGATAATGAGTAAATCATCTCCTACTTTCCTCAGAAAAAAGGTGGTGTTTACGCTCCCCTTAATAAACTCTATTTCTAGTAGGAATGTGCTAAGCCTCTCATACCAAGCTCTGGGTGCTTGTTTCAATCTATATAAGGCCTTTTCTAATTTGTAAACATAATTTGGATATTGGGAACTCTCAAAACTTTGGGGTTGTTCTACAAAGACATCTTCCTTTATTATCCCATTTAAAAAGGCACTCTTGACATCCCTTTGAAAAAGCTTAAATCCCTTATAATAAGCAAAGGCTAGTAGCACCCTAATTGCTTCCAATCTAGCGATAGGGGTAAAGGCCTCCTCAAAATCAATCCCTTTTATTTGATTATACCCCTTAGCCACCAATCTTACCTTATTCCTAACCACCAGACCAGAATCATTCATTTTATTCCTAAAGACTCATTTGGTTTCCACTACACTTTAATTCTTAGGTCTTTCTACTCGCTCCCAAAGATTATTCCTCATAAATTGGTTCTATTCTTCTTCCATAGCTAAGATCCAAAATTCATCAGAAAGGGCTTGATTAATATTGATGGGTTCATTCATTGAGATAAAGGCAGAATGGTTTACTTCTTTCCTGAGTCCATGCCTAGTTCTAACACCTTCAGAAGGGTCTCCTAAGATCAGTTCTTTAGGATGACTCAAAGAATATCTCTAACCTCTAGGAAAAGTGTTTAAAGGTTCTACCCTTTCCTCCAGATTTATATTTTCTACTCCTTGGGTAATCTCTCCTATTTCCTCTTCTTCCTTAGCTCTAAACTCCTTAGGATCAGATTCATCAAATACTATATGAGTAGTCTCGTCTACCACCAATGTCCTCTTTTTAAACACTCTAAATGATTTCCTAACACTTGAATGTCCTAAGAACACTCCTTCATCAGATTTTAGGTCAAATTTTCCTAAGGATGATTTTCCATTGTTAAGAATGAAAACCTTACAGCCAAAGACATAGAGGTGAGACAGGTTTGGAGTTCTATGCTTAATAATCACATAGGGTGTCTTATTCAGTTTAGATCTAATATTTACCCTATTCAGTACATAACAGGCTGTATTCAATGCTTCTGCCCAAAAGTATTTTGAAAGTGAATACTCAGTAAGCATGACTCTAGCGGCTTCCACTAAGGTCATGGTCTTTCATTCAGCTATCATGTTCTGCTGAGGGGTCCTAGGAGCTGAAACGTTGTAGCTAATCCCTTACTCCTCACAAAAAGTTCCAAATCTCACATTTTTAAACTCTCCACCATGATCACTATGAATGGCCAAGATCTCATAACCTAACTTTTTCTAAATTCAAGTGGAGAGGTTTTAAATTCATTAAATGATTCAATTTTGTGTGATAGAAATCTAATCTAAGTGAACCTCGAGTAATCATCAACAATCACAAATTCATAGACTTTTTCCCCTAAGCTGGTAGTGCCAATGGGTCCAAAGAGATCCATCTGAAGGGCTTATAAAGGTCTAGAGGTGTTGATGTCCTTAATGGAGGGAAAAGAGGATTGGACTTGCTTCCCTAGTTGATAGGCATCACACAGGTTATTCTTAGTGAACTTAAGCTTGGGGACTCCTCTAACTAGGTCTTTTTGGGTGACTCTTCTAAGGGTTTTCATACTGGCATGACATAACCTCCTATGCCACAGCCAAGACTCATCTGCAGCAGTTTTTAAGTAAAATGAAGCAGCACATTCAATGTTATTTGAATCGAGCAAGTAGACGTTGTTGATCCTCTTTCCCTGTAAAATAGTGTTATTATTTAAGCTAATAATGCAAGTATTTGCTAGGAATTTGATGATGAACCCTTTGTCATAGAGTTGACTGATGATGAGCAGGTTGTGTTTCAGTCCATCTACAAGCAAAACATTTTCAATCAAAAGGTTTTTGGAGTTTTTGATTATACCTGTGCCCACCACTTTCCTGGTGGTGTTATCTCCAAGAGTGACCTTGCCTCCAGCCCTGGCCTCTAGTGAAATGAATTGATTTGCATCCCAAGTCATATACCTTGAGTATCCATTGTCTAGGTGTTTGATTGAAAAATATAATTTTGAAAAGGTGTTTAATTTTCTTTGGGAAATATTTAATTTCTAGAATTTAAATTTTATAATCGAACATTTATTATGAATAATATATCACCTCGAAAGCTGAATATATCATTCTCTAATAGGTTCAGATTACAAATCTTGATTTACCCTAATTATCGTAGTCAAACTCAAGGAGAAACAACATATGATCCCTAAGAATCAAAATGATGTTAAATCCAACGTTTAACTATAATAATCTAGTAAAAAGATCATTAATTTCATAATCAAGATCACGATAATAGTACGATATATCTTTCCAAGGAAAGAGGATATCATCTATTATCGATCATTTGAAAATGACGATAATGATCGTTGTCTTTTGAATTTCCCAAAGATAATTAATTAAAATTTTGAAAAACTTGATTTTGAAAATCTGGTCTGGGTTTCTAAATCTCCTATGAGCGCAAGCCCTCGTACTTAATTACATCGTAGGAAACCAGAAAATTTTCTACGAATACTCTCGATTAAAATAGCGATACAAATTTCATTTGGAATTCAAAGCTTGACATCAAAGAAGATTCAGAGACTGGAAATTCAATAGGGACTGGATCAAATTTGAACAGTTATTTCTGGAGTCAATGGAAGAAGAGTAGGAGGTGCTTTAAGATTCTGAATTGCTTCAGAAACACCCCAACCTATCCTAAGTGTTGGGCTTGAATTTGATTGAAAGATATTTTAATTTGAATGATCAATTTTATTAGAAAGTGGGAATCAAATTCCCAGAAGGTTGAGGTCTTAAGATTGAACATTTGCCTCAGAAACTAAGTTTAAAATGGGTACTGAAATCAGTGACCCAGAACCTAGCTAATGCAATGCAATCCTGGACTTACCTCGGCCTGGATTGGGGAGCCAGCTAAACCACCTAAACACTTTAAAACTATGAGTCAAAGTCTTTAAATGTAGAGTGGTTAGGGAAACTGATTAAGATTGGTTTAAAGAGTTAGGGTCGACATCTAGAGCAGATCCTAATTGACCCATTAACATATGTTGGGTTAAATGCTTAAGCTAGAAATGCAATTAAAGATTTAGATTCGATTTTTAATTTGTATCTAATGCAATGCATGCTAGTTGACTCGATGAAATGCTTAAATCAAAATGTAGCAGTTTTAAAATAGGCTTAAAAAATAGGTTTTATCCTAGAGATTGCACAACATCCCCTTGGACAGAACTGCACCCTAATAGGTCAGGTGGTCTGCCAGAACCCGCAGGCGGGGAGGTGCCTAACACGGATGAGAAAAGTCAATATGTATGTATGAAAAACTCCCGGCGAATCCGGGCTTACTTCTTAAGAGCGTTAGAGTTTCTATCTGAGCTTAAAAATTTTAATTTTGTTTAAATAGAAAAAGTTAATGACCGTACCCTCACGAGCCTCCGATCGGGTTCCAGGCTAAATCAAAATCGACATGCAATAGCGCCAAATAAACTACTAAAAACATGTGGGTCCTTAATCGCAATCAACATCAAGTAAACAAATCAACATTAAATTAAATTAATTAAATAAATGCTCAAACTGAAAGTCCATAGGCAAGTGCCCTTAATAATACAACCCAGGGTCTGCAGTAAAGTAAAGTGGCCGGGTACCACTGACTACAACCTGGATTCTACTCCTAAGACTCAAGTGACTTTGAGATTTGAGATTCTTCTCGTTCTTCACTTCTTCGTCTCCTTAGAACTCCTTGGATCGTCGGGTCTGGATATCCAAATGAAAAGAAACTCCCCCTGGATAGGGGTATTATCTTTTCTCTTTGGATACTTAACTTCATCCTAATTTGGATCTCCGAATTGATAGAAACTCTCCCCTAAGGGATGTTCCTTCCTCTTTGGATTCCAAATTGGATGTGCAAACATCTCAATCTCAAAGCACTTTAAATAATTTACAACTCAATTTAAATCAAATTACATCAAATTGAAATTAAAATTCTAGACTCAACAACCTGCAGGGTTATCCTAATAATCAACAGTTATATTTACATCCCAAGCACTTAATATATTTGAAATTTAAATGCTCAAACCAGCCACACTTGGCCATGCTCTTTTTGATTTAAAGGGGGACTTAAGCATTCTGGAGCACCTGTGCAATTTAATATTTATGATTTTGCCCCCTTTTAATTTTATGCCCTGTATGAGCATGGCCACCTGCATAAGATTGCATTAGTATAAATCGTTCCTAACCTAAGGGTAGATCTAACGTACAATCAATCAACTCAGAGTGCAGTAAATAAATAAACAATCACATCAACATCGATTACTTAAATCTAGCAACCAGCATGCAATGAAAACCACGGAAAACCCGGCACACGCAAGTAGCAGAAAAGTAAACACCGGCCTAACCTAAGACTAAAGTTGGTTGTCCTAGCAAACCATCTAAAGTGTGTGAGGTAGGCTGTGTGGCTTTGATATGTCCTAAATAGGATGATTTGATTGAGGTTGTTTAAAGTTCTAGTTGGTTGAAGGCTTAAGGGAAGATTTAATTTGAATTTAAATATTAATGACTTGAAATTAATTTTAAACTTGATTTTAATTGTTTGTTGGATATCACCTTTGTTTCACACCGAGGCCGTGAAGTTTATTTCACCTTCCTTGGGGCTAATTTAATAGCCTCGTAGGCCTGGGTTACCCAGTGGTACCAGGTATAATTAAATGATTTGAGTTTGATTAAGGTTTAAAGGTTGATTAATTTTAATTAGAATTAGTTGGTTGCTCATTTTAAGTTTGAATTAGTGTTTTCTGGAAATTTGAATGATTTGTTGAATTTTGGTATTTTCTAGATTATTTTAATGATTTAATTAAAGGGTCAAAATTTGACTTTTTGATTTAAAGTGTTTTCTGGAAAGTTACTATTTTATTAAAATACTAGACCTTAATACGATCAGTTAGACAGTAAGTACGCTGAAATTAGATTTTTCTACATTTTATTATGAAGGTTTGAAGTTTTGACTTGATTTTGAACTAAGTTTGACCAAAAGTTGACTTTTTCAAAATTGATTGATTTCTGAAAACTTAACATTTTTAATAAATATTAGACCTTATTATGAGTTGTATGCCTTTGAGTTTGCTCAATTTGGAGTTCATTTGAATTAGTTATGAATTTTTGAAGTTTTGAGTATTTAATGAATTATTTAAATTGTTTAATTAGAGACCATTTTTATGATTTGAATCCAAATGACCTCCAAACTTCTTGAAATCAACTCCAAAGGTCAGGAATGACCTAAGGAGTGATTTCCAAGTGTTTGAGAAATTTTTGGAATTTTTAATTATTTTTAATTAATTAAATTAATTAAATATTGAATTTCAATTAAAATTAAATTAAACTTAATTTTGAAATCCAGTCAAGGGGCTTTTATTTTTCATTGAATAAGGGTTCAATTCTGGTCAGGTTGAGCTATTATTTGTAATTTTTGGATTTAAACTTAATTTATTACAATTTCTGGAAGGTTTAATGGCTTAATTAAGGTTTAAACTTGATTAGGTTAATTAAGGGGCTTAATGATTTCAAAATCCAGTAGGAAATTTTCCTAAGACTGAGGGTGTCACTAAGTTCAAGTGGTTTGAGTTTCAAGTCAATTGGAATTATATCCTAATTAATGGAAATTTTCTAAATTCTCTAAGCAAAGTCCTTAATTGTTGTCCTTAAGGATGACACTAAGTTTAATTGGGTTTCAAATCAATGTTTCTAACCCTTGACTCAACATGCATGATATGCACACATACAAACACAATCAATCCTAAATCTAAAAGAGCCTTAAACTAAGTGGTGTGTGTATGTCCTTAAGCATGCAAAGTCAAGAGAAAACTTAATGAATTAAAAGATTGATTAATAAACAATTAACAAAAATGATTGCTCATTAATCATTACTCCCCACAGATCCTATTCAAGTAGGTTAACCCATGTTTGGAATTTTAATTGACCTCCAAATATTCAAGATTTAAATAAATATAATTTTAAAATAGTTTTAAACTATATATATATATTAAAGTCAGTACAATTTCAAAATATAATTAAATTAATCTTTAAAATATTTGAGTGGTCTTCTTATTTAAAAAGAATATGTGGAAATGAATTTTGAAATTTAAAATTACTTAATATAATATTTAATTAAATTTTAAAATATTAAAGTAATTCAATTTACTTAAATAAATTAAGTTTTGGATTTTCAAAATAGCTTTAACTTAAAATAATTAAAATTTTAGAAATTTTGATATATATATTATTTAAGAATTTCTAAATTGATATGAATTTAATTTAAAACTTTAAAATTTAAAGTAATTAAAGGCATATTTTAATAATTAAAAAAAATTAAAAAAAAAATTAATTCTATATCAAAGAAATATATATATATGAATATTCAAGTTATTAAAAATAAATAAATTTTGATAAAATATTTAAATTACTTTTTAATTAATTATTAATTCATTAAAAAAAACAGTAATTAAATATTCTAAATAACTTAAAATATATTAAATATTTTAAAATGAATTTAATTTTAAATTAAAGAGAATCAAAATACGCTCAATTTGACATATTATACGTTAAATTTGGATTAAAAATAGATTTTTAGTGATTTAATGAAGTTTTATTAATTAAAATATATTTAAAACTAATAAAAAAATTTAAAAGAAAAAGACGGCGTGGCGGCTGAGTGGGACACGCGGCGAGCGCTGGTTGAGCGGGACAAAACGCGCGGCGGCGCCAATGATTGGCGGCGGCGGTCAGACACGCGTCAGCCGCCAGGCGCTTCACGCGGTTTCACTTATCTGAGTCAGCAGCTCTCGCCCGCCGTCCGATCTCTCACTGGAATGAATCAACGGTTGAGATTAAAACCCGCGGTTTGATCCCGCGGAGAACGATCAAACGGCGGATGTTTAATCCCGCGGTTCTGGATCAAGGGCCCAGATGCCGCCGGACGGGAAAATTAACCGCAAGACGAGTTTGCGGTTAATCAAAACCATGGTAGGGCTAGATCACGCCCGTTGATCAGGAGATCAACGGCTGGGATTTAGCACAACCCAACTGGGCTGCGAACCGAGCCCTAGAACATGTATTCGAGCCCGTTCTCTCGATCGGGTGAACCAAACTTCACGAAATTTTAAACCTAGATTACCTAGGTGAACAGAAATCGTGTGGGTGTTTTGAATCAGCTTAAAATGAACTTTAAAGAAAGCTATTTAACCCTAAGCTAAGTGACCTAGGGCTAAAGTTTTTAAGGATTTTACCGTGAGATTTGAAGGGGGAATGAAATCTCTGAATTTGTGGTTTGTCCTCGCTTAAAAGGGTAGAAGACTCCTCGAGCTGGTGACGTCTGGACTGAAAGATATACGTTATTGAAGGATCTAAGCTTCGGTCCGCCAGGAAACTCGCCGGCGGTGGCTCTGACCGGTCGGGTTCGGGTTGGGAATTGATGAAGGAGAGGTCTGGAGTTTGAATGAACAGAGAGCTCGGCTATAGGGACTTGAATATGGAGAGAGAGGATGGGTCTTCGAATGAATACCCAAAATAGGGTATTGCCCTATTCAAACGTTCCCAGGTCATTTGGACGGCTATGATTTGTTTGGCATCATTTCCTGATGGTTGACACTTGGCTGGGGTTGTTGGGGTGGCAGGGAATCAAAGGACAAAGGTACATCCTAGGTGTAAAGGGTGCTTTTGTCCTTATGTGGCCATGTGGAATGAATGAGGGCTGTTTGATCTTGATCAGAGGGCTAAGGGTAGTCCTAGGAATATTCTAGAGCCCATTTAAACAGCTGGAAGGATTTGAGCTGGAATAGATTAGCTTAAGCATAGGGATTTAATTATTTGGAGCCAAATAAATCACTTGTTGACTGAGTTGACTGGTCAACCAGTCAACTTGACTGATTAGGTGGCAGTCAAATGGCTATTTCAACTGGTTTGAGTGAATTAGAATTGGTTTGAGGCTAGAGGATTTAAACTTAAGTGAAAATGTGAGGATTTGAGGTACTTTTGACTAGGTTTTATTGAGTTGACTAAATCAACTTGACTTGAGTTTGAATGGTCCATGGTTGAAAGAGTTTAGACCATTATTAGGAATTAATTTGGAGTTTGAAAGTGGTTTGAAGTTAATTTGGAGTTTAATTTAAAATATGGAAGCTTAAGGGTTGAATTGGTCAACCTAGGTTGACTTGGTCAACCAGGTTGACCCAGGGCCAGGGTCTGGGTTGGAATGATTTGAAATGATAAATGGGGTCTAGTAGAGGTGGTTTCAGGGTTTAAATGGGTCATCTAGGTCAAATGACCTGTTTAGGCCCTTAATGGGCCTAATGGGTCAACTAGGTTGACTTGGTCAACCAGGTTGACCCAGGGTCAGGGATTGGGTTCAAACAATTCAGAATAATATTCTGAGTCTACTGGTGGTGGTCTCAAAGTCTGGAGATATCATTTGGTCAAAATAACCTATTTGGGCCCTTAATGGGCCTTTTAGGTCAACCCTGGTTGACTTGGTCAACCCTGGTTGACTTGGTCAACCAGGTGGGTGCAGGGTCTGGAAATGGGTCCAACATATTTGAAATGACATTTGGAGACCAATGGAGGTGGTCCCAAGGTCAGAAGAGGTCATTTGGTCAAAATGACCTGTTTTGACCCTAAAGGGGTCTTCTAGGTCAACTAGGTTGACTTGGTCAACCAGGTTGACCTAGGGGCTGGTTCTGGGTTCAATGGATTTGGTTTGACATTTGAAATTTGCTGGAAGTGACTGCATTTGATTTGGAGCTCATTTGGTTCAAGTGACCAGTTACACCTCATAGGGGTATTTTGGTCATTTTGACCCTTGGTCAGCTGGGGGTCAAATTGAGTCCAACAAAATGCAGTTTATTGCTCAATGGGTCATAATCAAGGGTCTGGAGGTGATTGGAGGCTTTGGAGAAAGCTCCAGGGTCAAGATCCACTAGATGGCAGGTCCAGTGGCATAGACTGTAAATATTTGAGGGTTTTACAGCCTTTGGATTTCAATTCAGTTTCTGGGGTTAGAGATCTCAGAATGAGCTCAAATTTGGAGGGTTACCTCTAGAGACATGTCACATCAGTGTATACCTGACAGATCTTGAATCAGAGGTCACTTGATAGGGTTTTGGAATATTCAAATATTTGCTGGAAAAGGCTTTCAGGACTTAGACCTTTAGCCTTGGATTTGAATCTGGAAATCTGGTTTTAAGCTGGATTTTGAATTTGAATGATATGGTTTGAATTAAGGATATGGATTAAAGTCTGGATTGATTGATTCTTGAATTGAATGAAAGTTTGGATTAATCCTAGATCTAGATTTATCTAAGGTCTATGCTGATCCTAGAATCTAGGTAGATCTAAGAACCTGGAGTCTAAGAGAATCCTAGGGTCTGGGGAAGTCTTAAACTGTAGATCTAGGAGAATCTCAAGATCTAGAGTAATCTGGAGGGTAGATTGATCTAGAACCTGAATTGATCCTAGGGTTTAGAATAGATCCTAAAGCCCAGATTCTAGAAGGATCCTAAAGTCTAGAATGATCCTAAGATCTAGAAGGATCTAAAGGGATCCTATGGTCTAGAATAGATCCTAGGGACTGGAGTCTGGGAAGGTCCTAGAATCTAGAAGTTCTAGGAAAATCCTAGGATCTAGGAATCCTAAGATTCAAGATCTAGAAGGATCTTAGGATCTAGAGTAGATCCTAAAGTTTGATTTCTGGGAAGATCTTAGGGTCTGGAAGTCCTAGGGCCTGGGATCTAGAATAGTCTTAGGATCTAGAAGAATCCTAAGCTCTAGATAGATCTAAGAGAATCCTAAAATCTGGATTTGTCTTAAATTGTATTGATCTGGGGTCAGGATTAATTTGAAATTGGATTGATCTATGATCAGATTGATCCTAGGGTTAGAATTAAATCCTAAGGATTGGAAAGATCCTAAGATCTGGATTGGTCCTACTGAGCTCATACAAAAATGAGGTCAACACTAGGTATCACATGCACTCACAAGGTCTTGTGTGAGGGCACTCCTACAAAATCATCAAACATCAGATTTAGGAACCCAAACAAGTTTAGGTTCCTTCTTATGAAAAAAAGAATGCAATGCCTATGTGTTATGCTATGAATTATCCAATTTGGGCTTTCACACCTAATGTGTACTATAGTGAACAGTGCAGGTGTGAGAGATTTATCCTAACATGCCACATGAGAAATATCTAACGCTAGGAAAAGGATTAACTAATCTACAGGGGTGATAGTGCCTCTTCCTAGGTTTGAATGATGCGTATTTTGATGATTTTGAACGAGTTCTTCAAGTGATGGAGGTTTATAAAATTGTACAAATGTAGGAGGTATTTCGTTATTCTCAAATACACTAATTTTTACACTTAAAAATTTATTTTCCTTTTTAAGACTTACAATTTTAAATTTCAATGCATGTTCACTATGAAAGTTTGATGTGTGCCAAGAGAGGGGTGAATTAGTATATTTCTAAAAATAAATCCTTACAAGAGTTCTAGTTTTTTAGTGGATTTTTCTTTTTCCCCTTTTTTTAATTTTTCAATTAAAAGATTTAACTAATCAAATGCGAAAGCTATAGATACGTTCCTAATTATAATAGTGGTGAAATAATTTCAAATATTGCAATAAATAATTAAAATCAAATTTATCTCCAAGTAGTTAGCATAGTAGGTAAATGCATGAAAAATTAAAATGCAGAAAATATGAAAAAAGTACACCAGAAATATTTATAGTGGTTCGGTCACTTGAACAACGTCCACTCCCCGGAGTCCTCCACTCTGAGTATTGCACTACTAAAAGTTGACTCTCCTTCTACTCCCATAGCAAGGCGGAGAAGCCTTTATAAGGCTCACTTTCACCTTCACTGGTGTGGCAGAGTGCCAGACTCTATGTCACCCTTCTGATGATGGCAGTGGACCTTCTCCTTTTTTTACCTCCTGGAGAAGGCAGAGTACCTCGAGGACGTTGACTTTGAAGTTGCTCTCCCTAGAGAGCTCTCATAAGACTCACCAAGGCCACAGAAGGAGAAAGCATGCAGCTAGCTCGGAGCAACCGTGTGATCTCCTCACACTCCTCCCTCATGCTCAAGCTCACATTCTCCTTCCTTTCATAAACCCTAGATCTCTTCAAAAGCTTCCTCTCAAGATTTCCTTCCTCTGTCAATAATAGCCTCAATAACTTCTTACTGAATAAGAAAAATTCCTTTTTAAATTAGGCTTCAGAAAACCCTAATAAGTCAATTTTGATGATTCTATTCATGCAGTACAATCCAATATCATACAGTATTATCAGTTCAAAATAGATCCATCTAGTACGAATACAGACGAACAGTTCACAAAGTTTTATTGACATCGTACAGTACGATCCAAAGATCATTATGGATGATCATTTTATTTTCAATTATTCGTATGGGATGACCTATGGGACGAACGAATTTGTCTCTGTCCATTGTTCAGCATTGTGCTCTTTATACAGTACAATTAGTTCATTTCAGATCATCATCTTGTATGATGTAAATATCGTCTGGGATGATCACTATAAAAAATTATGGTTTTATCTGGTATGATCTACGGGACGACCAAAATTATCTCTATTCATTATATAATACGATTGACATCGTACAGTATGATCAAATATAATTAAGAAATCATGATTTAATTGCCTGATAAGGGAGATAATTTTGGCATGATTTTAAATGATCGTACAGTATGATTAAAGTCATACAGTATGATTAGTTCAAAAATCTAATTTAAAATTCCTACCAAACTTATGCTGGCGGTTAGGGTATTCAGGTTGAAACAAATCGTACAGTATGATGAATATCATACAGTATGATTAGTTTATCAAACTAATCATTCAGAATTAGCCGTTAAGCCTAAGTTCAAATATCATATTGGATAGTACAATGTAAAACCATACAGTATGATTAGTTTTAAAAAAAAATTATCTTAAAAAAAACTCTCCCCCTATATGTGTGTGCATGGTCACCCCTTTTGCATCCATACTTTTATGGCAGACTCAACAAATAAAAAATTAAAGAAAATACAAATACAAATTCTTGTACATCCTATTCTACCTAGTCTTGATTCTCCAGCAATCTTAAGCGGTGTGTATCTTACCTGAAATGTTAGTGCTCAGAGATAAAAATAAAAATAATAACTATAATCACACGATCATCATCACAGAAGTAAAGTGCAGAAAATAATTAGAAAGAATACACCAGATTTTATAGTGGTTCGGTCAACTTGACCTACGTTCACTCCCTAGAGCCTCCCCTCTAGGTATTACACTAAAACAAAGTGACTCTCCTTCTACTCCCACAGTAAGGCAGAGAAGCCTTTACAAAACTCCGTCTCACCAACCCGGTGAGGCACATAACCCAGATTCCTTTTGCTTCCTGCTGAAGCTGGTAGAGAACCTTACATCATTTTGATTCCTCCTGAAGAAGGTAGAGAACATCGATCTTCTTACAAATAATCCTTCCTTCAGAGCAACAAGGGACGAGGGACGATGGCTGGAGATGATGACTCGAATCCTTGCTTGAAGTAACCTTTGTGAACACCTCACAAACTCCCCCTCACAAGATTCTCTCTCTCCCAAGTTCTCCCACTCTCTCTCTCAAATCTCTCTCAGGAAAGGTCAGTGGCAAAAGATCTCAACAGTTGAATGAAAGAGATCTTGAATAGGAGGGCTCAAAAATTACCCTAAATTTTAACTTATTGTCAAATATCGTCTAGGATGATCCTTCTATTATCCTGTATGATCAGTGTAAATCAGACCATTTTGGCTTGGATGATCTGGTTCCTCTAGACGATTAGAAGACAAAATCTGTTCAGATCGTCTGGGATGATTCTGCAATTGTCCTGGATGATAAGTTCAAATCAGGAATATTATCCAGAAGATAGTTCAGGACATCTGGGAGAAAATCCTGGATAATCAAAGGAAAATGACTTGATCGTCTAGGATAATATGTATATCATCCTATCTGATTAGTTCAAAATTGTCCAAAATCGTCCGGCACACTGTTTGGGTCATACAGGTTAACCATACAGGACGATTTCAAAATGACTTGATCATCTAGGATGATATGGATATCATCCCATATAATTAGTTCAAAAATGGGAATATCATCTAGCACACTATTAGGGTCATCCAGGTGAAATACACTAAACGATCAGGATTTCTAATTGATCATCCAGGATGATATTATGATTGTCCAGGATGATATGATTGAATTAATCAAACCTTAATTATTTTCCTTAATCACTTAACTAATTTAGACATGATTATAATGGATCATCCAAGATGATCACATATCATCCAGGATGATTAGACCAAAATTCTAAAAATAAAACTTGCCTAACTTAGTCTGGCAGCTGATAATTTTTAATTCAAGCATATTATCCTGTATGATGGATGTATCATCCAGGATGATATTCTTAATCAGACTAACTTAACATGGTCACCCTAATTAGGATTTTTATTTTTAATGGATTATCCAGGACGATATGAATATCGTCTAGGATGATTTGAATAAAATTTGAACAAAAACTCCAACTCACTAAAACTCTCCCCCTGAGTGTGTGTATGCAAGGTTACTTAGCTTGGGGATCTGTTACATTACACTTGACACAAGAAAGATAAAAAAATACATTAAACCTGAAACACA
Source organism: Dendrobium chrysotoxum (assembly GCA_019925795.1). Lineage (NCBI taxonomy): Eukaryota > Viridiplantae > Streptophyta > Magnoliopsida > Asparagales > Orchidaceae > Dendrobium > Dendrobium chrysotoxum. The sequence continues at coordinate 49,237,779 of CM034313.1, forward strand.
AACAGATTAACTCGATCTTGAGCTGGCTTAAATTATAATTGATCTTGTGAACCTGAAAGATTAGGCACTTAAATAGAAATGAAAATATTTGCTATTATCAAAATCATAATCCTTGAATCCAGATTTGTAACACATTCATGTGGGATTCTTTTGGGTCAGCTTGAAATCGAGCGCAGAGATATACACTAAATATTATATCCAGTCTGCTGATAGTTAAATAGAGAAGTGATCTAATTATTCTCCTATACTTCTTCTGGTCTACTAACTTTCTATTTGGATCTTTATCTAATTGAATGGTAGAACACATGGGAGTATTCATGGCCTTAGCATTGTTCATTTTATATTTTTTTAGAATATCCTTAATGTACTTAGATTGACTAAGTAATATTCCATCTTCCATCTTTTTTACATTGAATCCAAGAAAGTAATTAAGTTCTCCCATCATACTCATTTCGAACTTGTCACTCATTATTTTTTAAAATTCATAGCATAAGATTTTCTCTGAAGATCCAAATAAGATGTCATCTACATAAATCTAAATAATGAGTATCTCAACTTCTATCCTTTTTAAGAAGAGAGTGGTGTCCACATTACCCTTAATAAAACTTCTATCTATTAGGAATGTGCTATGTCTTTCATACCAGGCTCTAGGTGCTTGCTTTAACCCATACAGTGCCTTTTTCAATTTAAATACATGATTTAAAAATTATGAGTTTTCAAATCTGGGGGTTTGCTCAACATAAACATCTTCTTTGATTATCCCATTTAGGAAAGTACTCTTAATGTCCATTTGATATAATTTGAAACCCTTGAAGTAAGCAAAGGCTAAGAGTACCCTTATGGCTTCTAGTCTAGTTACTGGGGTAAAGGTTTCCTCAAAATATATTCCATCAATTTGGTTATACCCTTTAACTACTAATCTGGCCTTATTTCTAACTACTATTCTAGAGTCATTCATCTTATTTTTAAAGACTCACTTTGTTCCAACCACACTTTATTCCTTAGGTCGCCTGACTAATTATCACACATCATTCCTAACAAATTGGTTTAGCTCCTCTTGTATTACTAGGATCCAAAATTCATCTCCTAAGGCTTGATCTATTTTGGTGGGTTCAATCATAAAGATAAATACAGAATGACTAACTTCCTTCTTAAGTCCATGCCTAGTTTGTACACCTTCAGATGGGTCTCATAGAATCAACTCTCTAGGATGACTAGAAGAATATCTCCAATTTCTAAGCAATCACTCCTGAGGTTCTACTCTATCTTCTATGGCAATGGTTTCTACCACTTTAATGACCTTGACTTTTTTTCTTTTTGAAGATTAGGTTCAGAGGTCTTATTTGATTCATTAAATACCACATAGGTTGACTCTTCTACTATAAGGGTCCTCTTATTGAAGATTCTATAAGCTTTACCTATAGATGAATAGCCTAAGAAGATGCCTTCATTAGATTTAGGATCAAATTTTCCTAAGGGTGACTTACCATTAATTGAGATAAAGTATTTGCAACCAAAAATGTGTAAGTAAGAAAGATTAGGTGTCCTACCCTTAAGGAGTTCAAAGGGTGTCTTATTAAGTTTGGGTCTAACATTCACCCTATTTAAAATATAACAAGTAGTATTCACTACTTCTGCCCAAAAATATCTAGAAAGAGTGTATTCAGCTAACATTGCCCTAGCAGCTTCAACTAAGGTTTTATTCTTTATCTCAGCTATTTAATTTTACTGATAGGTCCTAGGGGCAAAAAAGTTATATTCTATTTCTATCTCTTGACAGAATGATTCAAACATATCATTCTCAAATTCTCTACTGTAATCACTATAGATTATTGAAATTTCACATCCTAATTTTCTTTGAATCCAAGTGGAGAAGATTCTAAACTCTTCAAATGACTTTTTCTTATATGCTAAAAATCTTACCCAAGTAAATCTAGAGTAGTCATCCACTATTATAAATTCATAAGATTTCCCTCCTAGGCTAGCTATACTAACAGGTCCAAATAGGCCCATATAAAGAATTTCTAGTGGCCTAGTGGTGTTGATATCCTAGATTGAATGAAATGATGATTTCACTTATTTTTCTAGTTGGCAAGCATCACATAGGTGATCCTTAGTGAAGTCTAACTTAGGTATGCCTCTAACTAAGTCTTTTTGAGTGATATTCCTAAATATTTTCATGCTAGCATGACATAGTCTCATATGCCATAGCTAAGAGTCATTAGCTATTATTTTCAAACATAAATGATTTAAATTTTCAATGTAATTGAGGTATAATATATAGACATTATTTATCCATTTTCCTTCTAACATAAGTTTATCATTTAAGCTAATCATGCATTTATTAGAAAGAAACTTTATGTCAAAACCCTTGTCACACAGTTGATTAATACTTAACAGATTATGCTTTAAACCATCAACTAAAATTTTTAGAATTTCCAATGATACCTGAGCCCACCACTTTCCTGGTGATGTTATCTCCTAAAGTCACCTTACCTCCTGACCTGGCCTCTAGTGTCATGAACTGCTTCACGTCTCCAGTTATATGTCTTGAGTAGCCACTGTCCAGGTACCATATGCTCTCACTAGGTCTTTCATGAGAGCACCCCTACAATGTCAATTAAAGATTAGTTTTGGGAACCCAAGTTTGGGTTCCTCCTTATGCTTGAATGAATGAGATGTATGCATGTTATACTGTGATGAATACAGCTTATGTCTCCATACTAGATGTGTCCTATGGTGAATTATGTAAGTACGGGCTATGTGACATAGCATGCCACAAGAGTAACACCTAACACTAAAAAATAGGTTCACTAACCTATGTGAGTGATGGTGCCTCTTCGTACGTTTATGTGATGCATGTAATGTTGAGGGGTTGTGCCATTAGACAAGTGAGGGTAATGGTTTATTATTTTCTAATGCTATTACCTTTGCTCTTATATATTCAATTTCACTTTTGTAGCTTGATACTTCTTGTTTTAATGTATGCTCATTGCTATCTAGTTGAGATGCAAGTTCTTCTAATTCCTTAAATACATTTTCTAGTTCAACATATAATGATTTCAAGGAATCATGTGCAACGGTTAATTCAATATGCTTCTTGTTTAATGTATCAAATTTATCAAGCAGGAATATGTGATCTCTATCCAAGTCAGAATATTCTTTAACTAAACTTGCATACACATTTTGTAAAGTATTAAAATATGTGTTAAGACTAGCATTCATTTTCTTTACCTTTCGACACGAGTCATGAATTTTTTCAAAAAATTTTAACAGTTCATCATAAAAGAGTTGACATACCTCACCTTGATCTGAGTGATCAAAGTTATCATTAGTCATAAGACACAAATTCGTTACCTCCTCCTCTGCTTCTTCTGACGATTTTGAAGTAGAGTTAGCCCAAAAAGTTTTTTATGTTTTTAGTTTGCCATTCTTATACTTTGACTTTTCCTCGCCCTTCTCCATGGTTGGGTGAGTCTTTATGTTGGGGCAACCAGCTCGAAGATGGTCTGGTTTTCTGCACTCAAAATAAATTTTTCATATGCAACTTTAATATTCTTTGAGCTTTTACCTTTGTTCCAGTTGTTTTGATGACGTTGTTGCTTTTTTTTCAGAAAATTCTTAAACTAACGAGTCATCAAGGCTATGTCGTCATCTTCCTCCGCTACAAAACTATCACTTTCTGAATTGTTCACTTTTAGAGCCATAGTTCGCTCCTTTTCTCCTACATCACATTGTCTTTGACTCACTCCTTGCTCATAAGCAATGAGCGACCCAAGTAAATTATCAATTTAATAAATATTTAAATCTTTGGACTCTGTTATTACAATTTTTTTGCATCGTAAGAACTAGGTAAGAATCTCAAAATTTTATTAACTTTTTAGAATTAGATAACTCTCTTCCTAGAGCACGCAAGGATGTCACTATCTGGGTGAATCTAGTGTACATTTTAGATACAGTCTCATTAAGTTTCATGTGAAAGAGTTCGTAATTATGTAGTAGTATGCTTAGCCTAGACTATTTAACCTCATGTAGTAGTATGTTTAGCCTAGACTATTTAACCTCACTGGTTTCTTTGTATGTGATACACAATCTATCCCAGATTTTTTTACCAGTACTACAAGTAGACACTCGCATATATTCTGATTTTAATATGCAAAAGAAATAATTCAAGCATTTTGTATTTAATTGCATGAGTTTCATGTCCTCATTACTCCATTTATTAAATGATAAGACGAAAAGGTGCAGAGTAACCTTCTTGATCCAACATCTACATGTGATAATCTATAGATTGTAAAAATATAGACATGTAAATTTTTCAAAAATTAAATGGTATATTGTCAAATAAGGGTGGACGGGTTATTAAATAAACCTCCGTAATATTACGGTTATCAAACTGTGTTATGGATTATATGTTTCTAAGTTTCCAAAATACTATTTTAAAATCCTGCTCTGATACCACTTGAAAGTACGAGATGCGCCAAGAGAGGAGTGAATTTGTATTTTAAAATAAATCATAAACACGAGTTCTAGCTTTTAAAGGAATTTTCAGATTTTTTTCTAAAATAAAAACCTAACTAGTCAAATGCGGAAGCTAATGATTCGTACATAATTATAATAGTGGTAATATAATTTTAAATCTCACAATGAAAAGCTAAAATTTGATATTTCACCAAGCAGTTAACACAGAAAATAAATACACGAAAAGTAAAATGCAGAAAATAGAAAAAGCACACCATAAATTTTTATAGTGGTTCAATTACTTGACCTACGTCCACTCCCTGGATTCCTCCACTTCAAGAGTTACACTACTAAAAATTGACTCTCCTTCTGCTCCCACAGCAAGGCGAAGAAGTCTTTACAAAACTCACTTTCGTCTTCCTTGGTGTGGCGGAGTGTCAGATGCTATGTCACCCTCCTGGTGACGGCAGCGAACCTTCTCCTTTTACTCCCTCATGGAGAAGGCAGAGAACCTTGAGGGCGTTGACCTTGAAGCCTCTTTCCCTAAAGAGCTTCCACAAGACTCACCAAGGCCACAAGAGGAGTAAGCGTGCAGCTAGCTCGGAGCAACCGTGTGATTCCCTCACACTCCTTCTCCCTCACGCACAAGCTCATCTTCTCCTTCCTCTCACAAATCCTGGATCTCTTCAAAAGCTCCCTCTCAAAAGTTCCTTCAGTTATCACGTTCCTCTTCTTCACACAATAACCACAACAACAACCACTCTTTGAATAAAAAACTTCTTTTTAAATTAGGTTTTAGAAAATCCTAATGATTCAATTTAGATGATGTTGTTCGTACAGTACGATCCAATACAGTATGATCAGTTCAAAATCAGTTTCATCTAGTACGAAGATAAATGAATAGTTCACAAATTTTACGCACATCGTATAGTATGATCAAGAGATGGTACTGGATAATCATTTTATGTTTCACTGTTCGTACAGGACGACTTATGGGACATCCAAAAATTGTCTCTATAAATCATCCTGCACTGTACACTTTGTACAATACGAATAGTTCAATTTAGATCATCGTCCTGTACGATATAAATATCGTCCAGGATGAATAGTTCAAAAAATCGTAATTTCGTCTGGTATGATCTATGGGATGATAAAAAATCGTCTCTATAGTTCATACAGTATGATTCATATGGTACATTATGAATAACAGTAATTAAGAAACTATGATTTAATTGATTGATTATCAGGGATAATTTTGGCAAGATTTTAAATGATCGTACAGTAAGATTAGGATCGTACAGTATGATTAGTTCAAAAAATCAAATTTAAAATCTTACCTAAACTATGTTGGCGAGTCGGGTTTTCAGATGGAAACAACTCGTACATTATTATCACGATCGCACAATATGATTAGTTCACAAACTAATCATTTAGAATTAGCCGTTAAGCCTGAGTTTTAATGACAGATCGTACAGTACAATTAAAAACCATACAATACAATTTACTTTAAAAAAATTATCCTAAAAAAAAGAGAAACTCTCCCCCTGTGTGTGTGCATGGTCACCCCATTTGCATACAATCTTTTGTGGCAAACTCAAAAAATAAAAATTAAAGAAAATACAAAATACAAATTCTTTTACATTCTATTCAACCCAGTCTTGAGTCTCCAGCAGTCTTGAGCAGTGTGTATCTTACCTGAAATGTTAGTGCTCACAGACAAAAATAAACATCTATATTTTTCAAGGAAGAACATTGTAATTCAGTCAATATTATTTGTCATCATCAAAATTAGAGACTAGGGACCTTGGATTGCAACATATGATACATACATTACCCTGTAAAAGAAATTAATTAGGTTTATTTAGTTATGAGTTCAAGTTTCTTATAACAAAAAGCTCTTACAATTAATTACATTCATGAAGTAAAGCTGTTTAGAAACTCTTAATTAAAACCATAACTAGTATTTTGGATAAATGATAATTTTTAAGAATATGATTCTTAATCAAACTCTTATTTTTTGCACATTAATTTCCAAGTTTTTAATTATGACATCAGTAAGTATATGAAACCTTCAGTAGCTTTTCGAGAAATGCTTTAATATTTATAAATTTAATGCCGTATCCATAATTCTCCCTAAAGCAAAAGCCACCGGGAGACATAAATATTTAGCCTAGGCTGCAAGTTTAATACATTTAGCGAGAAAAAAGCCTGGGCCATAAGAATTCATGGGCCGTTAATTTGCCAATATTAGTATACTATAATTTGTCGGGCTGACGCAAACTTGCAGAAGCAAAAGAGCTGTTGAGGCCCACTGGATCTGTCAAACCAAAGAATAATTCATTAGCGTATCCAATGCAACCTGATTTTTCAATGGGAAAGAAATTATCAGCATATCCTGTCCTAAAATAAAATTTATTAACATAATTTTTAAAATTAGGATTTTAAGGTTTTAAAAATCAGATTAAACATAGAATAAGAAGAAAGTGAGCCATATCATGTAATAAATACTAAATTATTTAAATATGATCTAAAAAATATAATATTGATGTAAGAATGATCTAATAAAATAACTATATGACTAAAAATAAATAGAAGTCATATACAAATAATATCTTTAATGACTAAAAATTTAAACACATTCAATCTTTAAATTTATTTTATATTAATATAAATTAAGTTTACATATAAGCTTATAAACATAATATATATCATTATTAATTTATAGTATATGTTAAAATATAAATTTACGCTTATAAATAATATATTAAATTCATATTATAAATTTGCACCTATAGATCATTCATATTAGATTATTTATAATTAACAAATAGATAAAAATTAATTTAATATAGTGTTTAATTAAATAGATAAAAAAATTGAATATCATTAACTAAAACATAAACATTATTCATATTATAAAAATTTAGTTAAAAATCTAATTAAAATACTTAGTACATATATTGTAAAGTTAAGAATTTTAATTTAGTTATTTAATCCCAGATCATTTGAGAGTTTTATCTTAGTACTGTTTTTATAACATTTTAAGTTTCTAGTGCATATATGAGCAACTCATATGAGATGATGGAGCCAACAGCCTAAAGTATATCAAGTTGCTCAACAAATGCCCTAATTAGCATTCAAGTTACAACCCTAACTCCAAATTATTTGGCAACAACACCTTGCTTGACTTTTTAACAAGATGAACATTGCTTCGCAGCGCTAACTCTATTCCAAAATTCTGTTAAAGAATTCTATTCCAATACTGAGGAATTTTGAGTCACATTCCTCATCTGATGAATTGTTTATGCTTGCAGCACAGTTAAAGAAGTGAAAATTTGTATAGGAGATCCTAGCGTCTAATAATTTAAGGCAAACAAAAATACCATCAATTTGCATTCCAAACCCCAACAAAATTCTTCTTCATTTAACATACTAACCTCAAAAGCCAAAGTTTAAAGTGCATCGATCATCTCACATCTAAGCATATACAATAAACTTGAAGGCCCCTTTAACCTCCTCCTATTGAGTTTAGTAGCTCTTGCATGTTCAATTATTGTTTAGGGGTTATTTGGTTTGAACTAAAAGAGGTGTATAGTATTAAAAATGCAAGGGTTTGAAGAATATTAGTATTTCGCTTAAAGTAAATCAAATACAATGTAAAATTTTGATGTATATTAAAATTCACCGTCTAGTTCATTTTTTATATATTTGAAATTCTATCAATTTGAGTGATTTCTAAATACAATGGAACTTCATTGTTTGTCGCTACCGACCGACACCGCCACCCCTGTTAATAGCCACTGATCATCCTTTATATTGCTTTCATTTTATTTCAAGGCAATCAAAAAAAAAAAACTCCCCATATTTATTTTACACTAATTCAAATAATTCTAATATATTTCAAATATACTGTATTACTTTTACACTGCATTTTTTTCAGGCAACCAAATAGCCCCTTAGTCATCAAATGGTTTTTCCTAGGGCCAAAAATTATTGGTTAACTGAGACTGCACACTACCTAAGGCTACACTTCTCATTATTTATTTCCTTAAAATTTCTTATTTTAAGAAAGTCTTAAATAAAATTCCAAATGAGGGATGCATCCTTTGATTTTAACCACCAAAAACTACAATTACAAGATAAATGATCCCTTGAGTTCTAGTTGGATGTTGGTCTCTTAAAGAGTAGAAGATGTTACTTTGATCAACATTAAAGAATAATTCTTGCACGCCTCACTTGAATATTTGCAGGTTTTTCATTATATGTTTTTATTTATACTATCTGATGTAAAATGTGGATACTATCAACTTAAATATTAAAAAAAGTTATATCAAAATATTGTGATGCAAGATATATTATGATAAATTTTAAAATATATTCTAATAAAATTAATATATGTATAATAAAAAATATTTTTTTTTCAAATCAAAATAGTATATTTAGCTTCTATTGTAGGGGTGTCAAAATATATTTTTAGGTCGTGTTGGGTCCAATCGGAAGTTGACCTAACTTGAACTTTCCCAACCCATATGCCAAACAAATCAAAACCTTGAGCCTAAACCCAGCTTGCTAACTAGTTTATATGATAAATGTGGTGAGGATTGAGGATGGAGAATTGAACATGAGGCAATTGGCAAGGGTTGTTTGGCGTCGGGCCATCGCCTGTCCAATGAGCATTGATGGAGAGAGGCGACAACAAAGAGCTTTCGCTGCAAAAAAATATAAAAATTTACCTAAAGTGACTATTGCGAAGTAAAGCCCCAATCTAAGAGGAATTGGAGAATGAATTTCATTAGGGCACTCTTAAGTGAACTGTGAACAACTGTGATGTCTTTTCCAAGAATCATAGTCAAATTTTGGCCAAATAAATGAGTTGACCCGAACGCTATCCTAAAATTTAATGGGTCGATCAGAGCTTAAAATTTACAAATCAGATCATCCGGACTAAATTTTTAGATTGTTCATTGACACCTTTATTCTCTTGGTGCCGAATCTTGAAATAGTAGTATGTAATATATTAGATTCTTTGTTTCACTATCAGCACATTGTATTTAACTTTAAGAACAATCAAATAGAACGCTTCTTTAATATTCAGTGGTCCTCAACAATTGGGGTCCATAGTCCACACTGTTTGACTCAGTCCTCAATGCCTTCCTTCCCACTCAGCTACCTTTTTATTATTTGAACCAATGCGAAGAGAGCCCTTTTTTTTTTTAGCATCATATCCAGTCTATTGTGCCATATGTCAATCTTTTCATTTCCTTTTCATGTATCTCACATGAAATATCATTTTGGTGGGCCCCACTACATTTTAAATTGCAAAAATTTAAAACATCCTATTAAAATTTGAATCATGTAATATATATATATATATATATATATATATATATATATATATATATATATATCTTAAATTAAGCAAACAAATTTTAATTATTATTTATTTTTAAAAAATTTCATAAGCTCAAATCATAGAAAATTATGACATATAATGCAATAGTGGTGAAAGAATAACTCAAAAATTTTGTTGAATGAATGACACATGTATTCATATTATGGCTAATCTTTCCAACAAATATATAAATAATTTTTTAATAATACATTAAGCAACAAAATGTTATAATAATTAGAAGATTTGCAAATGGATGCGTTACGTTAGTTGTAGTATAAAATAAATATTATTGGTTTTTTTAAAATTATTATCACAAGTAATTTTAAGATTTGCAAAGCTCCTTCAGCTATGGCTATTCTCGAAAATTTGTACTTTGCATTACTATATTAAAAGTCATAAATGTACAACCAAACATATACAATACTATTTCGCATTACTAAATTAAAAGTCATAAAGATTTTTCAATAGCTGGTTTAATTCATATATAAAGATAATTGTAATTTTTACTGTATAAACCCTTGTAATTGGGTGAAAATAAATAAATAAATCTGTTATTAGAGGTATTTAGTGTATTGAAAGCTTCTATTGCTTGACCAGGAAGCAGGTCTTTATCTATTCCTCCTCTAGGGGTAAAATAGTCATTGGAATATAGACTTTAAGTTGGTTAGGTTGGAAATCTACTTCGAGATATTATTGAATTTCCTAGAAAGTACCTGCCCATGCTGGGGGCAGTAGTCAATGTGGGTAGGGAGATAAATTTTAATTTGTTGCAGGGCTTTTTTGTAGATCTTCCAGCGCATGCAGTCAAAAATATAGTTTTTTTGTAAGAAATTTTTATTAACAAAATCATTATTAAGAGTTTTGATGGTTAGCGTATGAGATTTCATTTATATCATTTGGAAGCATTCAAACATTCTGAATTCAAGAAGAAAAATCATTCCTCTTTAATGGCTTAAGAAAAAAAAATTAAAGCTAAAGAAATTGCCTTCTTCCATCTCATTTTCATTTAAAGAATTTGGTAGATATTATGGGGTATGCTTGATTTTATGTGGAAGAAAATGCACAAATATTTTAGTTCATAATATACTTTCATATTAAATTTGAATGTAATTAGTGTATAAAGTGATTTATTTTGAAAACATGAACAAATATATTTTTTAGATAAAATATTAGATTTACTGCTCACTTTGACCCGTTGGTTGGGAGCTTGGCTATCAACCAAAAAGTCTTGGATTCGAAGCTTGCGTATGTGTTGTCTGTATAAGTTTGACTTAATTGGATCAAAATTCCCCAAAAAAATAAAAAATTAGATTTATCATATGAATTTTACGGATTTATAATCACACGATAATTAGCAAATATTATGATCATAATAAGAATAAATGTTATTTGTTTACATAAAAAGTAAATAGAATGGAGAGAAATCCAAATATATTATGGATGATCATAAATTAATATATATTGGATAAAGATTTGAAAGATTAAATAGTTTAAGAAAATAGGATTAGTGAGTTGGTTATTTCTATCAAGATAATTATCGATGAAAATGTTTCAAATGTGAGCAATGCTTATGCTTTTTAAATTAATTAGAAGATAATTTGAACAAAAACAAATAATTTTAGGAAGAAATGGATAAATTATTACAATGCATGCATCCTGAAGACATGATGTTTATTGAAGGTGATTTAAATTTACATATATGTTTGAGTAATATGAGTTATGTGAGGATATATGGTGAAAGAAGACTCTACTTGTAAGATTAGCTAAGCTATCATAGTGCACATAAGAAAAATAAGGGCAAATAAGAGAATGAGCTATGGAACAATATTACTCTTTGTGAACAACAAAATTAGCATGAAGTCTGAAATTACTTCTCAACTTTATATTTGTTGTAGGCTAGAAAATTCACAGCGCTAGAGTGAGCAAATTTTTCATCTTAGCGATGCACGAATATCTAACACACAAACAGAAAGAGAGAAGTAAAACACCTGATCTTTTTTACGTGGAAAGCCCGAAGAGGGAAAAACCACGGGGTCTCGCCCAGGCGAAAAGATTCCGCTAAACTTGAGTGAATTACAAGGATTGACCAATCCCTCGACTTAGAGGCGGTGAAATTACAGTAGCTTGGAGAGTTAGACAAAGATCTGGCAATGTTCGGGCGGAAGTCTAATGGCGTCTGGGTAGAAGTTCAACTAACGGGGAATGATCCGATAAAGGTCGGGCTGAAGTCCGGCGGCGGTCCTTGGCCGGGTGGAAGTCCGACGGCCGGGTAGAAGTCTGGCAGTGGTCGACAGCCGGGTGGAAGTCTGGTGGCAGTCAGAGGCCGGGTGATGGTCCAACGACGGTAGGGCTGAAGTCCGGCAGCGGTAGGCGGTCGGGCGTTGGTCCGATGGTGGTCAGGCTAAAGTCCGGCGCGGTCAGCGGCCGGGTGGAAGTCCAGCGGCGGTCGGCGGTGGGCAGCCGAGCTGAAGTCCAGCGACGGTCGATGTCCTGGTGGTGGTCCGACGATGGTCAGGCTTAAGTCTAGCAGCGGTCGGCAATCGGGTGAAAGTCTGGCAGTGGTTGGCAGTCGGGTGGAAGTATGGCGGAGGTCGATAGCCGGGCTGAAGTCCGACGACGGTGTGGAGGTAAGGTGGTGGTCAATAGCCAGGTGGAAGTTCGGCGGCGGTGGTCCGACGAAGGTCGGGCTGAATTTGGTGGGCGATCGGAGGCTGGGCGGTGGTCCGACGAAGGTCGGGCTGAGCGGTGGTCCGTCGGCAGTCGATAGGGGTTCACTGGTGGTGGCGCTGGAGCTCTTGAAGCCTTAGAACTCTCTCAAATCTACAGCCAAAGGTCACCCTCATATAGAGAGTGAGGGTCTATTTATAGATTTTCATAAGTGGCACACTCTGTAAATATAGAGAAGATGCGGGGCAGGTTCGGAGTGCTCCATCAGATGGCTCGTATTGATTCCCTCGATCATAAGGAGTTTTCAACTGTTTAGGTGCCTTAACGATGTCGGAATGTAGCGATCTTGGGTTCGTTGGATTCGTCTCGCCGAGCCGCTCGATTTGACTATAAGCATGCCATATTTAGATATCAATTTGTCATCCAAATAATGATTTGACCTTTCCAAATGTGGTCTAAGCCCCTGATTTGGACCCATTTGGGCTTGGGTTGTACCGATTTTGGTGTCGTTAGGTTCGTCTCTTTGAGATGTTCAATTCGACTATAAGTTTGTTGAAATTGGAATTCAGATGATCTTGAATTTAATTTTGAAAGCTTCCAACTTGAATATGCCTCAAGATTCATGCTCGATCAAAGTAATTTTTGATGACGTATCAATATTTATAAGATTAAGAATGCTAAATGAGAGGCTATAGTACACGTGATGTTTTTGCATTTTCACCCCATCTTAGATCTTTATTTTTCACATCTATTGTTGCTTACCGGAAATTCTCCATATCAATATAATTTATTTTTTTATAATAGTGTGCATAATTTTTTGGCAAATTTTCTATATATTGGGCAAAATGCGTAAATTGAATATATTTAAGTATGATATGATGAAATAACTGAAATCAAACGCCTCGAGAACCTTGCACCCAGCATTGGTGCCTAGCATGCAATCCCAAAATTTTTGGTATTTTTGAACTAGAAAATAGAAAGCATGGCACCTAGGCGCTAGTTACGCATTTTGGAAAATAGAACATTGTGCAAAGTAAAAATAGAAAGCTAAGATAATTTCGGTGTGTTTAAGCCAACGGGTTTTTCGCCGGAAGTTTCGCTGGACAATTTCCGGCGAATTTTCCGCCAGCAGGTACTACCGGCATTAAAAAAACCAACGGCACTGCTTGCGGGTTTTCCGTCGGTAAGTTTTCGGTGGTTTATCCGTCGGACAACCCATCGGTAAGTTACCAGTGGAATATTTGCCGGTTAGACAGCCGCTACTACCGGTGGATATAATACCGTCAAAAAGTCTGCCGGTAATGCCATTTTTTCCTGTAGTGATAGAGAGAGTCAATTTTGGTCAATAGTGGGAGTTTGGTGACATACAATAGTAGGTATCGACGTTGGATGATGATTTGTTTTAGGTGGTCTCATAAAGCTTTACAATTTTTAAAGTCACAAAAATCTCGTTAACAAACATTCCATTGCATGTTTAAAATGTTGGTCTATCGATAGGCTTTTAAAAGGGACATTCTGATCATTTCTAATAGGAAATGCGATACTCCTCTTATATTGATCTTGTTGATTATGTAATATTATTTGTACATCTTAGTTCCTCAATGACATTAGAGATGGCAATCTTATGTCGTTTGAATTTTTCTCTTTGAGTGCTTGTTTCAATATAAGCACACATAATTTAGAGGACATTTGACCCCTCAAATGGCCTTGAGAACTATCTAATCATGATTTTGAATCTATGATTCAAGCTAATTGGACTCGAATATAGACTTTCAAGTTACTTTTTTATTTGTCTCATTGAGCCACATTATCTGACCTTAAATTTACCTTATAGTCAATTTTAGAAGGTTTTGGCTGAAATAGTATTGTGCTTTGAAATATGGAATTTGCATAAATAAATGTGCTTTATTAGGTGAGTTATTTAGAGATGTATCATTTTTAAATTTATAATTCAATATTATTACATTAGGTGCTACCAAAGTATGATATGCTTAATGATCTTGATTAATTATATAGAAAGAAAAATTATATAAATGATATAATTTAGAAGGCTAGGTCTAGACTATCAAAATGGAGAAGTTTCTCTAGGGTTTTGTAAAGGCTTAATGATAAATTGTACAAAATCACAACTGGCCAATGATTTAATGCATTTGAATTTTTGTCTATGACCATTGATCTTTAATTTGAGTACAATTGAAATAAAAAAGTTATGTTTGATGTGTGATAAAACTCGAAAGGATAGATTAAATAAAGCTTATATAAGTTAATATATTGGAGCGACATCTACTAAAGATAAGATGATTTAGAGCTCATAAATGAGTTAAAATTAGTTTAGGCTTTACAACATGGATTACAAATAATTGGGTAAGGCTAATGGTAGCAATGATTTTCAAATTTAATCCAATTAAAACAATATATTTGACTCACATACCCCCTCCTCAGTAGAAATTAACAATTTAATTTATCATCAACCCAAAAAAAATTCATTCACTATGTTCACAAGCAAACACATGAGTAAATTTTAATTAAATTGCTTTATCATTTATAATTCCATTTTCTTTCTTTCAATTCAATCAAACCAAATAGAGGCATAAAAATGTGAAAACTTTAATGTGAATTGAGAAAATGATACAGTAGCAACAAATGGACTGGATTACTTAGTGATGTCTGTGTTGAAATGTCTCTTGCTTTACTCCTTCATATGCAATATCTTCTTAAAAGCATAATAGAAGATTTTCTCATTGTGTGCCCATTTTAACTATAAGTTAATATAATTTGGATTGCATTCAACCCCTTAAATGGCCTTAATAAATATCTGATCATGCTTTTGAAAGCTTGATTGAGCCCCATTTGGACTCGAATCAAAACTTTTATCGTACATTTGCATTTGTCTCATTTAACTACAACATCCCAACTTTAACTTTTCTAAACATAAGTTTTTGATGATTTGAATCAATTTTCAAATTTTTTGGACAAAATACAAACGTGCTTTAAAATATAGAAATTGCATAAAAAATTTTGCTTGGTAAATAAAATTTTTCAGTATAAAAATTTTAATTTTTTATTAAAAAGCTGCTTTAAAAAATAGGAAAAAAATCACCTCAAATAAAACCTTAGTAGACGACTATCAACTAAGGAGATTGAACTCAAATATGCAGAACACGAGAGGAGATTATGAAAATAAGATATGAAATTGAGAAAGTAAGCTATACTAATAAATAAATATTTAATATTTTACTATTTAATACAATTTAAAATTTAAAAAAAATGAGCATAAATTGTTATATAATAATAATAATAATAATAATAATAATAATAATAATAACTAAAAGAACAAATTACATCTTTTAAAGTAAATCATTTCCATATTTACTGCCCATTTTTATCGGCCAAAAAATAAAGCAAAAAAAAAGGCAATTTCTTAAACAATATGAATTTTTTTTAAAAAATTTCAGAATGTAAAATTTTAATATTATTTTAATATCAAATATGCCACCCATATTTCTTTCCTATCACCCATATATTTCATTCCTACCATTCATATTTTATGTGGAAAACCCTATAAAGGGAAAAAGCCCAGTTGAAAAAATTTCACTAGTGTTTGCTCCGGTTACAAATGTCTGACTCATCCCTGAAATTGAGGACGATCAAATTACAAAAATCAACTCCTTAGTTGAAATTTAGTTACAAATGGAGATCAGAAATCCGGCGTCACCTAAAGGTCGGGAGGAAATCCGACGACACTTGGGCGGAACTCCAGCGTCACCTAGAGGTCGGGCGAAACTCCGACGTCACTTGGAAGTCGGGCGAAAATCCGGCGTCACTTGGAGGTCGGGTGAAACTCCTGCGTCACTTGGACGTCGGGAAGAAATCCGGCGTCACATGGAGGTCGGGCATAACTCCGGCGTCGGTCGGTTATCAGGTGGAAGTCTGACGATGGTCGAGGAGGACTCTGGTGGCAAGAGAACTCTCTTCTTTCTTTTCCTCCTAGGCTCCTTCTCTTCTCTTCTTGCTTAAATCCCCCCTCATGAGAAATGGGGGTCTATTAATAGTTTTTTGAGAGTGGCATGGCCAGTAAATAAGAGGAAGATTAAGGGTAATTTGGGAGTGGTTCGAATGGACGACCGATGTTGAATCCCTTGATCATGGAACATTTATTGAGTATTTAAAGGCCTTAATGATATCAGAATCCAACAATCTTAGGCTCGTTGGATTTGTCTCATCAAGCCGCTCGATTTGACTATAAGTATGTCATGTTTGGGAACCGTTTGGTAATCCAAATTATAGTTTGAACCTTCCAAAGGCGCTTCGGGTCTTTAATTTGGTCTCATTTCGGCTCGGATTGAGTTGAATTTGGTGTCGTTGGGTTCGTATTTCCGTCAGTTCGACTATAAGTTTTCTAAAATCGGAGTTTGGATGGTTTCCGATTTAATTTTTGAAGTTTTTAGGTTGATTTGGTCTCATTTGGGCTCGTTGGATTCGTCTCATCGAGCCGCTCAACTCGATTATATATATGTCATGTTTGGGAACCGTTTGGCATTCCAAATTATAGTTTGAACCCTCCAAAGGAGCTTCCGATCTTTAATTTGGACTCATTTTGGCTCGGATTGAGTTGAATATGGTGTCCTTGGCTTCATATTTCCAAGACGTTCAGTTTGACTATAAGTTTGCTAAAATCAGAGTTTGGATGGTTTTCAATTTAATTTTTGAAATTTCTAGCTTGATTTTTGCCTCGAGATTCATGCCCGATCAAGATAATTTTTTATTAAATATTAGTTGTCCCCTATTTTCGGATGTCGAAGCTCCAGAAGTCCAAAACTAGGTATCACAGCATTTAAGATCAATTAAATTGCAAAAAATGCCAGAACTTTGCATTCCAAAATATGTAAATTTGCTCAAATTTGATCATAGAGGCCCCGTTGAGCTCCGAAAGTGCCAAAATTGAGTCCAGAACATCGAAAACATCCAATTTGGATTGTTCGGGTTGAAAAATTGGGCTCAGACACGTTTGGCAGGCCAAACAGGCCAACCGCTGGCGCCGCCAGCGGGAGCCCGCGCTGTTGCGCGGGTTAAAGGGGCACGTGAGGTGCCCCTTAAGAAATGGTTTAATTTAATTTTTTTGTGTGGGCCCCACCATTATTTATTTATTTTTTATGATTTTTTTAATTCCGAAATTTATCATCTTTGGGGGCCCCAAAAAATTTGAAAAAGTTTCTAAAAGGATTTTAAAATATTTTAAATAAAATGAGGAGGAAATTCCCCCCCCCCCCCCCCCCCCCGCCCTCCTTTCAAATAATTCCCTCCTATTTCATCCTATAAATACCCCCCTTAGGGCAATGAAAATTTACACATCTTCTCCTTCTACCTTCTCCTTCTGACTTTCTTACAGTTAAGGCATTCCCCTATTTTTGGTTGGCGGCATCCCCTACTCAAATTTAGGGCCCCTCTCCTTGTGTAAAAGTTAGAATTTTTGCAGCCCTTCCTTTTCTTCTCCCCCATTTTTCTTCTTACTCTAAATGCCTTCCATTGCTTTTGGTTGGTGGCATCCCATACTCAAATGCAGTGCCCCTCTTTAGTGTAAAAGTTTAAATGGTTGACCACACCTCCACAAAACTCCCCCAACCAAAGGAGATCGCCATGTTGTCCAATCAGAAGGTTTGAAGAAGTCTTAGAAGGTGGCCCAAGCTGATGATGTCGCGTCCACCATAACTGGCAATTCTTTGATCATTTTCAGGAAGAAATTTCACTTCCCTAATGATCTCGTAATGAAAGTGCCTGAAAAATCCTCTTGTGCTTGTTCCCCTCCCCCAGGATTTTTGACATGTATGAGTTCAGTTTGTAAGCGGGATTATGATTTTCACCACCTCCAGAGTTGATTGACATTTTAACAACATGTGGAGTTAGTTTTTCCCAGCTTTCTTATAGAACTATGTCGATCATAATGGGATTGATCGTGTTCTTTAGAGATCGTGGGGCAATGTTATCTCTGGAGTGCCTTTTTCGGATGGATCGTCTTGTTAGTGATACGCAGGGTCGTATCTCTTTCAGATCCAAGTAGTTACATATTCACACATAGGATCCATCAAGAAGCTGGGTTAGTGACTTCTTCTTTGTGCAAAATGATTGAAATCTTCAAGAAAAATGGGGAAAACTCAGAGATTTATCCATTCCCCTACATGTTGGTTCAAAGGATTTATTAAAGGTGCTTAATCTTCCTGATGTTAACACCCTCCACTACGAGTGCGCTATTTGAGCAGACATGTAGATGAAGAATATTTGTTCATGGTGGGACTTTATGCTCAGGTAGAGAGATCACATGCACATATGCTAAAAAAGTCGGCCAAAGTCCTAGAGGCAGTTATCCAACCCTCAAAGGCTCCTCCTAAATGATCAGGGAATGAGGGTGATCTCTAGGGAGACTTAAATGACTGGAATAATGAGTTTGTGAAATGACCAAAGCTTTAAATGACTGGAATAATGAGTTTGTGAAGGTTAAATATCTCCAGGGAGAGTATAAAAAGAAATATAATGGCAAGATCAAGGAGATAAAGGTGGTGGAGGAGCAGCTAGTAGAGTGTAGAGCAGAGTTGGCTACTATGGCAACTTCAGCCTCTTTACAGAATCAACAAATGAATCACCTTCATATGGCGTTGGTGGATGCACAGGCAGTGATAAATCAGCATGTGAAGGATCAAAAGACTCTTGAGGAGAAAATTATAGCCATTGAAGATGAGGACAAGAGGCTCCAAAGTTTATTGTCAGAGAAGGAAGACATATCCTAGTCAGAGCAGTCACCTTCCAGAGTCATAGAAGAATTCAAGAAGTCTGTTGCCCTCAAGATGATCGTTCAGGATTAAATTTAAGAAGCTTGTGATCACATATATGATGTGGACGTGAAGACTTTGGAGTTGGAGTGTATTGAGGAAGGCTTCATCAGAGGTTTTTCGAAGGGCGTCTGTCTAGTGCAGCGGAAGACTGGAGGTACAATTGAAGGGTTGACGTGTAGCCAGGCTTTTGATGACCCTTCTTCAGATTCTGATGGTGATGAGGTAGAGAGTGAGTTGCAGAAGGCCTTTTCCCTTAGGATGAGGATGATGTTGAGATTCTATAGTATTATTTTGTTGTTAGTTGTACCATTTTATATGTTATAGTGACAATTATATATATTTGATGTTGATGTTTTCATATGATATATATGATATGTTAATGATATATTAAGAAGTTATTGGTGTTTATTTCTTTTCTTTCTTATATGCATATGAAATTTACTTAGTTTTATTTTAATTCGGATGATAAGAAATATTTTAGTGAGCTCTTTTAACTTAAGCTACTATGAGAGACATCTTCTTTGGATGTTCGACCTATCTGAGGTTATTAGTCAAAGCATTTGCTTGATGATATTAACCTGTTGGAAGAGGATGGATCAAATCCTGCTAGGATAGATCATTTAGTGATTGAGATTCAAGACATCCTCCTAAGATGTTCGACCTATCCGAGATTATTAGTCAAAGCCTTTACTTGATGAAATTAATCTGCATGGAAGAGGTCAGATCAAATCCCCCTGAGATTGATCATCAGTAATTAAGATACAATATAAATTGTGTATTTCTTGAATCATAGATAAAGAAGATAATTTTTTTGTTAGTTTTTTTTTCCTTTTACAAGAGGAGATGATATCATAACAAATGAACATCACATCATATAAGACAATACAACAGTTCCCTAGTATAACTTAGGGATATAGGAGCTAGAAGAGTTTTATCACACTTAACATAAAAGGGATACATAAGAGAACAATCATAATAACTTGAGAGAAAATATATAACACAAGATAAATAGTACTATCAACATCTACTAATAATACTTTGAAGGTTCCAACATTCCAAGTTCGAGGGAGCATCTTCCCGCTGGCATCCTTAAGCTTGAAGGTACCAGGCTTGACCATAGCTGCCACCAAGTAAGGACCCTCCCATAGGGGAGAGAGTTTATTGCGTTGAGGGCCTTTTCAAACTACCTCAATGTTGCGCAGAACCATATCCTCGATTGAGATACATCGAGGTTTGACCCTCCGGTTGTAAGGACGGGCAACTCTTTGGTGATATGCAGCCTTCCTGAGTGAGGCTACATCTCTTACTTCAAGGAGGAGATCCAAGTTATTTCTGAACTTCTCCTCATTATTATTAAAGTTAAAAGTCTGAACTCTGTTGCTTGGGACTCCAATATCAACTGGTATGAATTCTTCTGCACCAAAGCAGAGATTATATGTGGTTTCTCTGGTAGGAGTTCTAGCGATGGTCCGATAAGCCCAGAGGATATTTAGGAATTATTTAGCCCATTGCCCCCCAGCCTTCCCTAGGCATGTCTTTAGCCCTTTCAGAATTATTTGGTTTGTAACCTCTGTTTAACCATTTGTCTGAGGATGGGTGACAACTATGTGCACTAGCTGAATATGAAAATCCTTACAGAAAGATATAAAGATCTTCTCTGTAAACTATGTCCCGTTGTTAGTGATGACCCTTGCAGGAATGCCAAAGTGATAGATTATGTTCTTCCACAAAAATTGTTTGGCATTAGATTCAGTAATCTTCGCTAGAGGTTCTGCCTCCACCAATTTGGTGAAGTAATCTATGACTAATAGGATGAATTTTCATTACCCAGTGGCTAGAGGAAAGGGTCCCATTATATCAATTCCCCTCTAGGCAAAAGGCCAGGGGCTCTGAAGTGATGCAAGCTCCAAAGCGAGTGTATGGGTGAGATTGGAATGCAATTGGCAATTTTTATACTTTTGAGTGAACTCAAGTACATCCTGTTTCATTGTAGGCCAATAAAATCCATGCCTCATGATCTTATAAGCTAATACTTTTCCTCCTAAATATTCTCCACATACTCCTAAATGAACTTCTCGAAGTGCGTAATCAGCTTTTAAAGGTGGAAAAATATTTGACGTATGGTTTAGTGAAGGCTCATTTATATAACTCACCACCAAAAATGATAAAATTTGTTGCTTGCCTCTGAAGTCATATTACAATCATGGGGTCTTCAGGCAGTACTTCATCCTGTAAAAAGGATAGGATAGGATCGATCCAAGAAGCCTCTCTTGGTTCATCGATTGATTGTATGACCCACGGACCTTAAATACTTAGAAAATGGATCTCTTTGATACACTTCCTCTTATAGACATCTCCCGTCATTGAAGTAGCAAGTTTAGAAAGAGCATCTGCTTATGCATTTTGCTCTCAAAGAACATGAATGATCTGATACTCTTTTATACGGGCTAAGAGTGACTTTACAATGTTACAGTACCAAGCTAATTATTGGTTATGGATGTCAAACTCCCCTTCCACCTAAGATACGACCAATTACAAATCAGTGTAGACCACCAAGTTCTGTACCTTACAGTCGATTGCCAGCCTCAGTCTAGCAATAAGGGCCTCAAACTCTACTGCGTTATTCATTGTAGAAAATTTAAGTCGGAGCCCGTACTCCAGGGTAACTTGTTGTGGAGAGATCAACAGAATTCTTGCCCCATAGCCAAAACTTCCAGAAGCTCCATTAATATACATCGTCCAGCACGGGGGAGAAGGAGAAGCACTTGGTGGCTTGTCAGATACGGGGATGGTGCATTCAACTAAAAAATCTACAAGTGCTTGAGATTTTATATCAGGTCTAGGAAGGTAGTGGATATCAAACTCTCCCAATTCTATAGAACACTTGATGGGCCTACCAGATGCTTCTAGCTTTTACAGGATACTTCTCAGTAGCAGATTTGTGTAGACTCCAATTGTATGGCTTGAAAGTAAGGGCGTAGTTTCCTAGCAGCGTAAACTAATGCCAAAGCTAGTTTATCCCCTAAGGGATAACATCCCTCTATTTTAGATAAGATCTTACTGACATAATATATGGGATGTTGTACAACATTCTCTTCTTGGACCAAGACTGAACTGATTGCCTGGGCAGAAACAGCCAAGTATAAATATAACTTTTCTCTAGGTATTAGTTTAGAAAGTAGTGGTGGAGATGTCAAATACTTTCATAGCTATTTGAAGGCTTCTTGGCACTCATCATTCCACTAAAAGCCTGATCTACAAGCATCTCTGAGTATCTTGAAGAATGGTAAATATTTATCTCCTGAGTGGGCCAGGATATGAGATAGTGCTGTAATCCTTCCATTCAGTCTCTGGACTTCTTTGATATTCCTCAGGGGCACCATGTCCCTTAGTGCCTTGATCTTCTCAGGATTAGCCTTAATCCCTCAGTGGGTTACCGTAAATCCTAAGAACTTTCCAGAGGCGACTTCAAAACCACACTTAACAGGGTTGAGTCGCATGTTGTAGTGTCATAGCATATGGAAGCACTGTTCCAAGTCTGACATATGTTAAGATTTCTCAAGACTTTTCACCAACATATCATCAATATATACTTTCATAGAGCGCCCAATAAGGTCTTTGAAAATCTTATTCATAAGGCATTGTTATGTGGCTCCAGTATTTTTGAGCTCAAAGGGCATCACCAGATAGCAGTATAACCCCTTATCTATTTGAAAGGTTGTTGCCTCCTCATCAGCAGAATCCATATTTATTTGATTGTACCCTAAGTAGGCTTCTATGAAGCTCAGTATTTGATGTCCAAAGGTCGTATCAACCAACTGATCAATACAAGAAAGTAGAAGATTATCCTTCGAGCAAGATTTATTTAGATATGTATAATCCACACAGATTCTTCATACCCCACTTAACTTCTACACCATGATGATATTCGCCAACCAAGTGGGGTAGTGCACTTCCCAAATAAATTTAACTTCCAAAAGCTTATCAACTTTCTACTCGATTGCTTGCTGACAGTCTGACATAAAATTTTATTTTTTCTGGATTACTGGCTTACACGTTAGGTTAACTTTGAGGGATTGCATGATCACTTCAGGGTTGATGTCGGGCATATCTTCCAGACTCCATATAAAAATATCCTGATTCTTACGTAGAAAATTTACATATTTATTCTTCTCTTTTTGAGAAAAGAGACCCAATCTGTATATTCCTTGAAGGGTATTCCTCTGATATAGATACAGTAGTGAGGTCTTCTATAGGAGAAGCCCTCTGAGGGATATCCTCATTCCAGAGATCAAAATCTTTGATGCTCAGGGTAACTATTGGACGTGGTTGAACCTACCTAAGATAGTAGGTTTGTGCTATTCGCTGATCTCCGTGTACTACACTAACTCCTATCGAGGTAAGGAACTTTATTTTGAGGTGTGGGATTGAGGCGATAATCATAAAGATCGATTAGAGCAGCCTTTCAAAGATAGCATTATAAGCTGATTCAGAATTTACTATAATGAACTGAATGGAGCGTGTAGTTTATCGGTGAAATTCTTTAAGCATAATTGGGAGGCTGATTATCCCTTTTGCTTGTACATGTCGATTGTCAAACCCATAAAATGGACCTACAATAGGTTGAAGCTTTTCTCTGGTGAGACCCATATTAACAAAAGTTGAGTAAAACAAGACATCCACGGAACTTCCATTATCTACAAATATTCTTTTGACGTTGTAGCATGGGTCACTTATCCCCATATTAATTATAAGTGAATCTTGATGATGGGTTTTTACTCCCTCTAAATCAAAATTATTAAAAGAAATAGAGTGATCGATATGAGACTTCTTTGGTGTTGGCATTTCATCTACAACCAATAAGACTTGATCAGACAGTAAGGGGCCTCCTGTGATGGTCTCAATCTCGCCAACTATTTGGTGATTATTTGGCATTTGTCTCTACTGTTGCTAATTTTACCCCCCCCCCCCCCCATGGGATGAGCTTCCTCTCGAGCAGGTGGATCTCAAAAAAATCTTTGAAGATAACCTTGGCGAATAAGCCTTTCAATTTCATCCTTGAGCTACTTACAGGCTTCGGTAGTGTGGCCACCACTACAATGAAAATGGCAGTATTGATCTTAATTTCCTGTATTTAACTTCAAAGGATTAGGCCACTTCATGTTCTCCTGATCTCGGATGGCCATCAACACATTCGCCCGAGATACATTTAGTGGTGTATACTCCTTCTCTTGTCGAGGTTCCCGTCGTGGCACTGGAGGCCTAGGAGGTAAATGTTGTAAATCTGGATTCAAGCACTATAATTTTGATGATATCAAATATTTCCGGTTCTCCACTATTACTACAGTACATCTATTTTAGTTGCCCATTCCTACTAACTTTTTAGGTCCACAAAGTTAATTATAATTCAAGCCAGCTCAAGATTGGATATACTAAGACTAAGTTAGACTGTAAGTTTAAATTCTATTGATTTTTACCTTTTCTTGAGTCAAATGTAATAATATGGATCCTAATGCTAAGTAACCTTACGCACACATACTGAGGGGAGAAATTTGGTGAGTTTGAGAGCTTTTTGAATTTTGAGCATATCGTACAGAATGATCCAAAATCATCCTGTATGATTAGTTCAAAAAAGAAACCTTAATTAGGGCATCCCTATTTATTAAGTTTCATTAAGTTATCATTCTGGATGATATTTTATTGTATAGGACGATCAGTACAAATCTAGAAATCAACCGCCAATCACATTTTAGGGAATTTTTTATTTTTAGAATTTTGTTCTAATCGTAAAAGACGATCCTATATCATCCTGGATGATTCATTACAATTTTGCCAAAGTTGATCCCTTAATTAGGAGACTAATTATGGTTTAATTAATCAATCACATCGTACAGGATGATCATCCCGATCATCCTGGATGTTCCTTTATATTTCATGGGATGATCTCCAATCATCCTGAACGAAAATAATGATTTTCTTATAATCATCCAGGATATCATCCCGGACGTCCTGAACGTTTCTCTGGACGATTTGTCTATTGCCACTCAATTTAAACTTATCATCCTGTATAATCATAAAATCATCCTGGACGATATGTAGAAAGCATTTCTTTTGATCTCCAGACAATGGCAATCATCCTGGCAAAAAGCTGGTTTTTGTATTGATCATATAAGATGATCGACAGATCATCTTGGATGATATAGTCGGCAAGTTAAATTTTAGGGTAATTTTTGAGGCCTTCTATTTAAGCTCTTTAAACATCTCTTCAGAGATCTTTTGTTATTTTTCTGTCCAAAGAGAGCTTAGAGGAGAGGAAGAATTTGGGGAGAGAGAAAGAGGATCTTATGATGGGGAGTTTGTGAGGGATTTCATAAAGGTTGCTCCAAGTAATAATTTAATCGTCTTCTTCCTTTTTCATCCTTGGTTTCTTAGTGGCTCTGGGGAGACGATCATCAGCATCAGATCTAGGTTCTCTGCATACTCCAGGAGGGAGTAAAAGGATTGTCAGGTTCTCTGCCTACTAGAGAAGAGAGTAAAAGGATTTTAGGTTCTCTACCTAACAGGAGGGTGAAAAAGAATTCAAGGTTATCTTCCTCACCGGGTTGGTGGAAATATTTTGTAAGAGCTTCTCTATCTTTTTGTGGGGAAAAAGGAGAGACACTATAGTTTAGTACAATACCTGGAGGGGAGGCTCCGGG